>CAWUHW010000050.1:0-182447 GCA_963922195.1 Panagrolaimus sp. PS1159
AAGCAGTGGTATCAAAATCGTGTTCTGGCTCAGTAAAATTGCTAGTGTATCTAAAACGTGCTTGTTTTATGTATCCGCGTTGAGCATGTGTAATATATTTGAATGTTACTAATTCTGTTTTTTTTCAGGTTAGATTCATCATGAGTGCTGCACTTCGTTCTGTCTGGCAACAAATTGTTAATCAAAAGAGAGCATATTTGAATCCCCATGAAGATTTTGGTATGATTACTGTATTATGTAAATATATGTAACCCATTTTTAGGACGTGCAAATATCTTCCGTGCTGCAATTGGAACTTATATTGGAGCATTTTTACTCTTCAAATGGAATTCATCTCGTAAAGCTAAGGCTCTCACAGCTGAAAAATCTACCAAGAAACAAGCAATTGCAGAAGATGCTCTCGCCCGTGCTGGACTAGCTTAAAAAACTTGTACCTTTCATTTATAGTGAAAAGTGATTTTCAATAGATTTGTGTGTGATGATGTTATATTAAAGCTATAAATTAGATTTTTCTATGTAAATTGATTCTTTTTTTGGATTTCGAGAGTTTTTATATCTCACTGCTATTTTTTGCAATTTTGTTTCTTTTATGATTTTAGTGTTATTACAATTTTTAGCAACATGGAAGTTGACGAAACTCTTAAACGTATTCAAGCTCAAAAAGGTGTTACTGGAGTAATCATCATGGATAATTTGGGTAAGCTTTTTTTGAATACTTGACTCACATTTTATTTTGAATTCTAAAAAGGAGCAGATTTTTAATACTATAGTAATAATTTTAGGCCGTTCAATTCGATCAACACTGGATGATGAAGCAACAACGAAACATACAGCTTTGCTTCGACAACTTTGTGATAAATCAAAATCTGTTATTAAAGAACTCGATACAGCAAATGATTTATCATTTCTTCGACTGAAAACAAAAAAGAATGAAATTATGATTGCTCCTGACAAAGATTATCTTGTTGCTGTGATATATGAAAAATCTTCATAATCCTTTTTATATAAATTTTGTGCATAATTTGTGTTCTTGCTTTTAACTTATTTTTTATTGCGTAATAAAAAAGATTATTTGAAATAATTTTTGTTAATCTTGAACTCGAATTATATTATAGGATTCTTGTTTGAGGAAAAATTGTTTATAAAAATGGTGTGGCCTAAAATGTTTAAAGTAGAAGAAAATTATTTATAGACCTTCATCAGTTGATCCAAGCTTGATTGGTGAATTGGACTTGGTTTATTTAAATTTAAAAAATAGAGAACTTATTCATCGTATTTGATTGACTGATCGAACAACCAGGGTCTCCACCGTCCCGTCCCGAGACGTCCGTTTTTCCGTCCCGTCACGGGACTGACGGGGACGTGTTTTTTTAAATTTTGGGACGGGACGGACGGGTAGTGCTAAAAATAGGGACGGGACGGACGCGTCCCAAAAAAAAGTGGGACTTTGAAGACATTGCGAACAACACCGTAAAAGTTTTACGGTAAAAAAAATGTTATCAAACCTTTCATTAAATTTTTTTTCCAGAATAATTTGTAAATCAGATGTTTCTTCTTTTTTCCATTTGTCGATTTCAAAAGTTTTTTTTGTATATTTCTCGAATTTCTCTGTTTTTAAACCGCTCTTTTTTTCATAGACAATTCCACAAAAACTGAGCTCCGCCTTTAAACAAACCAGACAGCGTTCATTTCAATTTTTCGGCAATCAAAAAATGGATAAAATACACACTAATTTTAGCTTAAAAGTTGTGTATTTTAAGCTAAAATTGTCATTGAATATTTTTTTAAACTTGTACAATTTTTTGCTTGCATTTATTTCGCTTCTTTTCACATGTCCTATTTATTATTCATATTTTTGATTTTTTGTTTTAAAAATTAAGAGCAAAACTAGAGTTGGTTAAAGCCATATTTCTCTGTGGTTAGAAAAAGCTTACAAGTTTTAGCTTTTGCTTTAGTCGGGTTCGTGGTAAATTGCGGCAGGCAATCCTGGAGGCAGGGAAGGGTATTTTGCAACAGTTAGGGTAATTTTAGGCAAAAACGAGGTAATTTGCGACAGGCAAAAAAAAATTCATTTGAACACCTGGTGCATAAAAATTTATTCTAAAACCCCAAAAAGGGGTTCAGAATTTTCAGAAATAAAATTCAATATTAAACATTGTCTGCTGAAATCATAGAGAAAAGCTAAATAGTTTTAGCAGCTTTTTTGTCATCAAAATTAATGCATTAAAGATTAAAACACCGGCAAAGATTAAGGAAATGAAATACACAACTAAAGGGGTCACGGTAAATTGCGGCAGGCAATCCCGAAGGTAGGCAGGGCAATTTTAGATAAAAACGAGGTAATTGCAGCAGGCAAAATTTTTTTTGGCCTCATGACATAAAATCCCATGATAAAAGAACCCATGCCAAAAAAACCAAAACCCCCATGAGCAGCGAAAAAAAATTTTGCCTGCTGCAATTACCTCGTTTTTGTCTAAAATTACCCTGCATGCCTCCGGGATTGCCTGCCGCAATTTACCATGACCCCTTTAGTTGTATATTTCATTGCCTTAAACTTTACCGGTGTTTTAATCTTTGGTGCATTAATTTTGATGACAAAAAAGCTGCTAAAACTACTTAGCTTTCCTGTATGCTTTCGGCAGAAAATGCTTAATATTAAATTTGATTGATCTCTTTTTTAACAATCATTGACGAAAAATAAGAATGATGCAATCTGAGACAAAACGAATTTGCTCGTCATAAAAAAATAGTTCGTTAAAATTTATTTCGACAGAAAATATCCTGGACAAAATATTTTTGTCTACCACTGCTAAAAAGACTTTATGTTCCTTTCAAATGTCTACGAAGGCATCGTTTTTAAAGATTACAAAATTTTTACAGTCTGTTTAAATACTTTTGAAAGCGATTAAAACCAGTAAATATTGGTTTTGTTTTTTTGCAATTTGAGTTTGTTTATAATAAAACGGTTTTGAAAACTGTATTATACAATGGGTGACAAAAGTTTCCGTCCATTTTTTCCATTTTTTTCCATTTTGTTCCATTTTTTTTAATTAAACGATTTTAACAAAACCAAAATTGACAAAACTTCAGGAATTGTTCATTAGGGTATAAGGAAGTGATATATAGTGATTTTGAGGATTCAGGATACTTCTGCTCCGCTCCAGAAGTCAGTTTACACCGACCATCTCTCATTTTTTCCCATGGTCTCTCATTTTAGCTCTATTTCATCCGAAAAATCCACGTTTGGACTCAAAATTAATGTGGAAAATATTGTTTAACAATTAGGAAGAATAATAATTGATATTTATAAAAGTGATATTTCGAATTCTGCATATTTTTTTACCACCAAATGTAGTAAAGCACGAAAAAAAGAATTTTGTCACCAGATTCTGATTCGGAATCCTGGATTCAGAATCAGAATCTTTAATAAATATCATTTATTATTCTTCCTAATTGTTAAACAATATTTTCCACATTAATCTTGAGTCCAAACGTGGATTTTTCGGATGAAATAGAGCTAAAATGAGAGAGCATGGGAAAATATGAGAGATGGTCGGTGTAAACTGACTTCTGGAGCGGAGCAGAAGTATCCTGAATCCCCAAAATCACTATATATCACTTCCTTATATCCCAATAAACAATTTCTGAAAGTTTTGTCAATTTTGGTTTTGTTAAAATCGTTTAATTAAAAAAAATGGAACAAAATGAAAAAAAATGGAAAAAATGGACGGAAACTTTTGTCACCCATTGTAACTCTCACTATTACGCATATTGTATTTAATAAATTTTTCCTATAAAATTTTAACATTATTTTTAGATGGCAACAAAAGGTTTTTCTTTACCACTTAAATCTAAACAAGATTTTGTTTTTGCTGATAATGAGTCAAATGGCCAATACAAAAATTTCAATTTAAAGCAAAAAAATTCTTCAAATGCATTTTCTAAAATCTCAAAAAATGTTTCATCTGAAAATCAAAAAGCTTTGAATTATGGTAAAACAAAAAATGCTGCAGTCCTGCTTTTAAAAATTCTTTTTACTGATAAAAACAAGTTAGAAGCGAATCACTGTTTTCCTATTTTTGATTCACTTTAAAAACAAAAACAGACTGCAGCGTCAAAAAAATTGCTAGATTTTGCAAACAATAATTATTCAAAAACTCAAAAACATTCATGGAAAAAAGCAACCAAAAATTTATCACCAACTTTCGGATTCATTGATGGCTTCAAAAAAGAAAGTAGTGAAAAAAGTTTATGCTCAAGTTCCGTCAGTAACAGCACCCTTTCCCTTCATATTGAAGCATATGAAAATTCAACTGTTTCTGATTTATTTGATGGAACTAAAAAATCTTTAAAACAAAATGGTTTAATTCGGGGAAATGCAAAGCAACTTTTTACTGATTTTGAATCAGTTATTCAAGTAAATTTTGGCAGAAATTTTTTTTCTGAATAAAAAACTTTGTTTTATAGAATCCATTTGATTTCCCAAGACAACAAGAAAATGTTGAAGCAAAGACGCCCGAAGTTGGACAATACACTGCATCCCAACGTTTGCTTAATCCAAATCAGGTAAATCAATATTCTTGGAAAGTCCAGTAGGCTTTTTTTCTAAATGACCCCAGGGATGACTAACTAACGACCTTAGTTGGTCGACTGCAAAAACCAAGACATATATTGGAACATAAGCAATCCTGACTCAATGATCCAAGCGACCTAAACAAAGGCATTTGAGTGATTTTGAAGTGACTTTGTTTTGTCCAACCCAAAAACAAAAAAACTTAAGCAATAAAAGTTTATGAACTACAGTAAAAGTTTTACGGTAAAAAAAGATCAAGATCAACTAATATAGTTAACGCAAAAATTCTCGAACCGAAAAATACGAGGTGTTAATTTTTTTGGCAAAAAATGTTCTCCGAATATTTTAAGACTTCGAGAATTTTTCTTTGTTTTAATTCAAATGGAGTAGTTTCTTTTAACACTTTTTTTTAATTTAAAACTTTTGTCAACTAATTAAAACCATTGCCAAAAATACATATTGCAAAATGTAGCTTTTTACCGCGAATTGTGACCGTTTTTGCATCATCCATTTTTTGGTGACCGTTTTTGCATCATCCATTTTTTTCTTGTTTTTTCTTAAATTTTTTAAAAAAATCTATTATATGGTATTTATTTTAGCCTAAGCAATCAAGAATGTCGTGGTTATTTGGAATGGGTACAAAGCAGCCAGAAATGCCGCCACCACCTCCACAGGGTGGTAATCCATTTGATCCTAAACAACAACAACAACAACCTGGACAAGCTGGTGAAGCAACTGGTAGCAAAGTTTCATATTCATTTGATTCGACAGCTTTGGAGCGGGCTGCAAAAGCTGCAAAAGAATTAGAAAGAAATCCAAATGCAAAACAAGCTCTTGAATTATCTCGAATGCAAGAAGTTTCAAGGCAAAAAGAAATTGAACTCCAAACAAAACAAGTTGAAGCACAAATTCAAGCTATGAAATCTGATTCTCAGCGTGTTGCAGAAGAAGAAAGACGAAAAACGCTAAATGAAGAAACGAAACATGCTCGTGCTGTAAGTTTTATATCTTGATGGATTTTAATGAGTGAAAAGCTTTTTAGCGTGCTGAATATCAAGATCAATTAGCTCGTAAACGTCAAGAAGAAGAATTGGCATTGAAAGCTCGAATGCAAGCAGAAGCGCTACAAAAGCAAGAAGAATCTGTTAAAAAGCAAGAAGCTCTTAGAAAAGCGACCATTGAACATGAACTTTCGTTACGCCATAAATATGATCTTGAAAGAATTGAAGCTGAAGTTAAAGCGAAAGCAAAAGCAGCTCGTGAAAATCGTGATGTAAATTTGGAATCACTTCGAGCATCTGAAGAAGAACGTCGTAAAACGATTGTTGAACAAATTAAGTAAATTGCCTATTGCTACAGTATACTGTATAAAATCCTTATCCCTTTTTAGAACCAGTGGTACTGTAATTGGTGCAGGGTTACAAGAATTTATTACTGATCGAAAGAAAATTATTACAACTGTTGGAGGATTAACTGCTTTAGCGGTTGGATTTTATATGGCTAAACGTGGAACGGGTGTTGGTGCAAAATATATTGAAGCAAGATTAGGAAAGCCAAGTTTAGTCCGTGAAACTTCACGTCTTTCTCCAATTGAAACATTTAAACATCCAATTAAAGTTGCGCGACAAATTTTCCGTGCAAAAGAAGATCCACTTAAAGGTGTTGTACTTGATGTATGTTATTCTTTTTTTGCTTTAACGGTGTTAATGGTTATGTTTTTAGCCTGCACTTGAATCACGTCTTCGTGATATTGCAATTACCACAAAAAATACAAAGCGTAATTATGGTTTATTTCGAAATGTTCTTTTTTATGGTCCCCCAGGTACAAAATTTTTTGATTTTTGATAAGATATAAACAGAATGCATTATTAGGTACTGGTAAAACAATGTTTGCAAAAAGTTTAGCACGTCATTCTGGTCTTGATTTTGCAATTTTAACTGGTGGTGATGTTGCACCTATGGGAAAGGATGGCGTCTCTGCAATTCATAAAGTTTTTGATTGGGCTGAATCATCTCGAAAGGGACTTGTTTTGTTCATTGACGAAGCTGATGCATTTTTACGTAAACGTTCAACTGAACAAATTTCTGAAGATATGCGGGCAATGTTAAATGCATTCTTATATCGAACTGGTGAACAATCACGCAAATTTATGCTTATTGTTGCATCAAATCAACCTGAACAATTTGATTGGGCTGTTAATGATCGTTTGGATGAATTGGTTGAATTTGATTTGTATGTTTTTAAAACTCATTGGTGCTTCTTTAGTTTGTCCCCCACCATCTCAAAAAATTTTTTATTTCATTCCCAAAAGCAACCGCTTACTCAACCCGCCCCCACCCTTATGAATTTTCAAACAAAACTCAATAATTTTATGCAAATTTTTTTGATTAAAAAAATGATGGGATCTTATCAAATTTTAAAATTAAATTTTTTTGTACGGTACTTCTTTAGTTTGTCTCCCTTCCGTCTCAAAAAAATTTTTTTTTCATTCACAAAAGCAACATTTTTCTCAACTTCGAGCAAAAATGGAAAAAAACTCCGAAAAAAAATTTAAATTTTTAGCTATAAATATGAAATTTTCAGGATATGCTAAAATACGGTTGAAAAGAACGAAAATCAAATATGTTTTCGTTTGAAGTGCCTCAAGGGCTTTATGCAAATATTCTGAAACGCGAATTTGCATAATTTTCGGAAATCTTTTTTATGATTGCACTATATTCCCCTTTCTTAAAACACGGGCTCACTGTATAGGGCAAAATGTTCGGTAGAAACGTATTTGCGTGGGAACGGCCCAAAATATCTTAAAAATACATAAAAAATCGTTAAAAATATATTTGGGGCAATTCTTGGGTCCTGCACCAAAAAAATCGAAAATGCCTTTTTAGGGCTGTTTTTGGGGATTTTTTGGCCCGGAAATCGAAACTAGGTCAAATTTAAAAAAACCGAGCCATTAACCACATCGGCGTATCTATTTTTTAATAAAAATGGAGTCTCAAATAACTGTATCTTCAAAAATGCTGAAAATCTTCTAAAATGTGTAAGGAGCATTTTGGCCTAAAAACGGCTGCTTAAAAACACATTTTTTCAAGCCATGGCCGAACTAGGTCAAATTTAAAAATTCTGAGCGGATCACAACCTCGGCATATTTGTTGTACAACCTTTTAAAACGTAAAAACAAGCATCCATTTTCCTTCCCTTAAAAAATTTTCAAAGATTATTAACTACCCTTTTTTTGTCATAGTTATAGAATTTATTGAATTTTGAGGGCCGCAAAATTTAATTTTTTAGACCAAAACAAGCTGAACGTGAACGTATTTTATTACAATATTTTGATCAATATATTGCAACTCCAGCAACATCAGGTGCTCGTCGACAACGTTTAAAATTAGCTGATTTTGATTGGATTGAAAAGGTTAAACAAGTTTCACATCAAACAAAAGGAATGTCTGGTCGTGAATTATCAAAGCTTGTATTTGGTTGGCAAGCATCCGCATATGCTTCAGAAGATGGTGTTCTTACGGTTGAAATGATTGATAGAAATACTGCAGAAACTATGCGCCAACATGAACGAAAAATGAAATGGCTTGATGCTGAAAAACCACGACGTGAAACGGCTGTCTAAAAATAAAAAATAATCTCAATTCAACATCATCAAAGTAGATATAAGACGTGATAATTGAAAATACATATTTTGGGTCAATAGAGAAAAAACAAAAAAATAAACAATTTTCCCTCCTTTTTCAAAAAGCCGTTAAAAAACATAAATTTCATCAAGTTTTGAAAACCTGAGGAAATTATAAAATAAAATGTATTTTTTTGTTTCAACTTTTTTTTGAGGAAACTTTTTTTTCCTCAAACTAAGCATATGTTTTTCCTCAAGTTCGACCCTCACCGGATTCGACAAAAAACAATTTTGGATTACTCGGCCATTCGCGCTAACAATAAGAGACTTCAAAAATTCACTTTGAACAAACGCGCTTTTTTCAATGAAAAGAAATTGTTTAAAGTCAATTTTTGACGTCGCTTGTTGTTAGCGCGAATGGTTGAGTGGTTCAAAAATCATTTTTGTCGCCGGTTCGAATCCGGTGAGGGTCGAATTTGAGAAAAAAAAATTTCCTCAAAAAATAGTTGAAACAAAAAACATTTTATTTCAAAATTTCCTCAATTTTTAAAAACTTGAGGAATCAGTAACTAAAATAGAAAAAAATTTGATTGCTAAAAAATGGAGTAAAACTGTTTATTTTTTCTACTGATCAATTGTCACGTCTTATATAAAAGAATTTCTGAAATTCTTTAAAGATAGTTGTTAGATTAGTTTATAGTTGTTTTATTTTTTGCTTTTAAAAATTCTTGTTTTGAATCTTTGAAAGTATTTTTTGTTGTTTTTTTGCCAATATTGTTGTTGTTTGTTGGAGAAAAATATTTAATTTAGTTTATTTCATATTCAAACATGTGATAACAAAACAAAACAAAAAAGTACAATAAAAAATAAAAAGCAATGAAATTTTACATAAATGTACAGAGAAAAAAATAATAAAAAATTATAAAGTCGAAAACAGAGTTCTCATTATACCAATTTTTCTCTTCCCTCCGATATAATTTTCCATAATATTTTTTTTTAAAAAATATTTGTTTTACCAATTGCTTATTGTCATTGCATGGGTACAACTGTTTTTGCAACGTATGTCAGATATGACTTTAATAAAGAAATTGCATTTTGGTTTTACAATGAATTTGGTTTAAGTAAAAATTGTAATTGAACTTTTGAAAGAATATATTTTTGTAATATTCAAAAATTATCAATCGGTTATTCAATTCTAACATTTGATGAATTTAAGATTACCATTTCTGATTTATTGATTAAAAAATTCTTGTTAGAAGTGGAAATCCTTTATCCAAATGGAATAAATGTGCCATTAAATTTTATTTAGGAGTATTTACCTTATTGCATAAAATTTTTTTACTCGATTTTCTGTTCGTCCCATTTATGTTTGCAGCAATTTTGATCCAATTTTATTATTAAATTTTATGAAAATGAATTGCGCTTTAAATTCTTACATTTCGATTTGATTGTCGTTTTTCGAAAATAAAAATTACACTAAAATTGTTGCAAATGTTAAAGATGCTTCTAAAATTGGGACCGATTAATAAAAAAGAATTATATTCGATGATTGGAAAGGAAAGCAGCTGATTATCATTTCCTTTAAAATGGCTTTACTTTTTTTGATAATGGAACTATTAAATGTCCAAGTTTACCAAAATGTATAGGATTTATTCCTTATATTCTTGATAAAGTTGAAATGTAAAATTTTTTTTCTTTGTAATTTTTTTTACGTTCGTTTTTTACTTTTTTGAATAAATTTATTTACTGTTTAAAAAGATGAAGATTGCAGATAGAATTTTGAGTCATTTTTTTTGTTGAAATACCGTAGTTTTAAAAGAAATATTTTTGGTAAAATTTGCTTTGATGGTTGTAAATGACTCATTTATCAAAGTCATTTTTATATCCCCCAAAGTGTTTTTAATCTTTGATTGATTACATTCCATCTTTTTTTCTTTAAACACTTTTTTTATCTTTTTAAAAAAAAACTTCTGCCGTTCTTTTTTTACGATGGTACATCCAAGTGCAAAAATAAAATGGAACCCTTTAATACTTTCTTCTTCTTTTTTGTTTCATGAAAAAACCAAGGAAGTCACATTTGTATCTTTTTTGTTATTAAAAATTTTCCAACTGCGGTCAGTTAAAAAAAGAACGAAGAGGGACAAGAAAAAAATTTGTTTATCAAAAAAAAAAAACAAAAAGTGACCTTAGAAAAAAAGGGAAGATGTTTATAGTAATAAAAACAACTCTCCATTGAAACATTCATACTTTTATAGAGTTTTACAAAACTAACTAAACTAAACTAGTGCTGCCAGTCACTTGTTTCTTTTTTTCATTCATCAATAAAGTGGCAGCAAAAAAAAGAATGTTTGCACTTTTAATGCCGAGTCATTTTTGGGCAAAAAAGGGAAAAGCGAACTTCTTTCTTTTTTTCTGTGCCACTTTGTAACACTGTTGGAAAAAAAAGAAAGATGTTTTTTTAAGGAAAAATTGAACGGCTGTAAAAAAGACTGTAAACTTTCATTGAACTTCTTTTAGACTTATTTGTATAAGAGAGTGTCAATAATAATATATGTGTATGTATTTAATATTACATATATTTGACACCAACTATAATTTTTCTTTTTCACAAGAGTATAATGTTTTTCTTTTGAATTAAAAAAAGAAGATAAATTTGGCGGCTTTCATAATTTGTATACATCTATATTAATAGTTGTTGTACCACCCAGAGAGAGAGTGATGATGATGGACCACCTTCTTTTTTAAAGTGACTGCTGTTATTTGCTTGCTTGCTTTTGCACGTTTAAAACGGACAAAAAAGCAATTGAGACGGAGCGAATGAACATATATATTTTTGGTTTTGTACTATTATGCTATTTTTTGAAAAAAAAACAACAATAATAAACAAAAAAAATGGTGGCGATATAAAAAGGTCGTCACCGGTCAATCTGGTCACCCTTGGTTTTAAAAAAAAGGCAACATTCGATCCTCTCGCTTTCATCATCATTTAAGTTCAAAGGAGATTTTTCAAGCTCCTCATTCAAATGAATTGGTTGACCGACTGCTACCATCGCAGTGATCGAAATTGTTGCTGCTGGCGATTTTTTTAAAAAATTACAAAAGTTACTTCCCGTTTTTATTTTCTTTTTATTTTCCCGAGACTCAAAGGCGATAAAATTTACGGTTTTCTAAAAATGACGAGCAAAAAAAGACGTAAAAATTTATTTTTATCCGAAAATGGAAAAGTTTAAATTTCATTTGAAAGTCAATAAGGAAGTTTTTTGAGCAAAGAATAGAAGAAAAGGGAAAAAAAGTGTCTATTTTAATTTTGTTAAAACTTTCGGAGCTTAAAAAGTTTTTGTGGTAATTAATTTTTAACAATATAAATTTTTGTGCCATCGAAAGGTTAATTGATAATCAATGTTGTGTGAAAAAAATTTAAACTTGAAAACAATAAAAAAAATAAATGAACTACATTTTTGTGAATGCATAAAAAATTTTTGTTGCTAAAAAACACTAAAATTTAAATTTAAATAAATAATATTAAACTTATATAATTTTATCATTTCTTTAATTCATTCCAAATTTCTTTATACAGATATTTTTTTTTATAATTATGTTTTAGTCAAAACTGTTGTAAAATAAAAAATTGAAAAAAATAAAAAATAGTGAATTTATTAAAATCTTACTAATTTTTTTTCTTGCAAAACAATCTCTATTTTTTCATACTTTTACGGATTTTTATATCAAACAAAAATTTCAATTTTTATCCATAAATTTTTTCAAAAATTAATTTTACAATCTTTGCTTTTTTGAAATATTTGTTTCTCTTTTTAAGTTTTAAACATAAAAATTGCTTGAGGTTTTTTCGTTAAAAAAATTTGAAAAAACACACACTAAATTTTAGATAAAAATATTTAAAGCATACTGTATCGTTACGAAAAAAATATTATTTTATTCGATTTTTTAAAAAGTTTTTGTTTAAAGTTTCCGACTTTTGGCTTATTTTTCGGCAAATTTTGTTTTTAACAAAGATGGGTTTTTTTTTCGTTGGACAAAAGTGAAAAAAGAGCGTTGATTATACTTTAGATAATAATAAAAAACTAAAATTTGGAAATCTTTTGAAAAATTATTTCTGATTTAAATTTATTTTTTGTTAGAGCATTCAAATATGTAAATAAAAGGCTTTTACGACATTATACACTTTTTGAAGACAAATAGTTTTTATTAAAAATAGTTTGTTTATATTTTATGATATTATTACTGTAAAAATAGTTTTGCTTGATTTTCATTTAATCATTTAGTAGTTTAAAAAAATTTGAATTTTTTTTCGTTCTATGAAATCTTTAGATGTAGTTTTTCTATTCCAAAAATACGATATTTTTTAACTTGTTTGATTCCAAAATTTTTTTGCAAGTATAACAAAGCTTACAAAAATGTGCATTTTTCGTAAATTTTTTTCTGCATATATTGACATTAATAATAATTTACAAAAACATTTTATAAAACTTTTGCCTATTAAATTTAAATTTAAATTCACCCATTTTTTTAATGATGTACTTTAGTATTGTACAAGACTCTACCATCCCCCCATAATTTTAAAAATAAATTTTTACGTTTGCAACAATTTTGTCGCAAACTTTTGCGAAAAAACAACTTCGTTTTTATTGGTGGCAGCAGCGGCGGCGGCGGCTGGCAGCAATAAATAAAAAATAAAAAAAGTGTACGTGTTTTTTTGCGACATTTTTTTTAGACAGGAGAAATTTCTCCTTCTTTCTCTAAAAACGGGTCGTGGGTTTGTGCCAGCCGTTTAAGTGAAAAAAAAAGTCGGTGACCATTTATTTTTAACGTTGTTTGTCGTCGTTTTCCATTTGTCCGAGGATGAAAAAAAATATGAAGAAAAATGAAGAGAGACACCCCCCAAAAACAGAACACATTTTTAAAAGGAGAAGAAAAAATAAATGAGGACATTTGTATAAAAGCGCGCACACTTTTTTCGTCCGTTTTATTTTATTTTTATCGCTCTTTTTTTTCTTCTCCTTGTTTGACCGGGGTCGTCGTGCCTTGGTACTTCGAAGCACACTTTTCTATGTATAAAAAAAAAGAAGTCAACGCCGCTGCTGCCGCAACCAAAAAAATATCGGGTGGTTCCTATATTTTTTTTTTCTTCGCAAAGCTTTGCGAAAAAAAATGACCACACGAAAAAAAGGGGGGCAAACTCCGCCCATCAGACACGAATCAGAGTTCTTCTTTCTCTTTTTGATTTTCAGCGGCAAACGTGCAAATACGATGAAATTGCACGCGACAAAAAAATCTATCTTATTTATATTTTTTTTCTATCATTAATTAACCTTTTAAAACTTTGAATTACTCTTTGGAAAAAAATATTTATTTCCATTTTTAAAAATAAAAATCAAAAAACTTGTTCACCCTTTTTTTATTACCTACCGTAACTTTGTTGTTGTAATTTTCATTTTCAAGACCTATGTTTACAAATTTTTCGTGGAATTAAAGTTATTAAAATACTTAAATTATCGTTTAACATTTTTTAAACTTTTTTTTAAGTAATACTGGTGTGATTTTTGGCGAACCTATTATTTATTTATATGGCGCCATTATCAAATATGGTTGAAACGGGTATTCAAGAAATGCCAACAACAACAAATTTACCATCATTTTCTTCTTCAAATTCTATTTCTGAAAGGACTTCAACAAATGGTTTAAAAAAGCAAAGATTACAAGTAAGTTTTAAAATCTATAAAAAGCTTATTTAGAAAAATCTTTAAATTTTATTTTAATTGATAAAAAAATTTAATATTTTATTTAAACTTCAAATTTTATTTTCGATTAATATAAATGAAAAACTATTACAGTATTTTTTAAAATATAATTTTCAAAAATTGATTTTTTCCAATATTTTTAAAGATTTGATTGGTTTTTTAATTCCAAAACTAGTTGAAAAATTTTTTTTCAATTTGCATTCAAGTAAAAACTTTAATTTTTCACTCTTTGAAAAAGTTTAAATTTTTTTATAACTGCATTTTTTGTTTGCAAAAAAATGTACAAAATCTTAAATCTTTTATTTTTTGGGACAGTATTTTGTAAAAATCGAAAAGAATCTCCATTTTTAGAATCCCCCCTTGTAAAAACAAAAAAAATGACTCCCCAAAAATAGATTTGTTTCGCACCTTTTTTTTAAAAGAATCTAAAAGCGATTTTAAGCTGAGTCAATTTTTGTTTGTCTTAAAAAAAGTACTATAAATAAAAAATAAAAAAGATTTATGGTAGCTTTGTGGGAAAATTTACAAATATGAATTTTGTTTTAATTTTTAAAGTTTGAAAAAAAAGTTTTCAGTTTTAAGCCTAAAAAATTGACACCCTTAAAAAAATTTTTTTCTTATATTATAAGTAAAAGTAATATTTTTTTTAAAAAATATTTTAAATTTTATATAAAAAAGTTGACCTAAAAATTCTTTTTTATTTTAATTAAATCCTTTATTTTAGCATTATATTCGAAAATTAAAAAAAGCTATCATTAATTATGATTCAAGCCGAGATTTTGCTGATCCAACAAACTCAACATCGAAAAAACATTTATCAACTTTTGAAGTTCTTGAAAGGGCCATTCAGTTGGTAAGTGTATCTCATTTATATCTCTCTTTTTTTAAAAAAATTTTTAAAAACAGTTTTGAATTTTTGCATCAGGTTTTTTACTGCAAAAAAATGCATTGTTTAAAGTTTTTTTTGCATTTAAAAAAATAATTTGAACGGAGAACATCCAAAAAAATTCATTTTTTTCATAGATTTGATGGGTAAAAAAAGTCAGTCAGGAAAAAAAAACCTTGTTGTCACCCCCCTCTCATCTCTGCCTTCTTCGCCATCAGTCTTTTGATTGTTTTCGCGGTTTTTTTTTCACTTCTTCTTTTTGCTGTCAACCTAAACTTAAAAGTACCCACCACCAAAATAACAACAAAAAACCTAAAAACGGCGACAAACGACGACCGAGTGACCGCGAAGAAGAAGAGAATGAACCGCGGATGGTGCCGGTGCCACCCTGCGATTTCTGACCCAAAACATTCTCTCTCTTCTTCTCTTTAATGTGGGGGAAAAAAAGAGAGAAGGAAGAAGAAAAAAAAGATTGCCCTTGTTTTTGGGTAATATGCCTATCCTGGAAAAAGAGAGAGAGAAAAAGGATGGCACGGAACAGTTTTTTTTAAAGACACAAAAATACAAGCGAAAAAGAAAGGTGAGAAAATATGCAAATTTGAATGAATACGATATTTTAAGTAAAGGCAACCTTTTTATAGCATCATAAATTAATGTCAATCAAAAAGTTAAAAAAATACAGTAATTTTTTTAAAAATAATTTGTAAATAAAATTTTGAATATTCAAATTTTTTTAAGCTTTTGTATTTCATTGGCAAACTTTGACTATAGTCAATTTTTTAAGCTTTAGGGTATCCCTTTTTTCGTACACTTTTGAGTCAAAGAATTAGACAGAATTATCTTGAAAAATATTTTAATGACTTTTATCCTCTTTTTTTTGAATTTGTACCATGTTGTGCTTGCAAAAATTTATTACTAAAAAAAGTGTGTCAAAATCTTTTTTATACTTTTTTGAACATTTTTGTGCCAATGGCACCAAAATGTCTAATACTGCAAAAATGACTGCTAATAAAAAAATGTTGCATTTCTTTTATTTTCCCTTTCATTTTTTAGAGCTATTAAAAAAAGGTGCTTGTAAAAAAGTCTAAAAATTGCTCTTTTTTTTGAATGACCACACACGCAAAACAAAAAATGTTAGCTTTTTTACGTAAAATTATTATTTTATTTATTATTATTACTTTTTAAAGGAGTCCATCTATTTTTCAAAAAAGAGGAATGAAGACCTCCTCATTTTACGGGCCGCCCTTTTCTTGCTCTTTTTAATTTTATTTTGTAAAAATTCCCTTCTTTGCTTCTTCTTCTTTCTTCTTTTTTTTTCTGCTGCTTGTTCAAAAATGGAGGGTACAAAGAAAGGGAGAAAATGGAGACGACTCGTGCTGACCACTGACCGGTGGTGGCGCAAGTCTCTGCCTGCCGCCTTTTTCCTTTAAGCACCGCCCTTTTAAATATATATTTTTGCAAAAAAAGGAGAGATGAGAGAAAAATAAGAGAGAGAAGAAAAAAGAATTTTTAAAAATACTAAACTCACTTTTACCGGGGGAGACAGAGAAAGAGAATGAAGAATGGTAGTGAATGACCATTACTTTTTTTTTTCGGTGTTAGTATTAATATAGAAGTTAGTTTGTTGTTGTTGTTGGTGTTGTACGAGGTTGTTCATCTTCTTCGACGATGACTTTGTGTCAACTCCTTTTATAGCAGGACTTATAAAAACTTTTTTAAATATACCTTAAAGAAAAATGATAGCAACAAAAATACAAAAGTTATCTTTTTTTGTGTTACTATCAGTTGATAGTAATTTAAATTTTAATTTATCATTAAATTTTGTTACTATCATATTTTTAAACAAAAATTCGTGAAACCCTTTTAAATATTTTTTTTCAAATTTTAAAAATATCTGTTGTTTTTTTTTCAGATATCTGATTCTCATTCATCAAATCAATGGTTAAAGCCTTCAACTCCGAATGAACATAATCAAATGCCAATAATTACATCACAGCCGAGCAGTGATGAATCGGCACCATCTTCTCCTGCAGCATCATCAACTTCAACATCATCAACATCAATTGATCAGCAGCAGCAGCAGCAGCAGCAGCGACATAATGATCGACAACAACAATCACAATCTCCTTCATCACAAACTTTGCTATCTAATGCCTCAGCAATAACATCTCCAACAACATCTGATCGACTTTGGGGTACTGTATCATTATCATTACCAGATGGAATTATAACAAATTTATGGTCATCAAATAATAATAATAATAATAATGAAGATAATAGAGATTTACCAAATTTTACAAATATTTTAAAAAAAGATTTAAATTTATTGGAACTTCTTCAAGGAAAAGGCGCCCAAACATTATTATTAAATGCATTTTGTGGATCTTCAAAGCGTCGAATGTATGCTCGACTAAAATGCGGTGGAAAATTAATTCGACCATTTGAATTTATTTGTGAATTTACACCAAATCCATCAAATCCTTCATGTTGTTCTGCACAAATTCAAATATTATGTTTGGAAACAGCTTTTAAAAAATCTTCAAATTTTTCATCCCCTACAGTTTTTACAACTCGGCATAATTCTTCTTGTGCGCTAATTTATTTGGATGCAGCGTAAGTTTTTTTTATTTTGAAGAAAAATTTTAAAAATATTGCAAAAATGTTTAATTTCGGGTTATTTTAAGACTTTTTTTGAGCTTTTAAAAATCAAACTAAAAACTTTTCAACTTTGAAGAATCCCTCTTTTAACGATTGAATAGGGTAAAAATTACAACAAAATCTTTTATCAAATCCATTTCCAAAATCTTTGTAACACTTTTTTTAAATGTCTTTTTAAAAAAAATTAGGGCAATTTTTGACCCAGTGACCTTTTCGTACCCTTCTGTTCCCCCGCTCTTCTTCGAGACTGACCATTCTCTGTCACCCTCCTTCTTTTTCCAATTCTCTCTCTCTTTCTTTCTTTCGTGCCAGCCCAGCCAATTCAAAAAAGGGGCATTCAAAAACAACAAAGAAAAAAACGGAGGACATCCTTTTTTTTCCCACACTGGGGTTTATATGAATGTCTATCTTCCCTTTTCTTCAACAACAAAAAAGAATATTCACTCGGAAATTTTTTGTGACGACAAAATCGGGGCTCTGTGGCAGCGCGTGTCCCGCATTTGTACTTTCCTTTCCTTTCTTTTTTTGTTTTTGTTTTTAGTGACGTAGTGCCATTGTGTATCATTCGCGCGCTGCATTATTAGAACACTAATAATTTATTTATTTATTTATTGGCAGTTGCCACTAATAAACAAAAAAAGGGATAATAAAAAAATAGGATATCTTAAAGGATAACAATAATCGTAAAATGTCGTATTTCAAAAAACCTCTTTAAATTAATCATTTAACATTTATTTAATGTTTATTATTATTTTAGGTCAATACCATATTTGGGACATTTTCCTTCTGAAATAACTGGTAAATCATTATTTACATTTATTCATTCTGATGATGTTTCAATTATTCAATATGCTCATCAACAATGTAAGTCATGTTTTTTTAAAAGGTTTTTTTCAAAAGAAAAATAAGTTGAAGAAAAACATTTGGATTAATTTATAAAAAAATAATGTAATCAAAATGAAATTGCTATCTTTACAATGATTTTTATCGTTTTTAAAGTTTTTTTGTAAGACATAAAATTAAATATTGAAAACTTTTTTAGTACATGCAAATAATGGCCGACTTGTTTCAACACCAAATTTGCGACTTGTTTCATATAATGGTACAGTAATTCCTGTATCATCAGAATGGTCAGCATTTGTAAATCCATGGACAAAAACAATTGAAATGATTGTTGGACGGCATTGTATTAATCATGAAGCATCTGAAGCAAATGCATTGTCATCTTCTTCTGAAACAACAGCAACCAACAACAACAAAACTTCAGCAATAATACAACCAGAAAAATTTCGTGAATTAGATTCATCAATTCATTCATTTATTTCACGTCCAATTATTTCTGATGAAATTATTACACCTACAACAATAATTGCTGAAAAAATTATTAAACAAGAACTTCAAGATGAACAACCAGTTGTTCTACAACCCCAACCGCAACAACAACATCAAAATCTTCGAAATTATATTGATAATGTTGTTGAAAATTTGGTAATTTCACAAGAAGAAAAGCAACAAGTTGAAGAAGAAATTAAAACTTTACAAGAAGCAACTCCAATATTATCATATAATCAAATCAATTGTTTGGAAAATGTTCATCGTCTATTAAAAAGTCAATCAAAATTTTTGGAATTTGATACAAAAGAAAAAGAAAATAATTCTAATAATTCCAGCAATGTTGAAACAACAACTACAAAGCCATCAACAATTACATTAACTCGAGAATTGTTACAACAACATAATCGTAAATGGGAATCACAATGTAAAGATACATGGAAGAAACGATTAAATATGAAAAGAATTGCGGCATCTGGGAATGCTGAAGAAAAGCAGCAACCACCAACAAAAACTCCAAGAATAAGATCTGAGCCACAAGCATATTCAATTTCAACAACGCCTCTGCCACCAACAAATCGAGTAATTTCATCACCATATCAACATCCTTCTTCCACACCTTCAGCCACAACAACAACTACAAATAATTTTCTTCCACCTCTACCATATCCACCTCCAACACCTTTGGATCAACAAGCTTGGACGGAATATGTTAAACTTGTACAACTACATTTACAAAATATGGCAACAATTGATCAACAACAACAACAACAGCAAAGTAATAAACGAATAACTTCTTTACAACAATATCATCATCATCATCAACAACAACAACAACAACGGGTACAACATGAAAGGCAATTAGCTGCATTAGCAATGACATTTCAACAAGTACAAATTCCACCACATCATCATCATTCTCATTCTCATCAACAACAACCATCTGGTGCCAGTTCTCCATTTAATGCACTGCCAAGTTTAAATTAATTAATTATTTAGTCTTCTTTTTTTGCCATTCTTTAAATTGTTTTTCTCTCTCTCTCTTTCTCAGTTTTGATCTCATTTGATCACAAACATCTTTTTTTTGATTTCTTAAAAACCAACGACACCACATTGCCCATGTTTTTTTTTAAATTAATTTTTAAATTAAAAAGGAAAAATAGCAATTTCAGTCCTCTTTTGTCTTTCACTGCCATGGAATTTTCAATCCCTTTTAAAAGAGCTGAGAATCTTCCTTTTGTCCCTTTTCCCCTTTCTTTTTTTTACAGTAACATTCCATTTTAAACAACAAAAAAAACTTTCAAGTCTTTCATCTATTTTTTTTGTAGATTTTTGGTGTGCCTTTTTTAAAATTATTATTCTTTATTTTTTGGCCGGCTCAAGTGCAATAAGCTCCAAACATAGATTTTTTACACCTTTTCAAGTCCTCCCTTGACTCGGTTTTTTTCTATCCCTGGTTTTATATCTTTTTATAAAAAAATATTTTTATCAAATGATGAAAGAAAAGTGGATTACGGTAGTTGTGACAAAAAACCACAATTATATTAATTCACTCTTTTCTGCATCATTTTTTTCAATCTTTCGGTTTTTATTATTATTGTTGTTGTATATTTTGTTTTAAAATTATTGATTATATTATATTTTTGCTTATATCTTAACTTTTTTTCTATCATACGCGGTGCGTATCACAAATGTCTCGCTCCCGAGCAGTCTTTCTAGCGCTCCAGAATGACTTCCCTTTAAACGAGAAGTCTTCTGCTCAGTGAGGCGTTTTATCGCGCAGCTCCTGAGGCCCCCTAAAAACCTCCACTTCTTTATAAATATATTTTTCATAGCTTTTTTTGTTCCTTTTTCTTTAATCATTTAAAAAAGTGCAATCACAAATATTTTTTTAATACTTTTTTATTTTTGTTAGATTTTTCAAAAAATTGTTTCTTTCCATATATTTTTTTTTGTTCATGCCAAGTTTGTATTTTTAATTTTATCTTTGTTTTCTTCGTTGACTGTAAATTTTTGTTTTCTTTTTTTTGTATTTTTTAAAGAAAATGTTTTGACATAAAAATTAATAAAAAATAAAAAAAATAATAAATTTGGAAAAAAAGCAAAATAAAACAGTTAAAAAATTTTGTTGTAAAAAAGTTGTTTTTGAACAACATTGGAAGGAAAAGAGTTTTCTAATAATAATGTACCAAAAACAATCCCAATAAACCATTCGATTTAATTGTAGAATAAAAAAATGCAAATTCAGGCAACATCTGTTATATTTTTAATAAATTTAAATAAAAAATAAGGCTTTTGATAAAAATATTTTTTTATAAAAAGATATAAAACCTCGGATAGAAAAAAAACCGATTCAAGGGAGACTTGAAAAGGTGTAAAAAAATCTATGTTTGGAGCTTAATGCACTTGAGCCGGCCAAAATAAAGAATAATAATTTTAATAATTAAAAAAAGACACACTTTTCTTCGTTTTTAATTTGAATCGTTTAATCATTAATAAATTATTAAGCTGTTCAAACTTTTTGGTAATTTAACCGAAAATAAAAACATACAAGAAAAACAAAAAATAACATATGAGTTCAAAAAAACTAAATGCAATAAAAAATTAAAAAACGAAATAACAAGAGATAAAACTTAAATGAAATCAGCCATGTAGAAAACAGTTGACACAAAATGCGGCTTCTTTTAAATATTGCATACTTTTCAAGATCGAAAATTTTTTTCAACAAAAATGATTACATTATTTTTAGTATTTCAACATCGATAATTCCCCGTATCAAAAATAATGATATTTTTTTCTAACATTTGGGGGCAACACCGTTTAAAAGCAATCAGACTTCTTTCAACATCGTTCATCCTTTCAGTTCTTTTTTATCGCTTTGATTTTCATCTCTATTTTTTTCTCATTTTACTTTCTTATTTTATATACTGTATTTAATTTTTTCCAGGCTTTTTACTCTATTTTCAAATTAAGTTACATATAAATTTGAAAAGCCCTTAAAGAAAAAAAATGTTTTTAAAAATGTTTTTTTTTCTCTGAAGACGTGAAAAACAAACAAAATGGATATAACATAAAAAAATTTTAGATGACATTTATAAATAGACAATCTTTAATTAATGACACTTTTAATATTACCGATCATGCTAATGAATATTCAAATCTTAATTTAAATCAAAACTCAAAATGCTCAATTTTATCTCCTGTTCAATCTCGAAACAAATTAAAAAACGGTAAACGTTTTGGTAAACAAAAATTGCTGCAATCCATGGAAATATAAAATTTTAAAACAGTAAGAAGAATTTTCAATGCTAGAAATATTTTATTTTTCGACAAAAAACTCAAAATAAAAATTGTGAAGCTGCTGATAAATGAAAAAAAGCAAATTTCGGACTGCAGCAACATTTTTAATTATCATATTCTACAGTATTTGAAAATTGTGAAGCAAAAGAAAAACCAATAACATGGAAAAATTTTTTCAAAATATATAATTTTGAAATTTTTAATGATAAAGAAGAAACTGAAAAATGTTGGAAGAAAAATTCTACCAATAAAAGCACTCTTTCCCTTCATATTGAAGCTTGTGAAAATTCAACTGAAGCTGCTGCAATGGATTTATTTGATGACAAAAATGATAAAAAGTATGAATCAATTAAAAAACAACAAAATGCAAATACTTCAACATTTTTAATTCAAGTAATAAAAAAATGTGATGATTTAAATAAAGCGCTTAATAAACATTTTTCAGAATCCATTTGAATTTCCAAGACAGCAAGAAAATGATAAAAATTCAAAGCCAGAAGTGTCACAATTTAAAACTTCCCAAAAATTAGTCAATCCAAATAAAGCATCAAAGGGTACTGAAGCCTTGAAAGGTTTATGCTAAATTACATTGAAAATTGTTTTTTGCGACAAAATCTTTTTTCGCAAATATTACATTTTTCATAAAGCTGTTATTGTTTTGAATACACATAATTCAAATTTAAAAGCAGTTTCCCAAACTTTTTTTAAAGTGCGTTTATAATTTACAAAAACGCATTAAAAATTTCATCCAAACAAGTTTTCTCTCAAAAAATCAGCAGTTTTTTCTATGGGTACCTTAATACATAATTAAAGCCTTCTCCTGCGAGCTCAAGAATATTCAAACATAAATTAATTTTTATTAAAATTAATTTTGATGATTTTTAAACAGATTGTACACGTACAGAAGATTGCACCCGTGATGAAGCAGATGATAATAATAATTCAACTTCAACAACTGCAAGATCAAAAAAAATTCAAAAGCGTCGAAAATCAACTAAACCAAATGTAAGTTTCTTTCTTATAAATTTACCAAAGATACATCTTCGGTAATTTAAGAAAAAAAATTGAATTTTAAGTGAAAATAACTAATTTTTGACCAAACAGATCATTTTTTGATTTTTCAGTGTCGCTATTAGGGAACGGTAATCCGATCCGTCGCTTTTTTCGTTTTTTTCCAATAACTTCTTTAGTTTTTAATATTTCTCAGTTATTCCTTCAAAAAATGAATATATGTAGCACATATAAAAAGACTGCTCAAGCAGTTTTTTTTAAAATGTCGTAGATTTTTAAAAACGAACCAATCCGACTTTTTTGCCAATTTCAATCCGTCGGATTGAAAAGTCGGATTGGGCGATATTACGACTTCATAGCGATTTCTTTTAAAGAACTGCTTTAGCAGTCTTTTTATACTTTCTACAAATATTTGTTTTTCGAAGGAATAACTAAAAAATATCAAAAACTAAAGTAGTTATTGGAAAAAAACGAAAAAAGCGACGGATCGGATTACCGTTCCCTAGTCGCTATCAGTACAATTTCGATCTTCAAAAACGCAAAAAACATGATTTTTAAGAATAAAGTGCTAAATTTTTAGTATATCCGCCGCTGAAAAAATATTTATGAAAATCAATTTTGAAAAATTTTGATTATTAAATTTTCTCATTTGGCCGACACACAAATGTTTTTAATTTACCGATAAATCAGCCCTCGGTAAATTTACCAATGACCAACACTATTAAAGAAAGCCGAAATAGTTCCGATTTTAAATTTCAAAAAATGAATATTAAAATATTTTATTAAATTTTAAACAAGATTAATTTTTTTTTAGATTCCAAGACCATCTCCATCTCCATCGGCCCATTCAGCAGCATCAATAACAGATGATCAAAAAACTGATACAGCAACGGATAAACAACGTTCAAATCGTTCAGAATCAACAAATCGTTCAACTTCATCAATTTCATCAAATCGAAATGACAATGATGCTGCTGCTGCTGCTGCAGCCGCTGCTGCACCCCTTCCAACACAACCTCAACGATCAAAAGTTAAACGATTCTTTCTTAAAATTTCTGAAAAAATTGGCACCGTTGAACAAACACAATATTCTGGTGAATTTATTGAAGCCGTTCAAGAAATTGATAATTATAAAATTTGTTTGGAAGATTTATTACAAAATTTGGTTGGAATTATTCAAAGAAATTCAAAGCTTCAATCTCGACCCCTTGAAAAACTTGAATTTGAATATCACGATAATACAAATCCATATGAACTTTTATATCCTGCAATGAAAGATTTTTGCGGATATCTTAATGGAACAGATTCAAAAAAGCAACTTGAAATGGCTTCAAAACTTGGGGCATTACATCGTGGATTTCATCGTCGAAGTCGACGATGCCTTCGAAATATTCGAAAATTTTTATGTGAAGATTATGAAATTATTTGTGATGCAAGAAGAAGTATCGTTTATTTAAAAAAGGCATTTGAAAAAAAGGATTTTAAAATTACTGAGAAATTGGATTTTTAAGGAGGCGGACCTTTTGATTTATTTTTTAAAAAAGAAGGATTTCGAAATATTTCTTTTTTTTCCAACCCTTCGATATTCGTGATTCAGGCAAACTCTTGAAACGAAAATGCAGCTTCCTTTGTTTTTATTTTTTTAACAAAGGAAATGTTTTTTCGTTTCAAGAGTTTGCAAAAAAAAGGGGTTGGAAAAAAAGAAATATTTCGAAATCCTTCTTTTTTAAAAAATGGATTAAAAAGCCCATCTCCTTTAATTTCAAGTTTTTGATTATGGAAAAATCTATTCTAATGTCTGAGTTTTTAACTCTAAATCAAAATTGAATTTTTTTTTTAATTTTCCGGACCTGTTTTTTATTTAATCCCGAATTTTTAAATAAACTAATTGATCCTAAACGGAATTTTATTTTTTATCATATTTTTTCGTATAATTTTCCTGAATCAAATCAATCAAAATTTTTCCTTCTCCTTTAACTTTAAAATTTTACAAAATTAAACATCATTTTTTTAGCTTTAAATGATCGCCGTCAAGAAATGGATTTTGCAAAGCATGAATTAAAAAATGCAAAAACTCCTGAAGTTGTTGAAATGAAAAATAGTGTATATGAAAATTCTCAAAAACATTTTGAAACCCAACTTCAAAAAGTAGGATATTATTTTTTTAAAAAATGATTCAAACTTTTTCCATTTTTTAGGTTTTGGCATTACTTGATCAATTTCCAAAAATGAAAGATTCACATTTAAAAGACGTTCAAACTTTTCATGCAATTTATAAAGTTTATCATGAACAAATGTCTCATGTTCTTATTGCAAAATAATTTTGATTCTAATGTTTATTGTTTTCGGCATACTGTATTTTTGAAAATTAATTAAACATACTTTTATCAATTTTTTTGTTACGCTTATTTTGCATATTCATTTTAATAATGCCATTATTATAATGGTGACATTAAAATGGCATCAAATAAATAAAACTTTTTAGTTTTAAAAACCAATAGCACTTTTTGCGAAAAAAACACGGACTTTTAATTTTTTAAAATTTAAAATTTTTTGTCAGATACCAAATCAAAAGAGCGTTTATTGAGCGGTTAAAGACACCGAGGGAGCACTCTCTGTGTTAAAAAATGTTATCCTTTTTTTGCTTTCAAAAAACACTTTTTACACAAATGATTTATCCTGAAATTAATAATAATTTGTAATAATAATAATAATAATACATTTGTTTTAGTTTAATTATATGTTTTAAGGTGTTGATCTTGAATGGCCTTCAAGAAAAAAAGAACATGAAAATGGAAATTAAATATTTTTTTGTCGTTAGGGTTGTTAAGTCTCCCGGGAGAGAACAGAAAAGAACAAAAATTGCACGGAAAAATGTGCTTTTTTGTTTTCTCCCGGGAGATTTAACAACCTTATTTGTTGTTTGTACGTTTTTTGTTGAATTTTTAAAAGTTAATAAAATTTTTGTTACTGTATTTTCTTGATTAATGTTAAAATATTTGTTTCGAAAGACTATATTATACTTTTAATTAGTGTTATTATTGATTGTTTTCCAAAGGATTACGATATCTTGCAGATATCATAAAGATGGACGGGTCTTGTAACTTTGTGCCCTTTGAAGATCTCAGAAAAATCTTATATATATATTTTTAGAAGATGACTGTTACGGTATTAATGGTAGCAGAAAAGCCAATTCTTGCTGAATCAATTGCAAAAATTCTTTCAAATGGAAAGCTACAATCTCGAAAAGGATTTAATGGTGCTTGTTCAGTTCATGAATATTCTGATTCATTTCTTGGAAAACCAGCAAGATTTAAAGTTACTTCAACATGTGGACATGTTTTTGGATTAGATTTTCCTCCAAAATATAATAATTGGGATAGAATTGATCCTGTGGATTTATTTTCATGTCCAACTGAAAAGAAGGAAGCAAATCCAAAACTTAAAATGGAAAAATATTTATCATCTGAAGCAAAAGGATGTGATTATTTGGTTTTATGGCTTGATTGTGATAAAGGTTTGTAACCTTTATTTTAAAAGATTTGCTTAATTGTAAAATATTTTATAGAAGGTGAAAATATTTGTTTTGAAGTTATTGATTGTGTCAAAAATTCAATGAATAGAGGAGCTCCAATGGATGTTGTTTATCGGTAATTTTCATTTGTTTAAATAAATGATTAAATTTGCAAAACTTTTAGTGCACATTTTTCTGCAATCGCGGATAAAGAAATTAAATATGCAATGAAAAATTTAATTAAACCAAATTTGAATGAATCTTTATCAGTTGATGCTAGACAAGAGCTTGATTTAAGAGTTGGATGTAAGTTATCTTTTTTTTGATTTTTTTAATGCCAAACTTAATATTCAGGTGCATTCACTCGCTATCAAACTCGTTTCTTTCAAGTTTTTTGTTTCTTTCTTTTACCATAATCGTAACTTTTTTAATTTAGGATAAATATGGTGATCTTGATTCAACATGCATTTCATTTGGACCTTGTCAAACTCCTACCTTATCATTTTGTGTAAAACGGCATGATCAAATTGTTGAATTTACACCAGAACCATATTGGATTCTTCAAACAACAATTGATACTCCAACTGGAAAAAGTGTAAAACTTGATTGGTCAAGAGAACGAATTTTTGATAGAGATATTGCAAATGTATTTTTATCAAGAGTTTCTGGATGCAAAACTGTTAAACTTACATCTGTTACTTCAAAAGAATCAAGAAAAGAAAAGCCAACTGCATTGAATACTGTTGAATTGCTTCGAGTTTGTTCAAGTTCATTAGGAATTGGGCCTGCACAAGCAATGTCCGTTGCTGAACATCTTTATACACATGGATATATTTCATATCCAAGAACTGAAACTACAAAATACCCAAATAGCTTTGATTTTGATTTTGTTTTGAATCATTTAAAGAATGGACAATTTTCTGATGCTGTTCAACAAATTTACAAAGATAATATTCAAAAACCAAAATCTGGTGAAGATAAAGGCGATCATCCTCCAATTACACCAATGAAAGCAAATAATGGATATTTATCTGGTGATCAATTAAGGTTAATTCTATTTTTAAATGATACTGTAATCATAAATATTTTTAGAGTATATGATTATGTTACTCGTCATTTTTTAGCAACAATTATGAAACCGTGCAAATATATGGTATCTACTTTTAAGTAAGTTTTTATTTATTTTATAAATTGTAAAAAATTTGTTGTTTTAGATTTACAGCAAATACCGAAGTATTTACATTACAATCTCGAAAAGTTATTGATGCGGGATTTACAAGTGTTATGACATGGCAACAAGTGAATGAAGATGAAAGTTTCTCAGATTTTAAAGAAGGTTCTGAATATTCTATTCAAAAGACACAATTAGATGAAAGAAAAACTTCACCTCCAGATTATTTAACAGAATCTGAATTAATTACTTTGATGGAACGATACGGTATTGGCACCGATGCTTCAATTCCTGTACATATTAGTAATATTTCTGCAAGAAATTATGTTTCGGTTGAATCTGGTCGTCGATTGATTCCAACAAAATTAGTAAGCATTTTTCAAATCTTCATTTTTAAACATATTTTTTTAGGGAATTGCTTTGGTACATGGATATCGAAAAATTGATCCAGAATTAATTCTTCCAACAATGAGATCAGAAATTGAAACTTTATTGAATCTTATTGCAGCCGGAAAGCAACAATATTCGGCTGTAAATTTTATTAAATATTTTTCAATTACAATTTATTTTTATAGGTAACTTCACATGCATTGGAAATGTTTCGACAGGTATGAAATTCTTCTATCATTAAGTGGACAACAATTATTTCCATTATTTACTGATTTCGTAGTTTTCGTTCAGGGTACTGTATTCTTTTTAAATTTCAGAAATTCAAATATTTCGTTCAAAATGTGGCTAAAATTGATGCATTGTTTGAAGACTCTTTTACATCTTTATCTGATTCTGGTAAACCATTTTCGCGATGTGGAAAATGTAAAAGATTTATGAAACTTGTACAATCTCGTCCACAACGATTATATTGTCCAACATGTCAAGATACCCTTCAAGTGCCAACAGGAAAAGATGGAAAAGTTACACTTCATGGTAAAAAAAGTTTTAGTTGAAATTTTATAAATATTGTATTTATTTTTTAGGTGAACATAAATGTCCATTGGATAATTTTGATTTACTTTATTGGGCAGCATCTGGAGGAAAACTATCTGATTCTTGGAGCTTCTGCCCTTATTGTTTTAATAATCCACCATTTGAAGATATGAAAAAGGGTTCTGGTTGTAATAATTGTACACATCCAACTTGTAAACATGGAATGATGTAAGCTTCTTTTTATTATGTTTTACAGTAATATTTCCATATATTTGTTTTAGTTCACAAAGTATATGTCAATGCTTAAATGAATGTAATAAAGGTGCTGGAGTTCTTGTATTAGATCCACAATCAAAACCTAAATGGAGATTAGCATGTAATCATTGTCCCAGTGTTATTACTGTATTTGAAGGTGCTTCAACATTTAAACTTCTTGATAAAGAATGTCATGATTGTGGTGCAAGAAATGTTTTTGCAGAATATGCTAAAGTTTGTTTTTAACTTTTAATATTTGATTTTTTTATGAAATAATTTTATAGGATTCTAAAATTCCTTCTGGTGAATCTTCATTTACTGGATGCATCTTTTGTTCCAAAGATGAACTTGGCGAATGTGTTAATCTTATTCATGCACAAATGAACGAAAATATTCAAAGAATTAATACAAATTATCGTGGTGGTGGTCGTGGAGGAAGAGGTCGTGGTCGTGGACGCGGAAGAGGTCGTGGTGGCTGCGGTGAAGGTGGACGTGGTGCTTCATCAAGTCGTGGCAGCAGCAGCAGAGGTGGTGGAAGTCGTGGTGCTCCAAGAGGTGGCTCAAGAGGCCGTGGTCGTGGAAAATAAATAAATTTGTTTTGATTTTTGTTGTATTTAAAATGTTTGTTTGTAATATTCAATAAAATATTTTATGTTATTAAATTACTTATGCTCTACTTAATAATATATTTATGCGTTATACGGTAATTAAATGTATTTGGCGTTTTTTATCTTAAAAAGAATTATTTTTATTTAAGCAGAAATGTGTTTGCTGTTTTACAAGCAAAAATCACAAAAAAAACATTGTTTAAAAAACTCAAATAACTTTTTTTCTTCAAATTACAGTATACCAAGATTTGAATATTATTGGCCACCACGATCATTTGGGAATCGATGATATGCGATTCGTTCTTCTTCAGTCATAATACGAACTGCATACCACGTTCGAATATTTTCATATGGGCATATTTCTTTAACTTTTGCAACATATTCACCAGAAATTGTTTGATCAAAACTGTAATCATAAACAGATTCTTTCTAAAATATAAAAATTATATCAGAATTTACTCTTAAAAAAAGAACACCTACTTTAATAAATTCAACAAAAATTTGAATATCAAAAGATTCTGGAATTTTATGCATTCTAATACATTTTACATTGGTTTGAGATAATTTGTTTGCAATTCCACCAGTAAATGAATCAAACATTTGTGGACCCAAGTTACAAAAAGTAAGAAATAAAAAGTCACACAAAAGAAAACCAAAATGAGTCATTTTAAATTTTAAATGATACAGAAATTCAATGCTTAGTTTTTTCCAATAAAACTTTGTGGCTGTTTTATTAAAATTTTTATTGTAAAAAAAATAAAAAATTCATCTAATTTTAAAATTTAAAAAAAGTACATAAAAAAATATAGCAAAATGTTTTTGAATGCCAATTTAATTTTTTTTTCACTTCTTTTTCTTATCAAAGGAAAAACAAAGTTAAAACTAGCAAATTAAGGATAGACAGGGGCCCGGGGCTTTAGCAGAACGGGCGTTGTAGTGGAGTTTTAAGCATGACGGAGGTCATTTGTATCAAAGTTGTTCTTCGTTTAATTTTAAACAAAAAAAAATGAAGAGTGCTAACGCTTTTAATGTCTTAAAAACTTTCTTTAATAAATTTTTTAATCAAATCTGGAAATTTCGGGGCTTTTTTAAAGCGCCGGGCGGGGTCTGAAGAAAAAAACGGGGCCGGGTTGGGGCCTAAAATTTGGGCCCCCGTCCATCCTTATTAACGAATCATAATCACAAACATATTTATCAGCCGCATATATTATTTAGCAATGTTCTTATCTATTTCATCACTATCTTATACTGTAATAAGTGAAATATTGAACGGAAAGTCATCATTTATATTTTTTGGTTTTTTGACAACCCTAATCACAAAAAACAAAAGTCTAAAAAATATTAAATTAAAAAAAAACTTATCTTTTGTGAGTTTATAATATTAACACATTTTTATATCCATTTGTGTTTCATCCCATTAAACTCCAACAAGTTTTTGTTTATAAAATTTTGCAAATTTTTTATCAATGTCAGAACTTGAAAATGAATTCTTTTATGTACTCAAACAAAACAATTTTTTTGTTTTTACTTTCGATCTCTTTTAAATAATCACGTTGCTTTTTTTGTTTTAATTCCTTCTTTGAAAGGCAGTAACACAAAAAATAATAAAGATAAAAAAATCTATGCTGCAGAAAATTTGCTTTGTTTAATTTTTTTGCTTTAATTTTTTGGTTGAAAGGAGTTCCTTGGTTTTTTTTATTTTAAAAGTTATTGCTGAGTGTAAAAAAGAAGCCATTTATCAACTTTGTTGAAAAATATTTGTTTGCTACAATTTATAATTGCATGTTTCCTTGGATCGCCTGTTCCATCAAATCTGTTAAGTCAAATGATAGAGCGGGTGTAAATTTTGACAAGCGTAAAGTTTAATGAATGATTTGAAGAAAAAGGTGGCTGCAGCTGATAACGCAAATCGGCTCCTAGCTGTTTTTTTTTATCAATGATTTTAAAAGTTCAACGGTAGTGCTGCTAGAACCCTAAGATTGAATCCGACTTGCTGATGCACATATAAAAAGGGACAAAAATGCAAAAAAATAAGTGTAAAAAAACTGTACTTACTTTTTTTCTTTCTGGTGGAAAAGAGATGAATCTCTGGATTATTGTGGGATTTTTCATTTTGATTCGCTTTGGGGTTGGTTTTTGTCACTATTTAAAGCCAATGTTAAGCATTTTGGCAGAATTAAAATATGGTAAAATTTAGACCGCGATGTTTGGTGGACATGAGATTACACCAGAAGAATATGAAAGAAGTCGATTTATGATATCTATAGTTAAGAAAGATGGAGATTGGGAAGAGCATTTATGTGGGGGGAAGCCTTTTGACAGATGGAATGGCTTCAACTGCAGGACATTGCATTTTTCCTCTGTAAGTTACATTTAAAATAGTAAAACGGTAATAAGTTTTACTTTAGAGAAAAAGGCTATGAGCTTATTCTTTATGCTGGAAGCTCAACAAAACTAACTGGACAAGTCAGAAAAATTATCAAGGTTGATCCATATCCTGGATTTATTGATCAGTACAAAGGGATGGATGCAGCTGTTGTTTAGTAGGCTCTTTTTCTTTTCATCCTTATTCGAAATATGGGGCTGTCCAGATATTACGTCATCACCAACTCCTCATTTACCCCTCTACATCAAAGACACTTTTTACCGCACATCAAAGGCGGCATGGTCATTTACCCCTCCCTACCTGATGACGTAATATCTGGACAGCCCCTATGCATAGTTTTAGTTTGGATAAGCCTATTGAAATGGATCATGAACGTTTTCCAGCAATAACCATTGATTTACCATCTTCTTCAATGGAAGATAAAGAAGAAGCAACGTTCATTGGATGGGGTGCTAATCGTGTTAGAAATGGACAATATACATTCCCCGAAAAACTAAAATCAACTACTTATCCTAAAATTAATCTTGAAAGCTGTAAAAAATTTATTGAAAACAAAGAAGAAAAAAAAGTTTTAAATCCTGTTCTTCTTTGTGCAGGCTTTTTGCACAAAAACGTTCTTGAACATGCATGTACCGCTGATAGCGGTTCACCACTATTCCGTTATAAAAATGGAAAACCCGAGCTTATGGTAATAAATTAATTTATTTAAATTTTAACCATACTTTATTTTTTTAAAAGGGCATTTTCTCATGGTCATATACAAATTGTGTTTCAAAACGACAACCAAATGGTTTTACTGACGTTGCACACCCTAAAATTCGCAAATTTTTTGAAGATCGAATAAAGGTGAGAAAGGGAAAAATTTTATCGCAAAGTAAATTAGCATATATTTTCAGGAATATTATCATAATCAACATCAACAAAATTTTAAAAATGAAACTTCATTCCCTTGAATCTTTCTTACGCTATATATTTTTGTGATCGATTTAATACATTTAAAAAAAACACAGTATAGTAAATAAAATTTTCTCATTTTATCGGTGTAAGATGTTAATACTTTATTTCATTATTATTTAACAATAAATTTTTGAAATAAAAAACTTTTTTTATATTATATATTATATATAAATTATATAGTTTATAACACAAAGTATTAAAGTCTTAACACGAATAATGTTCATGTTTTCCAAAAATTATGCATAAAAAAATGAGTTGTGATTTTTAATAAAAGTTCCAAAATGAGTTTAGAAGCTGAAATAAACTTTTGTTTAAACTTTTTAAAAACCTTAGATAGCCAAAAATTGTCGGTTTATTCTCCAGCTTCTTTATTGAATGCCTTGACATTGTTATATATTGGTTCAAGTGGAGAAACTGCAGAAGAATTATCAAAAATTGTTGGAGGAAAAGGCAATTTTTTGTTCTAAATTTTATTTAATAGCTTATTGTTCACAAATTTTTTTAGATCAAACTAAAGCAGCAATAATAGATTATTATTCAAAGCTTTTTAAACGGCATAAATATGATAATATTGATATTGAGGATTTAAGTTATCTTCCACCAGAAAAAAAGCTTAAGAAAGATGCTAAACAAGACTTAGATGTCGTTGAAAATAGCGAATATGACGCAAAAGATGACAAATCAGATAAACATGAGGATGACGCTGAAAATGATGAAGAAGTCTCTGATGATGAAGAGCTTTATTCATCAGAGGAAGAAGATACTACACCGTCATCAAAAATGATAATTGCAAATCGGTTATTTGTGAGCGAAAAGATTAAAGTCAAGAAAGCTTTTGAAGAACTGTTAAATGAAACATTTGATGATAAAATTGAAAAAGTTGATTTTAATAATGAAGCAGCAACAGAAAAGGTAAATCTTAAAGAAGTTTGAGCTTATAGATTTTAACCATTAAAATGCGTTCTACAGTCGAATCTAGATTTTGGTCTTCAGTTTTTTCTTTGACACTTTTTGCTTGCGTTGGTATGATTCGATTTCTCGCGGTTAGATGAGTCAGAAATCACTAACGTGAAAGAAAAAAGATAATCATGAATGACAAAGGAAAAATTGAAGACGAAAAAATCGATGTTTGATTGCAGTTGTGTCTGTAGTATCTAATATGATAGTTAAAATAATCGACATTTTTACTACAGACCATTAATGAATATGTTGATAAAACAACTCATGGAACGATAAAAGAAATTTTACAATCCGGTGATATATCTCCCCAAACAGCTGTGATCTTAATAAATGCAATTTATTTTATTGGTAAATGGGAAACCACTTTTTTTTTCAAACTTAAAGAAAAATTTTATACAACTCCAACAGAAAGTCGTGACATTAAATTTATGAAAATTGGTCCATTGGTTGGATTTTATTTTAATGAAGGAGAAGATTGGAAAGCTGTTGGAATTCCATATCGAAAAAGACAACATTGGATGTTTATTATTTTGCCAAAAAAGAGGAATGATTTAGAGAATTTAATAAAAAATATGGATCATTCATTATTTATGGAAGCAACAAAAGGGTATGCTAGAGTCACCTCCGTCACCGGAATGGGAATTACTAAAAGCTGGCCTTGAACTTGAAATATACCCTGCTGACTTATTTTTGAGAATATGTTCATTTTTGCCCTACTGTACATATATTGGTTTTAGCCTACTATACATATTTATGTATTTTATAACGCTGAAATTATGTACAGAAGGATAATACCGATCTATGTATGTTCAGCAGGGTAAACTTCAAGTTTTAGTCCATCTTTTAGTAATTCCACCCTGGAATTTAAGTAATTAGTCTCACAAAACCAAAGAAAAAACGCCAATTTTTAAGTTGAGTCAAAATACTGGAAAAAACTCTCTGCATATATAAAACTTGTTTTCAGAACGGAATCTGGATATGTCGAACTGTCAATGCCAATGTTTGAAATTTCGGAAAGTTATGATCTACAACAAAGCTTACCTCAACTTGGATTAAAGCATTTATTCGAAAATTGTAATATGTCTGAAATGTTAAGTGGTCCATATAAGATTGATAAAGCCATTCATAAAGCTATGATACAAGTAATAATAACTTTTGTCAACTACAAATTCTTATTTTATAATTATAGATGGACGAATATGGTACTGTGGCAAGTGCAGTGACCACATCAACAATTGCATTTATGCGCGGGCCAAGTAATGTAAAAAATTTTTTGGCAGATCACCCCTTTATATACTTTATCGTTTCAATGAAAGATCATGCTTTGACTGAAGTTTTATTTGCTGGAAAATTTTGTTGATTTTATTTTTTGCATTATATAAAACTGTTTTATTTTTGTTGAAATTATAGTAAACAAATAATGAAAGCAATAACGGGCTTTACGTACTTAAAATGAAAGCATTGCCACCGAACACAACTCTTTTTACAGTAACTTTTTTCTCAATTTTTGCCAGATGAAAATAATCAACAACAGCCATATGTAGAAAATTATCCATACGGTAATGGAAATACAGGTCAATATGGACTGCAACAGATACCATATGCTTATAATGGATATCAACAACAACAAAGCAGTCAATACAATACAAATCAACAACAATATCAGCAACAATATCTTTCTCAAAATTATACTCAAAGGGAAACAGAATCAAATTCAGACGCCAGTAGCTTGCAAGAATATGAAGAACAAGTTGTTGTGGATGCTCATGTTATAGTATAATTCTAGAATAGTGGAAAAAAATTTTTCCTTGTATTTTTTCCTGTATTTTATGCAAATTTTGCCTTGAAAAAAAATTTTTTCCACTATTCTAGAATTGTTCCCATGTTATTAATAATAGACTATCAGCAAAAAAATTCATTTTTAAAAAATTTAGACATATTTGTTATCCCAATTAAATGGATGATTGTGCACAAACAAATTGCTGTTTAAAAGCTTTTATAATATTATCATACTAAACTAAAAGAAAAAGAAAGAAGCATTTAATGCCAGTTTGCACAATTATTAAAAGACTTTAAAATGAGGTACAATTGTACCATATTTGCAGCTATGTTGTTCTAGAGAATGTTGAACAGTTGGAAGGAAAAAATCAGTATAAAGATGATCCAAGCTTTCATCAAAATGAATTTTTACACATGAATTTTCGGCAGCATTTTCCTTAAAAAACATTCTTATTTTTCATCAAACAAAAAAGCAAAACTTACAGTAAGAAATTTAATAAATCCTTTTGGATACAGATGAGCACAAATAAAAAACTGTAAAAGATCAAATTTTGATTCTCGTTTCATTTTGGACAGAATTGAAGCAGTTGCAGAAGTAATGGCATTTTTGATAGGAATTCTAAAAACAAATAATTTAAATTACAATTTCATTCAATTTAAAATCTTACTCGATATGTATTGCTTTTGGTAAAGGCTTTAATAAATTTTCCAAAGATATCAATGTTCCATCTTTTTCATATATTGTAACTTCAGATAAAACAATTTTTTCAACATTTCCAGAACTTGTAAGAAATCCATAATCAGAAGCAGATAAAATTTGTGCATGAATTCGAATAAACCGAGCAACGCATGAATCAAGTTTTGGAATAATTGTTGACAATAAATCTTGACGAAAATGATTTCTTACAATCACAGCATTTGCAATCCGTAAATTATTCAATCCTTTAAAATCCAAAAACTTTTCATCCACTGCTAAACTTTGACCAAAATATCGAACTTGATATGTATTTCCAATAAATAATGAATGGCATAAAGGTTTCCGTGCTTTATTGAAAAAATATTTTGAGCATTGATAAAGTTTTTGAAGCAATTCAGGTGATGCATTTTTTATAATTGCATCAATAACAGAAGTTGGAAAATCAAAACGTTGAAAGCTTTGTGATTCAGAAGTAAAATAAAAAGTTATTGAATTTTGAGATGAAGAAGATGAATTTGGCTTTGATTTATGATGAGATTTTTTGAATTTCATTTTATGGAGATATCGATGTTCAGTTAATGAAGGTCGAAAAGATTCAAAATTCATTTCAGAATCCATTTCAATATCATCAAGAAAAAGTCGACGATAACGATAGTAAACTTCTAATGCAGCCTAAATTAAGTTAGTGATGATACGGTAGTCAAATAACGCGTAAAACAAATACAATACTTTTTTATTTTTTCCATTTAACCATTGAATGTAAAGTTTCCAAAGTGAAGGTGTATTTGGGAGTTCAGAAAGTTTATATTCAATATTTTGAATAATAAATCGATCATCATCCGTTTCACATAAAGCATTAAACCATTGAAGAACACTCTTTTGGGAATCTTGAATATTCATATACAAAAGATGACAATATTGAAACATTTGACGAATTTCTTTTGTTACTGGAGATCCTAAAATTGAAAAGAATTAAAAAGAGCATTTTAATACTACAGTATACCAGAATATTCTCGATAACATTGATAAACATCTTTCAAATTTGAATGTGGATATGATAAAGCTTCTTTAATATTATATTCAAGTGCATTTTCATCTTTTCCCATTAATGCTAAACAGTCACTTTTAAATGCTTCAACATGTTCCCATTTCATTATTCTATCAAATGGTTGTGGCTAAAAGCAGAGAAAAAGTGTTAATGAAAGATATGTATAAAACTATTATAAAGCGTAAAAACTTACTTCTAAACAAAGTTGGCATTTTAACATTGGATCAAGTGATTCATAAAAATCTCTTGAATAAAAATCAAATAATGCTTTTTTGACAAGTTTCTTTTCTCTTTCATAATCCAGCGTAAATTCATATCTTTAAAATAAGAAGATTAATAAAAGTTTATAAAATAACAAACGTACTTTAAACGAAGCTTCCAAAAATTTGGAAGTAATAAAAATTTTGATGAAAATGAATCAATCAAAGATTTTCGATGTTCAACATCTGATGTTTCTTCAAGTTGTTGATGCAACTTATCTAATTCAATTCGATACGGTTCTATTGGAGATGACATTATTACTGTTGAAATTCTTTTATGTACAATATTACTTTAAAAACAAATAAAATAACAACATGATTTGTAAATCATGTGTGTTAAAAAAACAGTTATTGCAACATCGAAGTTTCAGCAACGGTGTAATTGGCATTATAGAACATTTTGCCAATGATAAAAATGTTCAACATTTTTTTGCTACAGAAAAATGTGATTGATTCCAGTTTGAATATTTAATTTTAATTTACTGTTCAAACTGAAATCTTAAATAATATTTAAGATTTCAGTTTGAATAAAATTATTTAAAATTAAAACTTTCTAGCGGTATCTTAAATTTTTTATTGAAACACTTTTTGAATACAATTACAATGAAAAAAAATTCATTTTATATTGACAATAAAAAAGCATTTAGAGACTTATCAGTTACAGCAAAAAACCCATATAACTTTAAATTTTATCAAATCACATGATAAATACTTAAAACGTTTAACAAGCTTTTATCTTTCACTTGAATTTAATTGAGTATAAAAAGAACATTAATTTCCCGTTTTTTCGTTGTTGCAATTTTAAAAAATGAATTATTTTTATATTTTACTTTCATTATTTTTTGCTTTTTACAATAGTAATGGCGCAAAAGCTCCAGTTTGTACAGGAGTATCTTTTTCAATGAATGTTTCCCGACAAACTGATAGCAAAGTTGTATTCATTTATTCTGCAGATATTTCACTTTTAATTGCAGATAGCATTCATACAATTGTAACCCTCGATAATCATACATATTGGTCTTTAAATAGTAGCAAATATTTTCAATTCGAACCTGCACAATATTGGGATATCGAACAAGGAATGATTAAATGTCCAACAATAAATTCAGCATGTAATTTAACGGCATTTGATTCAGCAGGATGGTATGAAATTCCTTTATCATTAAATGGACAAAAATTATTTCCGTCATTTACTGATTTCTTAGTTTTTGATCAGGGTACTGTATTCTTCAGTGAAGGATATTTATTTGATCCAAATACTTTACAATGTTCTGGATCCGAAGAAATAGGTAAATGTTAAAAATATACAGTTTACTTGAAAGTTACTGTATCATTCAAAAAATGAAAAGTGCTTCTTCAGTTTACCCATTTTTTTTCATTCGCAAAAGCAACCGCTCACTCAAACCACCCGCCCTTTTGAATTCTCATCGTTAACACACTGATTTTATGCAAATTTTTGTGATTGAAAAAATGGGGGTGGGGTAAACTGAAGAAGTGCCAAATGAAAAAAAAATATGTAAAATTTCTTTTAGTTATGGTTGGACCTGCTTATAACACAAATTTTAATTATTGTTGTAATGCATACACATATGTCGACATTCCTGATAGTAATCCAAGTTAGTTTGTTGTCAAAATTTCGATTTTCAATAAATCAAAAAAATTTGTGAAATAAACGAATTTTGTTTTCATTTCGAAATATCAATTATCGGAAAAGCTAAAATGTCAGTCAAACTTTCGTTTTGGAATCTTTTATTGCAATTTCGAAAATTTTTAATCTTTTAAATATTTCTTGAATTTTAGATCCTTGCACTGAATTTGATGGAAATACAACGCTATACAATTCAAATGGAAAAATAATAAGTTCATTCTCAGCCTATTATTTAATTGATTCTTCAAGCTTGAATGTCAGTGTCTCAGATTTTTCTTCAATTCCAAATTCATATTATGATTTTATTCCAAATTATGGGGCTTATGGTTGTCCGGCACAAACTGCAACAAATTGTAGCTTTTCACTTCCTTTAAATCCAAATATGGATTATCAATTTGATATGATGTTAAGTGTATATGATAGCACAAAAACATATGGTACAACAATTGGTGGAAAAATTTTACGAAGAAATGGAATTTTGGTTCGACATCGAAATGAAGTATACTCTCCAAGTGATCCATGTTGGATTCGAACTTTTCCTTCAAATTCTGGATCAAAAGCTATCAATTCATTTTGTTGCAAGAAATTTAAATCATCCAAATTCGAAATTCAGAATCCAATCAAATCAGAATCCGTCAAACAAAAAAAGAATCAAATTAATCGTCTTCGAGAAAGATATTTACATAAATTTCGAAACATAATTGTTTCAAAATAGACCGCTTTTTTAAAATTTTTTCAGAAAAAATGTTTTTTATTAATTGTAAAAATAAAAACAAAACATTCAAAATAAAGCTAAACTCATACAATAGTCGTTTCTAATGAACTCAAAAATGGTTGGTAACAAGTTTTTGTCCAAAAAATCAGTATAGCGGTTTTTCGATAAATCATGCTGAGATCAAGCTTATAAAAAATTTTTTTGTATTAATAACAATTACTTTTATAAAATAAAAATGAAAAAAGCAACACAAATAAGTACCGTTTTTGTGAAAAATCCAAAAAGCGGAAAGAGAATCTGAATCGTAAATTTTTTTCATGAAAAAAATACGATTCAGATTCTCTTAATTCTTGAAGTTAATTAATTTATTTTATTATTTTTTCTTATTACTTTCTTTTATGCTACAAGAATCCCTACATTTTGAGACCAAACTTGAGCCCGAAGATGGTCTATAAGCCGAGATCTGCGAAAAAGTTAAAAATTTATGCGCAACCCTATGTTAATCCCAGGAAATGGACAACCCTACTGATTACTTTCAAAATTCTTTTTTAAAAAACGTTTTGCAAATTAAAAATAATTTGTATAGCAAATAGTCGTGGGTTAATTTAGTAACTTCAAAAAAATTGTCACAATCTTGTTTTTTGAGAATCTTTCAATTAAACATTTATCCATCACGAAAGTAGTTCTTTTTAAAAAAAGTTTTTTTATTAATTGTAAAAATACAAAAAAAGAAGCAAAACTCATACAATAGTAAAAAACCAAATTAATAAAATTATAAACCCAAAAGTTGTTGTTCATGTTTCTGGAGTATGTTCAGTATTTCTTATATGTTTCCTTGCACGTTGACTAAAATAAAAATACTTAACATTTTAAACTTATTCAAAAATAATACTTACATTTTATCATTTAAACCAAAATTAATTCGTAAAAGTAATGCATGTTTAAGATTATGATCTTCATGCCCTTGTGTTAAAACAACAAGCTTTTCAGCTAATTCATCAAATAAATTACTTGGTACTGTAATATATCCATATCTTGGAGTACTAGATGTTGAAAAATTTGCCAAAGTACATCCTTCTGGAATTAACTATAAATACAACATCTTTAGTTAATGATTTAGTAACGATTATAAAAATAATTACCTGTTCAAACATTTTAATTGCAATTAGTTTTGCAACTTCTTCAAGAGCTTTATTTTCCATATCAAAATTGATGAAATCTTTTAAGAAAAATGTTGCAATTTCTGATGAAAATCGAACTTGAACATTTGCAGCAGCCATTTCTGGAGTGCTTCGAAAAATTGCTTGCTAAAATACAAGTTTTTCATTATCGAGGATACTGTAACGACACAAAAGCATTATTACCGTTTGAATTTTATTTCGTCGACTTTTAAGAATCGTTTCAAGTTCATCAGTTTTTTGAATGCTTTGATCTTGGATATCACGAAGTTGATCGACTTCAACTTTTAATTCTTCAACCGTAGCTTTTAATACAGCATTTTCATCAACAACTTTTTTTACTAATGCTTCTAAAGCTTCAATCTAAACGATATAATTTAAAAAAAAATATTAAAAAATGTTCAAGAACAAACTTTTTGAGCCATATTTGAATCATTGTTATTTGTGCCATTTGTTCGAACAAAGCTTGATGATGGTGGTTCAGGTCGAGATGATGGAGTTGAAGGAGTGGCATTTGTATGTATAACAGGTCGTTGCAGAGTTGAATTGAATAAATCTGCTCTTCGAGCATATGGTCGTTTACTCATCTTTGTAAGATATTAACCTGAAAAGTAGCAATACATTAACAAAAACAATACTAACAAAATACGGTAATAAAAAATCAAATAAGTTTTTATAAGATTCCAATAAACTCTGTTTTTGTCCGTGCGCTTTTTGGGCGCGTATTAAAATTTTATTTTTTCGTTGCAAGAATTTTGTTACAAACTGATGCTCCATTTTCTTTTGCTTTGGAAAAATATTCGTTGATTTCATTACTATTCTTTTTTTTCACTATTAAACTTAAATAGTATTATTTACCAATTATTTTTAGGTATGCCAGCCATGGATTTTGAATCTTCGAATAAACAGATTCGACTGCCAAAGAAAGCTGAAAGGGTCAAAAATAAAGTATGATCTATTTTTTTGTTTATATTTTTCTCTTACATTACTTTTACGTCACTTGTTTTAGGCCGCAGCACCGTTACAAATTACTGCAGAACAACTTTTACGTGAAGCAAAAGAGCGTGAACTTGAAATTGTGCCAAGAGCTCCACGAGTAAGAGTAAATGATCCTGAAGAAGCTGCAGGTATGTTTTTACACTTAAACATCTAAGCTTTATGATTATTTTTAGAACAAGCTAGAAAAAAGCGAAAAGAATTTGAAGATAATATCCGTAAAAATCGTAATCAAATTGCAAATTGGATCAAATATGCAAAATGGGAAGAATCAATTGGTGAAATTGAGCGTTCAAGATCAGTCTTTGAAAGAGGGCTAGATGTTGACCATCGAAATATTACAATTTGGTTACAATATGCTGAAATGGAAATGCGAAATAAGCAAATAAATCATGCAAGAAATATATGGGATCGTGCTGTACAAATTTTACCTCGAGCAACACAATTTTGGCTAAAATATACATATATGGAAGAACTTGTTGAAAATATTCCTGGTGCTCGACAAGTCTTTGAACGTTGGATGGAATGGGAACCAAATGAGCAAGCTTGGCAAACATATATTAATTTTGAGTTACGATATAAAGAAATTGATCGAGCAAGAGATATTTATCAAAGATTTTTGCATGTTCATGGACATGATTATAAGAATTGGGTTCGATATGCGAGATTTGAGGAAAGATTTGGGTATGCTGGAAATGCAAGAGCTGTAAGTTTGCATTCATTCAATATTTAAGTATTAAACCCTTTCTTTTAGGCATTTGAAGCAGCAGTTGAATTTTTTGGTGATGATAATTTGGATGAACAACTTTTGGTTCAATTTGCAAAATTTGAAGAACGACAAAAAGAAGTTGAACGAGCACGTGCAATTTATCAATATGGTCTTGATCGGCTTCCATCATCAAAATCTAAAGGCATTTTTGATGGCCTTGCACTTCATGAAAAGAAATATGGTGAAAGACTTCGTATTGAAAATGTTATTTTATCAAAGCGAAAGAGAAAATACGAAGATCAACTTGCACAAAATTCATATGATTATGATACATGGTTTGATTATGTTAATCTATTAATGAATGAACAAGTTCCACGTGAAGATGTTGAAGATGTATATGAGCGAGCAATTGCAAATATTCCACCGTATGAAGAAAAGCGATATTGGAGAAGATATATTTATTTATGGATTTATTATGCAGTTTATGAAGAACTTGATTGTGAAGACATTGAACGTGCACGGGATGTCTATAAAGCTTGCTTGGAAGTAATCCCCCATAAACAATTTACTTTTGCAAAAATTTGGATTATGTTTTCTCAATTTGAAATTCGACAATTGGAATTAACTCAAGCTCGAAAAATTATGGTATGCATTTTTTGTGTTTACTTTTTTATTAAGCTTTTAATTTTAGGGTAATGCAATTGGAAAATGTCCAAAGAAAAAACTTTTTACATCTTATATTGATATGGAATTACGATTTCGTGAATTTGATCGCTGTCGAACGCTCTATGAAAAGCTTGTACTTTTTGCTCCCGATAATTCTTCAACTTGGATTAAATTTGCAGAATTGGAAAGTATTGTAAGTATGAACAAAATTATTATTGAACACATAAATTAACAATAATAAATCATTTTTCAGCTTGGTGATGTTGATCGTGCAAGAGCAATTTTTAATATGGCAATTCAACAGCCAGCTCTTGATATGCCTGAAGTTTTATGGAAAGCTTATATTGATTTTGAAATTGAACAAGAAGAAAATGATCATGTTCGTCGATTATATGAAACTTTACTTGAACGTACAAATCATATTAAAGTTTGGATCTCTTGGACAGAATTTGAAATTCGTATTGAAGCATTTGATAAAGCTCGGGCAACATTTAAACGAGCAAATGATTCATTAGAAACTTCACCAGCAGAAGAAAGAATTTTATTATTAGAAACTTGGTTGGAATTTGAACGTACACATGGAAGCGAAGAACAAAAAGAAGCAGTTGAAAAATTAATGCCAAAACGAGTTAAAAAGCGAAGACCAATTTTGGCTGAAGATGGTACAGATGCTGGTTGGGAAGAATATTTTGATTACATTTTTCCACAAGATCAAGGTTTGTTTATTTTGTTTTGATTACTGTAACAATATTCGAATAATTCTTTTTTTAGCATCAAAAGTTAGCTTTAAACTTTTGGAAGCTGCTCGATTATGGCGTGAAAAGCAAGCTGCACAAAAAGAGAATGCAATTCCAGCTGATAGGGATGCAGAATCTGAATTGCCATCAATTTCTGAACAACTTCAAGGAAGCGATGATTATGAAGCTGTAAAAAGGGCACGAGAAGACGATGATGGACGGGGTGATGAAGATTCTGATGTTGAAATGTCTTCTGAAGATGATAATGATGAAGAAGAAGAACGTCAAAGAGAAGAAGAAGAATCTGGATCAGATGAATGATCTCTATTTTTGATGTTTGTTTTTTTCATTTATTTATTTTTTGTTTGTATTTTTTTATAAATAAAACTGGGTGTTTAACTTAAAAATTCAGAAACGGAAATTAAGAAATATTTTTTATCGGAACGCTCAATCAAAGCGAATTATAATTTGCTTTGTTTTTTGCTTAAAAAATGAATGCGAAAAAAGCAAATCAACAAAAAAATTTCTTTCTTTGTAAAAGACTTGATTTTGACGTAGTTTTTTTGGAAGAAGAGAGAAAATAACAACTTTGTTTTGATTCAATATATTTTTTTCCATTCATTCAGAAAAAAAAGTATCCTCCGAAAAAAAAAACAGAATAATTTCAATCCATTGAAAAGGAGCCCCAAAAAAGTTGTTGATATTTCATTATTTTTACAGAATAAATATTCTTTTAAAGAATGATTCTTGATCCAAATAAACCAGATCCATTTGTTCAAAGTGGTCCAGAACCTTCAATAGCATCCCAAGATGAACTGGGATATTGTAAACAGCAATCAAGTATTACATTTGGAAATTCAACAAGATATTATATTTTTGTTTTATCACTTTATTGTTTAGCAGTAATATTTGCAAATTCGCTTGCACTTAATTTTACAATTATTTGTATGACAAATGAAAAAAATGTTTCATCATTATCCGCTTCTTCTGCAGCAACAAATGAAAGTAAAGTTATTGAAATTGTTGAAATAATTGATCATCATTTAATTGCAAGTAATATTAGTACCAATGAAGCTGAAGAACCTCCAGAATATTCATATACTTCAAAAGAACAAGGATGGCTATTTTCAGCTGTTGCAGTTGGAAGTTTTATTGGCGCAATTCCGCTACCGTTTTTAACTTCATTTTTTGGAACAAGGTAATTTACATATTATAATTTAGCTTCAAACTTTTTTAAAGGAATTTCGATTTTTAATACTAACAGATTTTCAAAATCGAAATTTATTGATTCTAAAAAAATTTTGTAATTAAAACTATTTCGTGTTTATTTCAAAATTAAACTCCCGAAATTTATCGCAAAATTCGACAAAAATTTAGCAAAGTTCAAAAAACAAAATTAATTTTTTTCCATCAAAATTTCGATTTTGCAAAAAGTCATTGTTAGAAACAACGTGATTTTTCAAAATTAATAAAATTTTGACAAAAAAAAATTTTTTAGAATAATTTTTACAATTTATGGTACCCTTTCGGGTCTTTCAATGCTTTTAACTCCAACTGCCGCATCTGTCGGATATGCGGCACTTTTTTTGATGAGAGTTTTTCAAGGAATTGCAGTTGCAAGTTTACTTCCAACTTCTGGATCAATTGTTCATGAATGGGCTGCCGTGGCAGAATCAGGATTTGCCGTGGCATTTTTAAGTTGTCATCAACAAGTAATTTAATATCATCGTCGATTCATAATAAAATTATATATTTAATTTAGTTGGGACAAATATTTACAATGCCAATTGCGGGGCTTTTTTGTGAAACATCTTTTGGGTGGCAAGGAATTTATTATTTACTTGGTTTAATGACTTTAAGCGGATTTGGAATGTTTTTCATTTTCTTTCGAGATACTGCAAGACATCATGTGTAAGCTTTTCATATAATTTTTGGCAGGGATGATGATACAGGGTGGTCACGCTGGACTGACTACCCCCAAAACGAATTCCATTTATACTCAAAAGCTGCAAAATTTAAAGAAACTGCTTGAGGGGGATCGATAGCCTATGTCATCCGATGTTTTAAAATCTGGTTTTAGAATTTCTGCCGTAACGCTCGAAAATTTTTGGTTCCACAACGAAAACCCGAAAAAGTCGAAATTTTCGAAGTTCGTGAAAAATATTGTTTTCGAGATTTTTGGCATAGAGCCTTCTAAAGGGCTCCTCTAGCCACTCCCAAAGACATTTTCACGAAGTTCGAAAATTTCGACTTTTTCAGATTTTCGTTGTCGGACCAAAAATTTTTGAGGGTTGTTTTGGGGGTTGTCCAGTGTTACCACCCTGTAGTGTTAAAATTTTTTAAACAAATTTAAAAATTTTACAGAAATGTTAGCCATGATGAACTTGAAAGAATTACATATGACAAAGATTGCGATGATTACAGCAGTGAACATCGAAAACCACCATATTTAAAAATTTTTACTGATAAATCAATTATTGGTGTTTGGATTGCAAGTATTGGCGGACATACTGGCTTTCAGGTATTATTATATCTCCATTAATGTTAAAAAAAATTTAATCTATAATTTTAAAGCTTTTTTCACAATATGGTCCAACATATTTAAATAAAGTTCTTGAAATGGATATTCAAAAGACTGGCTTTACTGCGGCACTTCCATTTATTGGTGCTTTAGCTGTAAAATTAATTTCTGGTCCATTAAGTGATCATTTAACAATTATTTCACAGAAAAAACGTTGTATATTATTTGCATCAATTTCACAATTTTTAATGGCATTTTGTATATTTGCACTTGGATGGATGCCAATTAAAACGGAGTTATTTGCAAAATTTGCATATACTATTGCAATTATGGCATCATCTTTAAATGTTGTTGGAGTTGTTAAAAGTGCCCAATTAGTAAGACTATTGTAATCTGACCATTAAAAATAAATATGCAAATTTTAGCAATCACGACAACATGCCCATGTAACAATGACTGTTATAGCTTTTATAAATAGTGCAATAGTTTTGTTACTTCCTATTTTTGTATCAACTTTATCACCAAATAATTCTGCGGATGAGGTTTAAAAAAATTTATTTTTTTACAGTAATATTAATGACATTTTTAGTGGCCTAAAATCTTTTTTATTATTGCAATTCTTGTCACTCTTACAACGATTGTATTTAATGTTACATGTGAAACAGATCCACGTCCATGGACTCATCAAAGCAATAGCAATACAAACAATTCACATGACAGAGAAAGACAAAAAAATTAATATTTTTTATTTTTATTTTAAAATTGTGTACATAAAATTTGTTTCAGAATAAATACGTTTTTAAAAAAATAACTGTTAATTAAAAACACAAATAATTTGAAAAACATTAGACATCTAATTTTATTAAAAATATTTTAGCAACAAACAAATATTTTCTTTTTTCCACTGAACTTGATATGTCCTTTTAAATAATACTAGACTCTAAGCGGGCCTTCGGCCCGCCTGCAAGTATTTTTGCAAAAACAAAAGATAAAGTTTACAGAGCCAATAACTCGTTTAAGCCCAAAATCAAATTATAAAAACAACAAAATTTTATTTAAAAAACAAATGAAACAAAAATTTGACAATGACAGTAACACCAATAAAGAAATTACATTAAAATAGCAACTATTGATATGCAAATGAAAGAGCCGTTGTAGTGCTTGAATAATATTGACGATATAATTCTAAACAGAAGATAGGATCATCAAAAAATTCAATATTAATAAGATGTGCAAATTTTGAAAGTCCAGCAAGAACAGGTTCAAGCAGTTTTGTGGTTGGCATTCTTTTCATTGAATAATATCGATGATATAAAAGCGGTAAGAGCATGGAATATACAGATTTAAAAATGAATTATCTAAAACGATACTGATAAAGTTAGAAAAATTTTCAAAACGCTTACCTGTAAGAATCTTTCCTGCACATTTGACCAAGAATATTGTTGAGCTTCAATATATTCATGAAAAAGAAAGCGGCAAGAGCAAGAATATTGGAACAGCTTTGAATTAAATTGAATGGATCATTTGCAATCATTGTATCTAAAAACATAAAATTAAATTGAAAATACAAATTTTAAAGAATAACTTACCGTGGTGTTACTGTCATCAGTCCCAAAAAATGTTGCATAACCCCGCAACGGGGGCCACCTTAATGGTGGCATAAATATTAAAAAATATTGTCCATGGAAGGCACTTCAGTCCATGGAAGGCACGTTTGTCCATGAAAGGCACATAAAACAAATATAATAAAATAGATAAATAAATTATTATTGAATAATTTCTTTGTATACATAATTTTTAATTTTTTTATTCAATCTTTGCTTTCCCAAATAAATTTTTAACCCTGAAGCAGTTTTAACTCTGGAACATGCAACATATAATTGACCATGATTAAAAACATCTTTACGTAAATCTAAGCCAATTTTTTCAAAAGTTCCTCCTTGGCTTTTGTTAATTGTCATAGCAAATGCAATTTTAACAGGAAATTGTCGTCTTGCAAGAGTGAATGGATAATTTTCTTCGTTGTAAAGTAAAATCCGATGAATAAATACAGTTTCACCTTTTTTATCACCTGTCAAAATTTTGCATTGTAATGTATGATTTAATAATCCAATAACTAATAAACGTGTTCCATTACAAAGTCCTTCTGCTTGACTCAAATTTCTGATGAGCATAACTACAGTATTCTTTTTTAAATTTAGTTCATGTGGAGGAAGAGATGTTGGATTTAGACTATTAAGATATTCCTGAGTTAATAGCTCTTGTAAAGCTTCACCATCACTTGCAGTATCGACACTTGTGTATCTTTTTTCACCTGCACATGGAAGCAAATCAACAACTTCTTTATTAAGCTCATCAACGTCAGCATTTCTTGCAGATAAAATTGCAGAAGATGCAACATCATCATATCTTTTTTGTTCAATTAAATGCCCAAAAACTTCTTGAACTAAATCTGTTTCAACTTCAAAGCCTTCAGGAAATTCAACATTGTCACAGCTATCATTTAATGTAGCTTCACCAATTTTTAACAAAAAATTAGCAAATTCAACTTCATCTGAATTTGCTCGCATATTTTTTGTCAAAGTTAATGTTTCAAAGTTTTTCCAAAGCTCACTATTTTTTATGGATAAATTTACACATTCAGATCTTGTTCCATTTTTTCGAACTGGCAAAAGTTGTCGGAAATCTCCGCCCAAAAGCAAAATTTTTCCACCAAATGGTTCATCAACTTTTGTTAGATCTCTTAAAAGACGATCCATAATTTCAAGTGCATATCGTGGAGCCATTGGAGCTTCATCCCAAATAAAAACATCTGTTTCTAAAAGTTTTTTTCCTTGATTCGAATTTGGTGTTATTGTTGAATTGGAATCAGAATAAAGTGGAACTGTTAAGCCCAATGTTTTATGGCATGTTTTTCCTTCTGGCAACAAAATTGCAGCAATTCCTGTATAAGCCATTGTTGCAACTTTTTTACCAGATGCTCTTAGCAAATGCCACAAAGTTGTATATGTGTATGTTTTTCCAGAGCCACCTGGTCCATCAAGATAAAAAAGTTTATGTTCATTTTCACCTGAACTTGCACCTTTAACTTTTTCAACAACACCTTTTTGTGCATCATTCATTGAATCAAACATTTGATCCCCAATTTGTTGATCATAAATTGGATCATAAATGTCATAATCTTCATCAGAATCAACATTTTGTGGCATTGTTGGAAAATCTGATAAACTTTTATTTTCAATTTCAAGAATCCTTTGAATTTCTCGATATGCTTTTTTAATTGCATTTTCTTCAGACATATTTCGTGCAAAATCATCAGATAAATCTGATTTAAATGTTTCCCAAAGATCTTGTGGTTCTAAAGGATTACAATGAATTAAAAGTCTGACAAAAAGCAATCTCATTTGGTAAGGCATTAAAGAAAGTTTCGCTTCATTTAATACTTTTTCCCATTCTTTATCATCTTTAACTAATCCTAATTCCAAGCAAGTTTGAGTGAAAGTTTGGCAAGGTTGTCCATCGACTTTTTTTAAATCCTCAAAACTTGTTGCACCTTTTACATGGTTAAGAAGGATTCTTAAATGAAATAATTCTTGATTTGTTGGAGAAACAGAATACATTCTGCCAATGACATTAAAAGATGCTTTTCTTTCACACCATTGCATTTTTGTTGGCTGTCCTTGTTCACTTATTTTTTTCCAAGTGTATTTCTCAGGGATTTGGTGATAATATAATTCCCTTGCTTTTGGATCTCTTGAATTAAGTTCAAAATATTCCATAAGCATGGACATTTTTTCCATTGCAGCTTTAAGTTCATCTTCATTTTCAGCATCAACAAATGATACTTTTTGTTCTCCTGGTAAATGTATGGGTAAACGTGAGATAGAATGGCTTTGGCCATGCAATTCATATCCCAACATTCTCCAAACAGCTTCAGCTGCTCCCATATATCTGCTATCCAAAAATGATTCGCATTCATCATAAACTACGGTACCATCAACAATTTTCATTGCTGCGGAATCATGTCCTTTAAAAATATATTTATAAAGATATTTTACTGCTTTAATTGAAGAAACAACTTCAACATTTATGTGACAATTAAGTTCAAGTAATAAATTTGGACAATGTGGGACAACATATCGATTATCAACAACAAATCCAGAAGATTTTGTTACCGTAATTCCATTATTTGGTCTTGCATATGATGGATATCCATCTTCATCCAATGTAGTTTCTTCTTGAAAATCATGTGGAAAATGTTTTGAACATTTTCCATCTTTTTCACATCGTGGACCACATGGACCATGAATCATATGTTTTACAACTAATTCATGTAATCTTGGATAAAGTTCAGGATCAGGAAGTTGAGCGCTAATGTATCGATCAATTACTTCTGCTGTTCTCATTTTATAATCTCCTTCCAAAGTTACCAAAATATGTGCATGTGGTAATCCTCTTTTTTGAAATTCAATTGTATAAACATGAGCTTTGCATTTACCAAAATATCCTTCTTTTGAAATTAAATTTATTAAATAATCTTTTTTTTGTTTAAAAACTCTTGCAACTAAATCTGGTCGATCTGCTGGAGTTTGTCCTTCCAATAAATTTTCAGTAATTTCTTTCCAATTTGGATTGCAAGTCATTGTTATAAAAAGATCGGGTTTACCGTATCTCCTTACAATTGCCATTGCATCTTGATATAATTGTTCCATATTTCGAGGAGAACCTGGATGAGATGATGGAAGAATAAATTTAGCACCAATTGATTGTGCATTATTATCTTGCCCAAATTTTTTCATAAATTCATCAATATTTGTATATGAATCTCTTAAAAGTTGTTTTTGATGCTGTTTTAAATAATTAACTCTATCTTTAAGAATTTTTAAAGCTGTATCGACTAACCATTGCTGGAAAAGTCTTCCACCATGCAAAACTGCATTAAATTCACCATCTCTGATAGATATCATATATTTTGCATATGCACTTCTTGTCAATCTTTGATTTGAATTAATCTTTTTAAGATCCGGATGCCAAAGATATTTTCCTGTAGGAAAAAAAATGGGATAGAGCCAAGGTTCGACATTGGGATCCATTGCATTAACAGTTTTAAGCTTTTTCTGATCTTTGTCATAAATTGTGATATATGAATCTGGAATTTCACCATCGTCATTTGTACCAAAAACTGCAGCAACTTCATTAGAAGCTTGCAAATTAAATCGCCTTTGATCCTGTCCAGGTTTAATTCCAAAATGCAAAGTTAAATTTAATGGATCAATCCCCATTTCCTGAGCTATTTCAATTTGTAACTTTACTTGTTCATAAAGCATTTGAAAAGCTTTTGCTTGTGCATTAATTTCACTTAAAACTTTGCTCAATGTTTTTGTTATGTCTGGATTTAATCTGTTAAAAACATTTAATCGATTTTCAACTGCTTCTTCTGGATCAACGATATATAATTGTCCATGACTTTTTGGTTGCCCATCTTCATTTCTTAAAGCTGTATTTATTTGATAATAACTTTGACCATGAATAATATATGTATATGGCCCTGGTCGATTTATACCAAAATTTACAACATCTGCATTAAAAGATCCAAAAGCATGTGCATTATTAAAAACTCTGATATCTTTTCTAAATTCAGCAATATCAAAAAGTGATTTTAATTCTTCGGGATAATCAGGAATTTCAACTTTAATTGTGCCATGTTGGCAACAACCATAAAACGATAAACCTTTATTAGCTACTTTTTTATTTGCAAAATGTTTTGCACCACAATGAGTACAAACAAAATTTAAAGGTCCACCATAATGGGCTTCACCATTATCGTCAACTTCAAACCCTGCAGCACAAAGCTTTGTAAGTTTATTTCTTTTTAATTGCATTCGCAATCTTGCTGCAGCATTTTCAGCTCTGGCTTCATTTTCATCAAAGTTTGACCTTCGATTTTGTGTTCTTTGCTTTTGTGCTTCATTTAATATTATTATTTGTGCTTCAGATAATTGTGATAATCGAGCTTGATCTCGATCTCTTTGTGCTGCATTTCGTTCAGCTTTTTCTGCTTCTGTTAAATGTGAAGATCGAGCTTGATCTCGATCTCTTTGTGCTGCATTTCGTTCAGCTTTTTCTGCTTCTGTTAATTGTGAAGATCGAGCTTGATCTCGATCTCTTTGTGCTGCATTTCGTTCAGCTTTTTCTGCTTCTGTTAATTGTGAAAATTGAGCTTGATCTCGATCTCTTTGTGCTGCATTTCGTTCAGCTTTTTCTGCTTCTGTTAAATGTGAAGATCGAGCTTGATCTCGATCTCTTTGTGCTGCATTTCGTTCAGCTTTTTCTGCTTCTGTTAAATGTGAAGATCGAGCTTGATCTCGATCTCTTTGTGCTGCATTTCGTTCAGCTTTTTCTGCTTCTGTTAATTGTGAAGATCGAGCTTGATCTCGATCTCTTTGTGCTGCATTTCGTTCAGCTTTTTCTGCTTCTGTTAATTGTGATAATCGAGCTTGATCTCGATCTCTTTGTGCTGCATTTCGTTCAGCTTTTTCTGCTTCTGTTAAATGTGAAGATCGAGCTTGATCTCGATCTCTTTGTGCTGCATTTCGTTCAGCTTTTTCTGCTTCTGTTAAATGTGAAGATCGAGCTTGATCTCGATCTCTTTGTGCTGCATTTCGTTCAGCTTTTTCTGCTTCTGTTAAATGTGAAGATCGAGCTTGATCTCGATCTCTTTGTGTTGCATTTCGTTCAGCTTTTTCTGCTTCTGTCAAATGTGAAGATCGAGCTTGATCTCGATCTCTTTGTGCTGCATTTATTTCAGCCTTTTCTGCTTCTGTTAATTCTTGCCGACGCTTTTTTTGTTGTTCCTTTACGGCATCTTTTTGTTCTCGAGTTTGTTCAGCACGTCTTTTTCGTGCTCTCTCTGCATTTTTTTGTTTTATTTCTGCTCGATGAACGGCTTCTTGGGAAGCAGTTCTTTTAATTTTATTTCTACCCATTGCAAAAAAAGTTTAAAAGATTATTATTTTTTATATGTTTACACAAAATGTATTAAAGAAAAAATGTAAAATTTTTATTTTCAACAATATGAAATTATGATTTATGATAAATTATAAGTATATGATTATATGAAATATTATCCTTCGTTATACGAATATAACGACAGTTACAAAAATTGAATTATGACAAATGGAATTAGTTAACTCCAAAAAGGAGGCGTCTAAAACTACGCACCAAAATTTTTATTAGCAAAAAGCTAATGTTTTTAACAATTAAAAAATTGTTAAAAGATAAATAAAAAAAAAATATTTAAAAAAATATTAAAAAGCAATTATATAAGCACAAAAAATGATGACTAAAAAGTTTCACCAAAAAAATAAGCAACGTCATCAAAAAATTTTTTTGCTGCAAAAAAAGTCATCAAAATGCACGTAACATGCAAAGCATTCGCAGCTGAAAAAATAAAAACGCACGCTCAAGAAAGAAAGAAAGAAAGAAAGAAAGAAAGAAAGAAAACGAACATTCACTGTTTTATAGAAGGAGGATAAATAGAAACCAGTTTTAGCGCCTATTTTTAAATGTGACTTCTTTGTTGTTTTTTGGTTAAAGTTGTGACGATAAAAAAGAGAGATCTTTGAATCAAAAGTTAAAAGCATTTTTTATTTAATCATTATAGACAAAAAAATCTTATCAGTAATATTTATATAATTTAATAAAAATGTGATAATTAAATAATGTTAATGAAAAATATATGTGATATTTGCTTATCCATAATATCCACCATATCCAAAACGACGGTATCCCCATGGACGATATGGCCGATAGCCATATCCGTATCCATATGGTCGATATCCATATCCACCGTATCCACCATATCCCCATTGACGTTTTACACGTAAACTAAAAAAAATTTGTGTTTAAAATTTAAAATATGCAAATTTGGCAATTTTTTACCTTTCATGTTCATCAGCTTCAAGCGAAACATCTCGTTCAGGACGATTTTCAATTAATTCAATTTCAGAGGGTTGTTTTGGATCTTGTTCTTGAGCGAAGCAAACAGCCGCAATTCCAACAATTAATAAAGCAATCAAAATTTTAGAATTCATATTTTTTTGAATTTGAGACTTTGGAAGTATAAACTTTGAAAATTGATAAAAATTTCCAAAAACATTTTTGACTTTTATATGTACTTTAAAGTACCACCTTTTTGAGTTAAAAATGTTAAAAATCAATTTTAATTTTTTTTCTAAAATCGTCGAAGATCTTTTTTGGCGAATTCAAAAATAAAAAAAAAAACAAGGAAGAGAAACATACACAAAAAAATGGAATCATTTGATGATTTTTTGTGCGTAAATTATTTAGCGAATTTCTTTGACTTTTACAAATCAAAAAAAAGGCATTATTTCTTTTCTTTTCTTTTGTTGTCTGTTTCTTTTTTTTACTGAACAAATAACAACAATGTACTTTTTTTTGTGGTTGTTGTAGTTTTAAAAAAGACGTTTTATAATTCTTTATTTGACAAATAATGACTTACATTTTTTTTTACCAAATTGAAGTTATTTTTGTCATAAAATTTGTGTCTTTTTAGTTATAATCAAAAAATGTAAACTTTAAAATTTTTTTGTCAGATCACTGAGATCAATCATCTAAGATGTGGCAAAATTGCTAAAATATTTTTTAAAAAAAAGTTTTTAATTTTTTAAAAATGAGTCCTGTCAATTCCAAAAAACCCGACTATATCAAATATGCTTGTCATACCGGTAGCTATCATTGGTAAAAAATCCAGCCCCGGCGTAATACAAAATTTTCCAGATTCAAGGCGGAATCTGATTTTGGCAAATTTCAACTTGATGGCATTTTGTCTAAAGTGGGTCAAATATGAAAATTATTATATCAAATGATAGATCTGAGCTAGGGGAACCTATTGCAATCATAAAAAACTATTTTTAAAATTATGCAAATTTTAGTTTCACAAAATTTGCATAAATCCCCTGAAGCACTTTGAACAAAAACAGATTTGATTCTCGTTCTTTTCAACTGAAAGTTTGATGTCTGAAGCTTAAAATTTAACTTTTTTTCTTCGTTTTTTTCCATTTTTGCCCGAAATTGAAAAAAATGAGTTTTAAAAATTTCTTATCATAATTCAATGTTTAACAGTTTAAATCAATAAACATTTATTTATAAATTTAATAAAATAATCTTATAAACTATTAATTTTTTTTAAACCGGAAAAGATGTTACTGGCTTATAATATGCCATTGATTCATATTGTTGCCGAAGTTTCTTTATTCGATTTTTTTGTGATGGTGAATATGAAGGACATGAAAAAATTCCAACAAAAATACACATAATACAAAAAACAAATCCAAAAAGTGCAACAACGACAAATATTGTTGTAAAATGAAGGTACTACAAATAATTTTTAACAAATTAATTTTCAAATCTTTCTTTTGATAATTTACCTGATACCATGTTACAATATCTCTTAACGGATGTTCAAGCATATTATTTTTTTAACATTTAAATAAAAAAGAAATGTATATAGTTTTTAATAAAATATATGAAAAGATAAAAAATGGCGAAAGCTATATTTTTCTTTCTTCTCTTTTTATAGAATCATGTGCCTTTGTTTGTTTTTTGAGTCATTTTTTTAGTCCAGAAAACCCGGGTTAAAAGATTTTTAGTTATCCTTTTGGGAATTGATGCATATTTTTGTCATTTTTCATAAAAGAAAATAAAATGCAACAAAAAAAGACAGCAGAAAAAAGGATGAATTTCAACTAGTGTTCGTATCCCCCCCCCCATCCCCTGCGGGGAAACGCGGGGATCCTCGAGGGGACGCGTCCCCGCTCCCCGTCCCCGTGCCGTTTCTGCCCCCGCGTTTCCCCGCATCCCCGTCCCCGTCAAATATCATCCCCGTGATTTTAGCGGATGTGAACTTTGATATTAGTGCTATGTCGATTAAAAAATTTTTACGTAATACTTGTTTTACAAAATATTTTAAATTTGATATTTGAAATGCAAATAAAAAGACTTTTTTTGTCAAAAAAAGTCTTTTTATTTTTCCGTGTCGTCCCCGGCGGGGAAACACGGGGATCCCGCGGGGACGCGTCCCCGCTCCCCGTCCCCGTCTGATTTCCGTCCCCATGTTTCCCCGTATCCCCGTCCCCGTGAGATGTCATCCTCCCCCGTCCCCGTGATTTTCGAATTACGGGGGAGGGGGGGGGATACGAACACTAATTTCAACACAAAAACAAAAGGAAGGTAAAAATTTAGGAATTTTTTACAAAATTTTAATGTAAAAAAATCATAAAATTTATTCAATTTTTGAAAAAGGTTTCTTTTAACGCCGTTTGTAAAATACTGAAAGGAAACTTTAAATGCAGTTTTTCAGCCGTTTGCCATAATAATGGGATCGCTGTTTCATTTAGCACTTTGGTAAACTTGTTTAACGCTTATTAAAGAATTAAATAATTATTTTCAAAATTTAACACTCTGTTTTCAGACCCTCAACATACTTTTCTTAAACATTTTGTCGCCTGTTTTTTTTTCAGTACTGTAGTTAATTGTTGATATCATTTTGTGTTTACGTTTGAATAAATAATTTTTTTTTCACATGGAAAAACAAACTAAACTTTTATCATTTGAGTCAACGAATTTTAACGCTGACGTATTTAAAAAAGTATAACAAATATTTCATGCATTAAAATAATGCACTGATAGCTTTTAATTTTACTTCAAATAATTGTTTTGGTAGGTCTGATTTTCTAAGAAATGAATGAGTTTTGTCAGCAGAAAAAACTTAAAGAAACACATGAAAACCCTTACTCGTTTTTGGAGTTATTAAAAGCTATGAAAGTTGAGCTATCTCTTGCTTCAACAATTAATCCATTACTCTCATTATTTAATGAATAAATGTTTAAATTTATATGCTACATTGTGATAATTTTACAATTCCAAATAAAAAGTTTACATTTAATTCCATTTTAAAAGTTAGCAGAAGCCTTTGTAATTAAAATTCTGATGGTGGGCATTTTGAAGCCATTAAAATTTATAACTTTAAATGAATTTTTGCTTTTTGTGGATTTAAAAAAATCTTAAAAAAGCCATTGAAAGCCAATCAAAAGTGAAAAAAAAATATAATAAAATGTTTTTTTGAAATATTATTTCAAAAAATGTCTTAAAATGGGTATTACTTCTTTTGAAAATTCTTTATTTCTTCACTAACATAGAAATAAGTCATATCTTTTGCTTAATAACAAAAAAAGAAATAGAATTTTCCATGGATATTTTATAGTTTTTTTCTAGACTCCATAAAAAAAGATAATTTCATTGTTAATGAGAAATTTATTTCTTGACTTCCAAAAATGAATGAATGAATGCTTGCTTCTTTTTTTTGTTTAACTCTTTTTATTTATTTTGAAATTAAAATGACGACGTCTGAAGGAAATTCAAACAATGAAAAAACTGTTTTTTAACTTCGGAAATAAAAAGTTTTAAATTTTTTTATATTTGATTTTTCACATTTCTCCTTTAAACCGGATGTTGAGGGTTTTCGTGGGAGACATTTATTGTTTTTCCTTGAATGAAAATATGAAAAAAGAAGGGGAAAAGGTTAAAAGGAATAAGTGACGTGAATTTAATTGTAGGCTGTGAAACTTTTGTAAATTATTTATTTGTTTAAATTAATTAAATGTATTAGTTCATGTGAAATGTGTGTGTACTCATAAATCTCAAACTTTTGCTAAAAGGTTAAATTATTTAGATGGGTATGTGAACGAGAAAAAAAATTCATGTAACAAAATTACATTATTTAAACTATCCCAATAATAAAAATTTAAAAAAAAAACGTGTTTTAAAACCTTGTAAATATAATTTTAGTTTTTAATTTTTTGGTCTTTTTGATTATATTTGTTGATAAAATCTACAATTTAGTTTCTGAGTATCTTTTTTCATTTTCGAGGAGAGGAGGAAAAAAAATTTAAAAATTATTTTTTAAATTATGCAAATTTTAGTTTCAGAAAATTTGCGTAAATCCCTTGAGGCACTTTGAATGAAAACGGATTTGATTTTCGTTTGTTTCAACCGTATTTTAGCCTATCCGGAAAGTTTCATTTTTGTAGCTTAAAATTTAACTTTTTTTTCCTTTTTTTCATTTTTGCTCGAAATTTAAAAAAATGTTGTTTTAAAAGGCAGCTTAAAAAACCCCTAAAAAACAATTTTTCACCTTTTATTTCAAAACGAAAGTTACTCATACAAAAAATTTATTTAACATTTTGCTTGTTTGATTTTAATAATTTATAAATATTAGAGTTCAGTTATTTTTAGTCAAAACATTGTCAATTGCGTAGGAAAACTTAAATGCCAATTTTTATTTAAAAATTGTTGCATGATTGCTCAGATTAAAAATGAACTCTTAAACAAATGTTTTTTTGAAAAAAAATGAAAGTTTAAAAACATTTTTTTATAATAAGCTTTATTTGAAAATGTTATTTTATAAAAAAGGATAACATTTGCTTTTTCTTTGCATCATTCTTTTCGTCAATTTTATTCTTTTTTTTAATCGTTATTCTTTGAACTTTTTTCTATGAGGTTATTTAGATTTTTATTTTTGGTTATATGAAAAAAGAGTGATTTTTGAATTTAATAAAAAGGGGTATATCCAGGGTTGTCAAATTCCCGGGAAATTTCCCGGAAACGTAATTTTGGTAATTCTGTTTTTTCAATACCTAAAATTACTAAAAGCTCGTAATTTGATGATTTTTCAATTAATGACTTTTTATAACTAAAACTGCCTTATTTTATGCTAGATGAGCTTAAAATAGTAAAAAAATGTTGCCTTTCTAACAAATATTTTCGGGAAATTTCCCGCCATTTTCTGAAAAAATCCAGAAATTTCCCGGGAATTTCCCTTTGGCAGCCCTGAGTATATCATTTTAGCTATTTTATAAAAAGTTTTTGGTAGAGTTTCATTTCCGATTCTCAATATGTTTCTTTCAACTCAACTCTGATGCTATCTTCGAAAACTGTCTGGACTTAAAAAACTTGAATTTTAAATGGAAGAAAATGTATAACAATAGAAAATACTGAATTTTGATGTTGAAATATCGTTCTCAATAAAATTATAAATTACGGAAAAATGTAAAATTTCTTTAAAAAAACTATTATTTTTCAATCACAGAACCAAAAATTTTGCTCATATTGCTCTAATATAATTACCTTATTAATCATTGAACTTATTTTTTTGCACAAAATTATTCCTACCAAAATTATTAATTCAATTTAAAATTGTTTTTGTTATTGCAAAAGCAGTTTGAGTTTTTATGCAAAATTTCTTTTTTTTTCAAAATTTGATTTTGAAAATCCTCAAGAGATATACCAAAATCCAAGAAATAAAATAAGTAACAATTCTAAGAAATAAACCTTTCTCCTTTTAAATAAATTAAACATTTGATGTATCCTATTTATTTACTTTTTTATTCTTTTTTAAAAAGTATAAAACCAAATAAATAAATAAAATTTATTCATTTTTAAAAGAGGGTGTGAATTTTGAATTAATTAATATTTTATAAATATAAATGTAAATGTAAAAAGCCAAAATGTTCATAATAAAATATTCATTTAAAAAGAGAGTTTTCGATGATTAAATTTAAGTTTTTTTTTCAGCTTTGTTGAACCAAAAATGAAATATTTCTGCTTTTAGATTTGGAGTAAAAAAGTGATGACACTTTTGTTTTTTAAAATAGGAAACATTTTAGAGATCGGTAGAATAAATAGGCAGGCAGGCATTTGGGGTGGTATCTCTTTTTATATTTTATTTAATGGCATTTTTGAGCTTTTTATAAATTCTGCAACAATGTTGCGACTATGGCATTTTTGTGGTGGATTCAAGTTTGTTTATTTATACAATGGCCTACTTTGCATTTAGGCTATAAAAACTTTTTTCATAAAAACTTTGAAAAATATTTGTTTTTTTCGATATCCAAATATGGCATCGTCTTCCTTCGTCATCACCTACATATAGAAATAAAATGCCTTCAGGCATTGTCTATTGCTTTTCATGCGTTACAAATTTAATTATTTTTTATTTCCAAATATTACAGTAATTTATAAAAAAAATATTTCATTACAGTTACGACATCCTTGTGAAATCTTGTGAAATGGTACTACTCTCTGACTCAAAAAATGTCGAGCAGTAGCTTTCACTTTCAATTATTCATTCCTTCCTTAAAACTTTTTTTTTGTTTTTGCAAAACTCAAAACATTTCTAACTGTTTTTTTGAAATCATTTTAATTCTTTTCTTTTAAGAAACTATTAAAAAATGAAAAGCTTAAATCATTAAATATTCTTTAAAACTTAAGCTTTAATTTATGCTAATTCGAGACTTAGAAAAATGCCTTCCGTTTTTCTATGTTAAATAGAATCGGAAAAAAGAAAAAAAAGTTTTGGAAAGTGCTCCTTTCTCATCGCTGACTCCGCCCTTTTTTATATTTCTTTAAATGGGTGTAACTCATTTTTTTTTGCTTTGTTGAAAGCTATCTTTTTTCTTTGGTTTTTATTTCCCAAAGATTTTTGTTTTTTTAAAACATTCTAAAAAAGCATCCCCATTATTTTTTTTGATGATGTTTTGCGTGTCATTAATGCCTTAAGGGTATAAAAATGCCATTAACAATCTTTTTCGAACGCATTTTTTAAATTTTAGAGAACTTTTTTAGAGGGATATATAAGGAACGCTTTTTTGATGAAAGTTTTATAGAGAAAAAGATTAATCGTGCTTGAATATGTTTGTTGAGAAAAGGGGGATTTCATAATTTTGCTTTCTTTTGAAATTTATGAATCCACCCTCATTCTTCCATAATCCGGATAAAAGGTGGATATGTGCTTTCGAATATTTTGTAGTCAATGAAAGTACCCAAGATGGTTTCCCAAAATAATAAGTAAAATATTACATTTTCCCATCATTTCAAAAAGAACAAAATTTTTTGGAAGTATTTCTTCAAGCCTCTATCTTCCATAGGATCTATGACATCCTTTTTCAGATATATGACATCCAAAGAAGAAGAAGTCTTTTGTCTGAACGAAGGAAGTCCTAACATCCATCCGCTTCAATACCCTTTTAAAAAGATGCCATTCTTGAAACAACAACCAACAATGTTTCTGGAATCATTGCTTCCTTGTAGATTAGTTTTTAAATAAAATGTGACAAATAAAAAATCAACAACTTTTTTTATATCCATTTTTTGCACATTTTTTACGTTTTTTAATTTCTCAAATTCCCACCCATCTTCGTTAAAAAAAATTTATCTAATTTTATGGCTGCTTTTTTGTTCTTTCTTTTTTGCATTGTTTAAATCCATTAGTGCCATCTTTGTTCCTTCCAATGGCAGTGTCATTCTTTTAAAATTAGGAAGGAATGATTTTGCGTGGAATGAAGCATTTCAAATTGTTTCAGATTTTTCTGTGTTCGAAATTTTTTTATTCTTTGATTTTAGACTGTTTCATTTTATTATTTTATTTTTTAGGAACTCGAACTGGTTTTATAAAAAAATTCAATATATAAAAATGAATTCTACAATTTATTCAATTCTTTTATGCTCATTAGCTGTTTTGGTTTTAACACAAGAAGTAAGTGCTTTTTAGGGAAAGGGAATTATATGCTGCAAATTTTCGTTGTAAGACAATACTAACGTTTAATGTTGAGGATACGGTAATTACGCGCTTGCTTACAAATTTTGCAAAAGTTTATGCCAAAATTAATTTTATCATTAAATTTTTGATTTAAAATATATATGAATGGTATTCTTTGTTCTGGAGAAACATTGCTTAAAATAGAAGTTTAAAAAATCTATCATTTTTCAAGTCATTTTTAGATGCTTCTTTCTTTTTTTTGTGGGGGCCAAAAATATGTGTGTAATTCTCTTGTGATTACTTTTTTTTGCTTTCTTTTTTGCCATTTATCAAAAAAAACCAAAAAAGTTTCAAAAAAATGAATGAATCTTTAATCTGGCATTTATTGCCTTCCCTTTTCTATGTAAATTCCACACAAGAGAGCATTTAAACGATACTTATCTCTTTTTTGGAGCATCAATTTTAAGTTTTTTTAATAGCTCCAAGACTTAAGCAAAAAAGAAAAAGGAAAGAAGTACACAATGACGCCGTTTAAAACATTTTGCTAAAAAAGCAAAGAAAAAACAAATTCTGTTTTAAAAAAGAAAACGTCAAGAAAGTATTTTTAATTTAATTTTTACATATTAAATGCATGTATCTTCTTCTTTTTCTGCATTTTGAAATTTAATTTGATTACTGTAGCCCTTATAGGCAATTTTTTTAAAGGGTTTTTTTTAAAGGGAAGATTTCTTTAAGCTCGAGATTTTTCTTAGAAATGCATATATCACATTTTTTGGGGGTTGATGTTAATATGTTTTGAATATGAGACATAAAAATATTGTTACCTCAGGCACATAAAAGAAATCATGAGTAAAAATTAAATTTAAACAATAAGTTTTGTTTTTCATAAAAAAGACGAACGTCAACAAAAAAAAGATTAATTTTTGCTATTGAAAAATAATTATTTTTTTTCGATGACAAAAAAAGGGAAATTAAATTTTGCAAAAAATTTTAAAATTTAAAGATTAACAAAAAATTCAACAAATTAATTTTATAGTAAAATATTAAACATTAAAGCTACAGTAAAAAAAGAACTGAAAAAATATTGTATAAAAATTAAAATAGAAAAAGTAATAAAAATGCAGAGTTTAATTTCATGGGTAGCAACTTTTTAATTTAAAAAAAAGTTGTTGAAATTGAAGTTTTATTGTTTGCGGAAATTTTTTTTAGTTTCAAAAAGCAAACGTCATTTTTTAAAAGTTTCATTGTTTCTGTTTTTTAAAAAATAAGTTATGGTTGAATTGTTTTAGTTTATGAAACAATTGAAAATGTAGTTGAGTGGGATGTTCCCAAATGAACAAAAGGTTTAAGCAAAAAATTTTAGCCTAAAAACGTAAATAATTACCGTATACATTTGTTTAAAAAAAACTTTTTAAACAAAATTAACCCCCTCCATTTTTTTCAGATGACAGATGATTCACAAATGGATAAACGTGCAAGATTCGCATTTGCAAAGAGATTTGCATTTAATGGACCATCTCGAGGTTTTGCATTTGCTAAGCGATCTGCTGCCCCAATTGCAGTTCCTGCACCAATTGAAAATTCTGCAGTAGCAGCAGATTCAGATTCCATGGAATCTTCTGATGATCAATTAATGGATAAACGTGCAAGATTTGCATTTGCAAAAAGATTTGCATTTAATGGACCATCTCGAAATTTTGCTTTCGCAAAAAGATCTCCTTATTCATCATCATTTGCATAAGGAAATAAATATAGTTAATACACAACTGTAGCGGTTAATAATCAATAAATTGCCAACATTTACCAACCATCAATAAATAATTCAAATCAGTCTCTCCAAAACGAATTCAAAAAAAATGTTTCAAATGTGAAATCAACGCCATTCTGAAAATTTTTCAAAAAAAAATTTTTTTTGTCATTTTTTACTTTAATTTTTATGTATCTGAAATAAATTGTAAAATACTTTTCTTTTTTTGTAGTCTTCTTGCCAAGACCCCTTTTTTTACCACCCTTAAAAACATCTTTTAACGAAAAACCGATCATCAAATAATTTATATGTGTTTTCTCTTCTTTCTTTTTTGTTACGTTTTTTTCTTTCTTTCCTCAAATTTGAGTATCTCATTTTAAAATAAAAATAAATAACAAATTTTTTGGGATAAAAAGCCGCTTTTCTTATTTTCCCTTTTTTTATTTATATTTTTTTGGTTTATTTTTATTATAAATTTTGGATTTTACAAATTTTTTATTTTCGACCAACAAATTTTTTTTTTTCATTTATTGTCGGATTTTTTTAAAATAAAGCGAGTTTTCTGTTAATTTTAGTTTTACAAAATAATTATAAAAAATTTACATGGAAAATAAATGCCAGATTAAAGATTCATTCATTTTTTTGAAACTTTGTGTTTTTTTTGATAAATGGCAAAAAAGAAAGCAAAAAAAGTAAACACAAGAGAATTACACACATATTTTTGGCCCCCACAAAAAAAAGAAAGAAGCATCTAAAAATGACTTGAAAAATGATAGATTTTTTAAACTTCTATTTTTGGCAGTAATTCTGCCGCAAAAGTATATTATTATTTATATTTCATATCAAAAATTTAATTGCCTAATTTTGGCATAAACTTTTGCCGCTTTTGAATTTTCTTGATGGATTTTTCAATGGCAACTCCATTATTCTTTTGTTCTTAAAACTTTTCAACGCTTTCGATAGTTTCTTATTTCTATGATTTTAGCGGTCAATTAGTTTTTATTAATTTGAACCATGAAAAAAACTGGTTATAAATTAAAATAATGTAGTACCCGTTCGGAACACTACATTGTCGAAGAAAAGTTAATTGCCCTTTAAAACAATTTAATTTTAATCGCATTTTTGGTTTTTCCTGTTAAAATACAAGTTCAATGTTAATGGGAGTTGAAGAAATAAAAGTTGTCGCAGACAAATTTGCAAAAACAATAAACAAGTTTTTTTTAAGTTTTCGTCGAAAAATTTGTTCAAATTTTGAATTTCAAAAGAAAGAAATTTGTGAGAGAAGAAAGCTTTGAAGACATTTACAATAATTGCAAGCACACAGGAAGCTGTAGTAGGAAAAAATGCCGAAACGGTCGGAACAAAAAATTATGTGGACACAGCACGGTCAACTTTTTGTGTCACCGAATGCAATAAAATAAAAAGTTGTTAAAATGCCATACAATTGAATTTGCAGTATGCTCAATCTTGAAATACTAAAATTGAGTATATAAAATTTTTTTATCAAGAATAAAGTATCAGAATGATGTTTTTAGGTGTTTATACACATTTTAAAACCATTTTAAGAAAAAAAAATTTTCGAAAATTTTGTGATTTTGCCTTGGTCCGTCCCCCCTGTGAAAAAGGGAAAAAACGCGAAATTTTGCTCAAATCATTCGATATTTCAGAAACGGATCGAAGATAATTCTCAAAAACAAAATCTCATATATCTTAGGACCATACTAATATGGTTTAAATACTAAAACAGTTTAATTGAAGTTCAGAAAAATCTGATGTAAAAAATAAACTATTACTCCAAAATGAGCAACAACGAAAAATCGATAGCATTTCTCCGCTATTGCATTTAAATGCAAACGGTGATTTATAATCATTTTGTCATATATTTCTCATGATTTATTAATATTTAAAAAACATACAATGATTAAATTTATTGATGATAATTCGTTTTTAATGATAAAAAATAAACATGTTCAACATCAAAAAACATGGTTTGGCATTCGGTGACACAAAAAGCTGACCGTGCTGTGTGTGGATATATTTTATCAATGATCGTTTACAGATAATGAATGATTCATATTACAAAAACGTTTTTTGTCTGATGTTCGAAAATCCCTTCAAGAATAATAATTTTTTGAGAAAATTTGCAGGTACTATGACAGTAAAATAACAGACAAAAATATAAAACTAAAAAATAACGGACAAAAAAATAAGCGAATAAAAAAATAAATTTATATAAAATTATATGCAAAAAAAGATAACAGTAACAAAAAAATGTTTAACTTCTTCAAAATAATCCAACAATTCATCCAATGTCAATTTTTTGACGGATTACTGTAGAAACAGTTGTAACATTGACCAAAACCTTTAACCCTCATTGACCAAAACCAATTGTTCCACTGTTTAGAATTTTATTATCACACTTTTTATATTACATTATTTTTTTATCCGTTATTTTCTGTCCGCACTTTTTAAAAATTACGTTTTTGCCTTTTATTTTTTTGTCCACTCACGCATTTCCAACTGCTACAAATAAGCAAAAAAAAAACAAATTATACTAAAAACAAGAAATTGAAAAATATCAGGATTTTGTTTAATTCAAAGAGTTCCGTGAAATACATCCCATCTTCACTTTTTCTTATCACTAAATAAACGAACATCCTTTTGACCTTCTGAAATCGAGTTTCTTTTGACTTTTTTTTTGTTTTATTTTTGGTTAACTTTTGTTTTCTTGGATTCACTTTCTTCCATTTCAAAAAAAAGAGATTCGCTTTTGCGGTGGTGGCAGCCGATTCATTCATCACTTAATTAATCCATCTTTTATTTGTTCGGATCACTTTCATCATTTTCTTTTTTCAAAGAAAAAAAAAGATGAACGTCATTTTTTTCCGTCAAGTTTATCATTTTTAGAGCCGTAATTGGTTTTTCCGAATAACTTTTTTTTATAACCTTTTTGAAAATAAAAACAAGTTTAATCAGTTCTATAAAAAGTTTTTAAAAAAGTATTTGAAATATTATTATTTGCAAAATTTTATCAGTTATTTCAGTTTTTAAAAACTGCTTATAGAACTGATTAAACTTTTTGTGAAATTTTATCAGTTTCATAATTTATTTTTTAAATTTTAAATTTTAATTTGAATTCTGATTTTTGTCAAAATTTTTATCCTTTTTTAATACCGTTTTTGACAAATTAAATACTTAATTTAATTCATATTTTTAGAATCTTGCTTTTACATTCTCCACAAAATGTTTCGTATAATTGTGTTTTTAAATTTTATTCAAACATTATATGCATCATTTTGCGGTGAAGGATTTATGGCATATGGTTTATCAGTAATTTAGATTAATGAATTTCTTTTTTAAAAATTCATCCCAATATTTTTAGTTATCATTTGGTGGACAATTTACACTTGGCTGCGCACAACCGACGTGTTTAAAATTTCCTATAATTGAATCTCCAACTTTTGCATTTGTGAATGGCGTAAAAGATGGATTTGTAAATTTGCCATTAATAAATGAAAGAGCTTTTATTAATGATCGAGCGGTAAATTTTATTTTTTTTGGGATTTGAATCCTAAATAACTTTTTTTAATTATTGAGCTTAAAAATCTGGAAATTATTGAAATTTTTAAATACTTAAAAAGTTTTACTTGAAACACAGTGCGCTGTTTGTTGCGCTTTAAAAATGGTCTTCTGAAAGCCAAAACTTTTTCACCAGGTCAGATAAAAAAGTTCTGTCTTTACATTTTGCGTAACTTCATGAGACGAGCAAAGTGTTAAAGGAGGCAGATGTTTCGATACAGTTTCGCAATCTTGGATATTCATGATTTTCAGGCAAAGTGAGAGTTTTGAAACTAAAATGACCCTTTTTTAAACTTTTTTATCAAATAAAGATGCATTTTCGTTTCAAGACTCTCAGTTTGCCTGAAAATCACGAATATCCGCGATTTCGAAACTGTATCAAAACATCCGCCTCCTTTAAGACAGAATTTTTTTATCTGACCTGATAAAAAAGTTCTGGCTTTCAGAAGACCATTTTTAAAGTGTAACAAACAGCACGCTGTGTTAATAGTAAATTTTTGTACAGTTTAACACTACCTTCACTGATTGCCTGATTTTCATGTTTTAGTTATAAGAACAAATTTGTTACACTAAAATTTATCATGAACCAACTGATTTAAATTAAAATTAAAATCAAAATTTAGGTATGTGAAACAACATTTGATTCTTCAAATTGTACAGCTGAAGATCAATGGTTAGCTGGAATTGCACCAATCTCAAATTTAACAAATGTTACATCCCTTTCACTTCGATGCTGTAAACATTGGGCAATAAAATCAGGAAAATTTCAAAAAGTTGTTACAATAAAAAACGGTGAAATGTATTCTGGCGGAGATATCTATGACAGCGAAGAAGAGGAAGTTCTTGCATTTGATTATATTACAAATATTAAAAAATTTGATACTAATAATGGGTAATTTTTGAAGGTATTAAACATTTCTCTATATTTTTCATTTTCAGGACATTGGTTGAAATTGTTGTAAATCGACTTCCATGCAATTTAGTAGAAGCAGATAAAAATTCTGAAGGACTTTCAAAAAATAAAGTTAGAATTCATCAAGCACCTTTAGTTGAAACGGGAGATTATCCGGCAGTTGATTATGATAGTATAAAAGTTGAAAATGATGAAACTTCAACAGCAGCCCCAGAATTGGCGACAGAATCTGGAATTGAATCAGGACCTGATGTAACTGTTGCACAGAGTTACAGTGAAGGAGGAGAAAAATACAATTTAGATTTATCACGTAATAATTTTCATTTAAATGTTGCAAAAATTTTGCCTTATTAAAGCTTTTTTATTCAAATTAAAAATTATTTTCAGCTCCTGAAGTAGCTTCTGAAGCTCCCCCTGCTCCAGAATATCAAACATTAAGTCCAAATGTTGAAACTCAAACTTTACCAAGTATCGTAACTCCTGAAATTCCACAACCCCAAAATAATGTTGAACAACCACAAACTCAAATTCAACAAAATGTTCAACCTCAAGGTTTATCTTATGCACAACCTGGAAGCCAAAATCAACAACAATCAAGCTACGGTAATACCTAAAAATAAATTATTAGTAAAAAATTTTTTAAAATGTTTTGTTAGTTGCAAAAAGAAGTTTTTGCGACATTTAATTAGGTAGCAGCGTCACAAATTTTTTTTTTCGATGTTGCTTAAAATTTTATATTTTTCTACTAGTTTTGGGTATGAGAAATTCGATGGTGTGGTCAAATCTTTAAAAAAAATATATTTAAAAAAGTTATAAAGAACCTCCGACGAGCACTTTAATTTTTGGCCGCAAAAAAAGCTTTTTTCTTTGGTTGTCTGCATGGATGGCCACATAGTGCAATTTTTTTATATAAAGAGCATCTCTCTGGTTTCTTTTCCATGGCCACAGTGTTGCGCTTTTTTATTTTTTTTCTCTTCATTTTTTTTATGACGCCACTAGGCATGGCATCGGGGCGACTTTTTTAATGCCCGACCCGGCCCGGCCCGGTGAAAAGAAGCCCCGGCCCGGCCCGGCCCGGGTAAAAATTTAATTTTTAGTAATTTTGCCTTGGTCCCCCCTGTGCAGTTTTTTTCAGAAATCGTGAAAATCAAGGCCCGGCCCGGCCCGGCCCGACCCGGTACCGCGCCGGGCCGGGGCCGGGGATTTCCGGGTTTACCCGACCCGGTGCCATGCCTAGACGCCACTGCCTACATTTAATCATTCACAGTCGTTAAATAATTATTTTGTGTGAATTTAAACAAATTTTATTTTTAGTTCAACCACCACCACCACAATCTGCAAATCCATCATATCAAGCACCATTCTATCAAATGCAATCAATGTTTTCTTCACCATTTATGAGTCAAGTACAAAATCAGTTATATCCACAAAGTAGTGGTGTACAACAAAGTTATCAATCATCAGGTTCAAGTGGATATTATCCTGTTGCTCAGCAAAGTGCAGTTGGAGGTGGAAGTGGATGTTGTGGTGGAATGATGTGTTTTACGGGTGATACGTTAGTCACATCAATGAATGGAACAAAAATTCGTATGGATGAATTAACTGTTAATGATTGGGTTTTAACAGGGGGCGATAATCAAATTGGATATAGCAAAATTAATTCATGGCTTCATCGAAAGCCAAAACTTGTTACAGAATTTATTAAATTTACACTTGAAAATGGAATCGAACTTAAAATGACTAAAAAACATTATATTTTTAAAAGTGATTGTTCCGGTAAGTGAAGGGCATAAAACATATTATGCAAATTTGGGAAAGGGCTTTTTTGCAAAAACTATTTCCCGAAAACTGAATTCAAAATAAATGAAATTTTTAAAAAATCAAACTAAAAAATTTCATTTTCGATATTTCATTTTTTCTCAAAATCGAAATTTATTTTAATATTCAAATCTAATAACAATAAAAATAGAAAAAAAAATATCGTCTATTTTTTGTCTTCCAAAAATTAGAAAAAGCTCTTGTGGTCTTGTAGCTCAGCACCTGACCGAAAATCAGAAGGCACGTTGGAATCAGCTGTTCAGTCAAAAAATGCTTGGGCATTGTGTTTTTTTTTCTTTTTATTTTTATTTTTTTGTTAATAAAAATGAAAAAATGAGCACTATCTTCTACGACTGTGCCTGATTAGTTTTTTACGTACATTTTTTTCAAAACTCTCTGCTTTCCCACTCAGTTTTTTATGCTAATTAATAATATTAATATAAAAAGGCATGAAAAGTTAATATAAGATCAGGCACAGTTGTTAAATTCATTGCTAGTTTTATCGTTTTTTTTAACAAAAAAAAATAAAAACTAAAAGAACACAATGCCAATCCATTTTTTGATTGAACAAAAAGAGTGGAACTGATTCAACTTGATACGACTCCCGCCAGGCTCATCAAGATCCAATTTTTTTGCTTATTTTTCGGAAATATTATTTAAAATATTTAAATTTAAAACCCAAAAATAAAAATCGTTTTTAATTTCAGAGCTTTCATCCCCTGTAAAAGTTGGAAAAGCAATTCAAAATATGGTTTATGCAGAAAATGTAACAATAAATGATTGCCTTTTTGTAATTAGTCCAACAAAAAAATTGATGAAAACTAGAGTTTCTAAAATTGAAAAAATTAAAGAAAAAGGAATTTATTCACCAATGACAAATAATGGAAATATAATTGTTAATGATGTTTTTGCAAGTTGTTTCAATATCGTCCAAAATGATGTCGTACAAATTACTTTTCCATCAATCATTAAAAAAGTTTCAAATCATCTTTCAAAAATATTGAATTATTTTATTGGATTCAGCTTTGGTGATTATTATTCTTATCAATTACAAAAAGAAATTGAGCTTATTCCTGGCTTAAGTGGATTGGTTGAAATTGTTAAAGTAATTGTACCAAAAAAATAAATATGTTTTTGCAAATAATTTATTTCTAATGAACCTTCTTTTTTTATTTTTTGATAAAAATTCTTGTTTCTGATCTTTTGTAAATTGGTTAAAATAAATTTGAATATTTTTACTATCAAATATCGTCAAATTCTTTTACTATCATTTGTGATAGTAACAATTTTTATAAAAAATCAAAATTTTGTATTACTTTAACTCTGATAGTAACCAGTTTTGCCGATTTTCAAAAAACAGGGGTGCCGTTGCCAGTGCCAGTGCCGGAGAAAAAAATGGTGCCGGTGCCGGCGGCATTTTTCCTTTATTCTCGCGACATTTTTTCTTTAATCTTTCCAAAACATCGGTGCCGGTGGCAGTACCAGTGCCGAAATTGGTACTGGCACCGAGTGCAACACTGATAGTAACATTTTTTTTGGCAATTATTGCCAACTTTAGAGGTTAAAAATTTATTTATTATCAATTAAATCTAAAAACTATTGATTATAAAAATTTATTACAACAAATTCAATTTTTTTTTAATGAAGACAATCACGTTCTTCTCCGGGGAATTTTCCAGCTAATTGAATAACTCCAGCATCATAAATTTTTTTCGGATTTTTTCCTTTTGTGACATAACTGTCAGGAATTTTAATCGTAATTTTTCTTTGACATGGCTAAAAATAAAATTATTTAATTTATTTCCCCTCTATCATTTAATTCTCTTTACCGTTGCTTTATCATTACAATCAGTATAAATGTTAAGCTTTGGATCGATGGTTGAAATTTCAGAGGTATGTCCGGAAACTTCAAAATGTCCATCTGAATCAGTTTTTGTTGAGCCCATTAAATCATCCGTATCAATTCCTCGATCATCATCATAAAGTTTTACAACAACTTTTGCATCTGGTTTACTATCACATTTTAGGATACCTTTTGCCCCTGAACTTTGGGTACTTCCAATTCCAGATGCAATAATAAAAAGTGTTGATAAAAGGATAAAAAGTTGGAATTTCATGCTAAAAATAATTTAAAATTAGAAATCTCAAAATTGATACAACTAAATAATAAAAAAGGTAAAATAATGTAAAGATGAAAAATACGAAAAGAAAAAAGAAAATTTTGAACATTTTTTGGAGTCTTTTATGTCAAAAATGCTCTTTTTTCAAATTCATTTTAACATAAAAAAGAGCGAACTATACGAAAAAACAATAAAAGAAAAAAGGTGGAACGACTGTAAATTAAAATGGCTGGCCTTGAAAAATAAGATACAAAAAAACATTTGATGGGTTTTACTAAAACACAATAAAAATCTATACAGCAATAATTTTAGACTTTTTCTACGAATTTCAAGCAATTTTTAGTAAAACGACATTGTTATTATCACTTTTCAATGTCAAAATAAAATTTAAAAATCGTTTTGCTTTTATAGTTTTTTTTTGAATGAAATGATTTCCGGTTTTTTTATAAAGAACGAAAAAAATGGAAGCGATCAAGGTTATTATTTCTTGTTTACATTTGTTTTGTTTGTAAATTGATAAAATAAAGATTTTGTTTGTCTTTTCACTTTTAAATTGAAAAGATTAGCAGTTATACATGAATCCAAAATGATAAAATGCAATTTAAAAAATACGAAGAAATAAAGTTGTATCATTTATTTAATAAAAATTATGGTACTTTTAATAATCTACTTTTTATTTTTTGCAATTTTATGATATTTTTTTGGAAAAATTTAAAAAATTACAATCAGGCATTATCAAGTGGTTTTATTATCTATATAAGTGATTTATTACGAGGACCAATAAAAACAAAAACGACATGTTTATCCTTTTGTTACAGATTTATTAAATCTTGTCAGAAAATTTCGTACAAATTGTTTTTTGTTTCATTTTTTTTAAATTTAAAAAAATATTTTTACTTTTATTTCGGGGAACACATTGCGTGTAAAAATAAACATACAAATTGTTCCCTTTAATTGAAACTCTTAAAAATTTCTTTTGCTCCAAAATCTTGAATTAATTTACTTTTTTTTGTTTTACATTTCAACAGATAACAGATATATAAACTTTTCTCAAAATGATGGGAGACGGACATTTAAAGAAATATGAAACAAAGCCAATAAAACATCCATTATCAAGGTTTATTTATTTATATATTTCTCATCTGTGTTAATTGCTTTATGTATTTTAGATTAAAGAAACATTATCAAGGATTAGATGCATTTACACGGCACAAACAAATGATAAACAATTATTTTCTCTATTATCCTGGTGCACATGAAAAGTTTAAAGAACGTGATACATCACAAGATAAAAATGATTATGATATTATTCGAGTATGTTTTTGCTTCTACTCTTTTTTTCTATCTTTTATAGTTTATTTTATAGGAGAATCATAAATTTTTATGGAATTCAGATGATATAACAGAAGCTGAAAAATCATGGGATGCAAAGCTTGCAAAAAGATATTATGATAAGCTATTTAAAGAATACTGTATTGCGGATTTAACATTTTATGAAAAGAATAAAGTTGCAATGAGATGGAGAATTGAAAGAGAAGTTAAAAGTGGAAAAGGACAATTTATTTGTGGTGAAAAACATTGTGAAAAGGATAAAGGATTAGAAAGTTGGGAGGTATGTTTATTTTTGATGAGTTTTAATATAATGTTAAGTATTTTTATAGGTGAATTTTACATATAAAGAACATGGAGAAAAAAAGAGTGCACTTGTAAAACTACGATTGTGTCCAGCATGTTCAGCAAAACTTAATTATCATTCCATGAAAAAACGTGTCAGTAAAGAAAAGAAAAAAGAATCTCGAAAACGTCAAAAGAAAAGTAAAGAAAAATCTTCAAAAAAAAGTAAAAAAGAAGATGAAGAAGAATCAAGCAGCAGTGATTCTTCTGATGAAGATGAAACTGAAGAAAAAGAAGATGAAGATAAAAATGAATCAGAGATATCACAAAAAGCTCGAGAAGAAGCTAAAATTGCAGAAGAAGCTTCAAAAGTTTGGTCAAGAGATCCATTTGCTGAAAAATCACAAGAAGAAGCAATGGATGAATTTTTGGATGATTTATTGTTTTAGCTTTGTTGGTGTTTAAAAATAATTGCAATAAACTGTGTAAAATTGTTGTGTTTGAAGGATTTGTGAGTGGCATTACCGCTTATGATTTTTTAAATGTTTTATGTAATTTTTTGCCATTTTTTAAATCTCTTTTTAGCTAATGACTTCAATTCAACATGAATTTTATGAAATTATTAATAAAAGATCAGCTCCTATAAATTCTCGTAAGAATATTCCATTGAAAGGAAAATGTAAAGAAATGTGTTCAAAACGTGAAATAAATTTTCGTTCAAAAAATCATTTAATTCATCCCATGGAAACTTCAACACCCTTTGCATCAATGAAACGTTCAGAAAGAAAACCACAAATTGATAAAATGATAAAAGAATATTCTCGTCCAGCCGCAGATAAACTTGTTTCTTTAGAAGATGTTCGACCATATGAAGTGCTAATCATTTCAACAGAACATTTGGTAGGGTATGTTTTTTTATAACTATATTAGGGACTAAAGATACAGTAATCTGAAAATATAACAATGAGCTTTGCTTATCAGTGATTTTTTAGATTATTGGATTCATATCAACAACCAAATCAATGGCAAATTGTTTATGGATTTGTAGCCGATCGATTTCGAGCAATTCGACAAGATTTAATCGTTCAACAATTACCCCCACAACAAATTATTCGATTACTTGAACTTCAAATTCCATTTTATTTAAATGGTAGAAAACGTTGTGAAGATTTAAAAATTCAAAGTTATGATAAAAAATTGCATCATTCTGAAACTGATGAAACATTTTCAAGATGGTTTGAAGCAGTAAAATTAGGCGGTGAATTTTCTAATGAAGTACGGTAGAATTTATAATTAATAAATTTTTAATTTCAAATTTTTTTAGATTTTTAAAGCTTATATATTTTATTATTTGAACAAAGAAAATATTGCATATGAAATTATTGAAATTATGGAATTCACCGAAGATTCAGCAGAATTATTAAATATTGTTTTTGCATTTTTATGTAAAAATTATTCAAGATTTTTTCAAGAATTTAAGAATCAAAAAGTTGATTATATTCGGTATGTTTTTATTTCAATAATTAAAATACAGTATACTTTTTGTAGAAATGCATTATGGATTCATTCTGGTTTAATGAGATTTGAAGCACTTCAAACATTTCGATTAGCATTTGGTGCAAAAGGTGTTACATTTCCACTTGAAATATTAGCAGATCTTTTGGCATTTCCATCAATTAAATCTCTGGATGAATGTTTAAAATTGCTGTTTCATGTTGTAAGCTTTTTTAATTTTGGAGCTAAAAGTTTATAATTGTATTGTTTTTAGCCAAATGGAATCCCTATTCCTTTTACATTTTTTGGTCTTTCAATTACTTCCTTGGATTCATCACAATTATCTCATCATTGGTTTTCTGTTTAAAAAGTTTACTTTTTATTTGTATATTTGTAACTACAGTAATTTAAAAAAAGAATAATATATTTATTAAAAAAACTTGTAAAACAATAACAATAAAAAAAAATTTACAATAAAAAACAATAATGAAAGTACAGTGATAGATACATAAACATTTTTCAAAGAGATAAATATATTATTTAAATTAAAAATGGATTATTCAATAAATTTCGAATTGAACGATTTTTCTTTACCAAAAATAACCAAATTTGTTTCTTTTTCTTCTTCCATTTCTGATGATTTTATTTCATTTTCATAACTAAGTTGAATTAATGCAGTATCATTGAAAGAAGAAGAAATATTAACAAAATTACCTTTGTACAAATTTGTTGAAGAACATTTTTTGCCATTCCAACATTCACATCCAACTTTATTCACTTTTTTTGATTTTTGAATTTGATACCAAAAAATTCCAAATTTATCATACATTTCATCATGTTCAAAAATAGGAAAATGATCTTCAAGAATACTGCCCCAATTAAGTTTTAATAATTCATGCTTTAAAAGTTCTTTAAAGACTTCAGTATTTTCTTCATCATCAAAGAATTCAGCAGAAAAATATGAATTAATTCCAGCATTTTTCTATAAAAAAATCTTTTAAAAACAAAAATAAAATTGTAAAAACAAACTTTAATAAATTCATAAATTAATTCATGATCCAAAGTTCCATCTAATTCTTCAACAACAAATTTTTTAAATTTTCGAATTCTTTTTAGCTCTGAAAGCTTTTTCGATGATTCTTCAGTTGTAAAACATGTTTCAATTCTATAGAAAAAATCTTGTTAAAAAACTTTTTAAAAAAAAACGAAGCTTACCGTATATCATTTGCATATGGAGCATATTCAACCAGTTGATCCAAAGGCAATTGAACATTTTCAGAATTGAATACAGTAACTTTTAATAAATGAAAGCTTTCAACTTTTTTCCATTTTGTTAAAAATTGAAGATCCATTTCAGATATTGTACATTTTGATAGTTGTAAATCTTTAATTTCACATCGGATAATTTTTGTTAAAATTGTTGACATTGGAATTTTTGCAGAATTAAAGTTGAGCTTTTTTGGTAACCAAATATTTGAAAGTTTTTCATATTGTTTTCTTTCATATTGCAAAATATATTCATTATCAAAAGTTCCATGCTGTAAAAAAGAATAGTAATAAATTAATAATGTTTTTTGTGGAAAAAATTTGAAAGATTAAATTTCTTCGGATAAATTTTACACATTTGCAAAAAGTTTTTTTCTTACAAAATTTTGCGGATGCTTGGATTGCAGCAGCATTCTCCATCAACAATGAGCCCGCAAAACCCAAACTTTAAAAATTGCATGCAAAATTTTTTCCGAAAAAAGCTAATCATCAAAACTTTCTCCGCAAAAAAGGCACCGCCTAACTAATAAACAAATATAAAAATAAATAAAACTTACAAATCTTCCACGGCAGCAGCACCATTCTGATATATCCAAGGCATCAACAATAAGATATGGATAAAGACAAAATAAAAATTTGCAAGTTTGATGAAGTTTTTTCCATTGTTCCGAAGTTGCATTCTTAAAAATGTATCGAAGAATTGGAAGCGGAAATGATTCAAAAAGTCCATCATTTTGTGAATGAGGATTTTGGAATGTAAAAATCGAATATTTTGCCAAAGTTTTTGAATCCATTTTTTGCAAATCTAAAAATATTGAAAGTTTTAATAAATTTGTTTCTTTGCTATTTTACATTTACAAATTATTTGTAAATGTAAAATAGCAAAGACACAACAAAAAAAAAATATACGAATCAATGTCGATAAAATGAAATGCAACGTTAAAACATTTAAGCCAGCAGCGATCGGCGTCTTGCAAAAAAGTATATATAAAAACTGCGCCATACGATTGAGCAAAAAAGAAAGAAAGAGAGAGAGAGACACCGAATCAGAGCATAAAAAAATAATAAACTAAGCCAAAACCATTTTTAAGAATGTTTACGAACCTCTAAAAAATGTGTTTATCGGCTTTTTTGTTTTTGCAAAAACATTTTTTTTTCTTTTTTGAACCATCAAAAGCGGCGCGTAGAAATCAAAGGCGGACTATCGATCTTTTTTTGAGCTTTGCGTTGTATTTGACCTAAAGGAATATCTTTTCTTTTCCGGCTTTTTACTTTTTACTTTTTCTTTTAATTTATTTTTCCTTGTCTTTCGTGTGTCAAAATTGAATAACATATTTTTTGCTTCAAAAAGTCAAATATTTTTGTGGTCAAAAACATTTTTGAATTTTAAATTAACCGAAAACGGAACAAAAAAGAAAACCTAAAGAAAAGACAATTTACCGCCAAAAATGAAAATATCAAAAGCAACTGTATTAAAAATTTGAAAATCTTCAACATATATAACCCCATTTTTCACAGTATCAATTCAAAAAAAGTTTTAAAAGTTTATGCAAACAATACAAACAAATCGTTTAAACACAGCTTAAAATATTTATTCATTGATTTAACATTGATTTCGATTTAATTGAATAAATATTCTTATTTGAATCATCTTTTGTTAATTCATTTTTTGAATTTTGACTTGCAACGGATTCAGAAGTCACTGATTGAAGTGGTGCAGATTTAAAGGAAGCGGACGTTTTGATACAGTTTCGTAATCTTAGATTTTCGTGATTTTCAGGCAAACTGAGAGTCTCGAAACGAAAATGCATCTTTTTTGATAAAAACAATGTAAAAAAGGGTCATTTTCGTTTCAAGACTCTCAGTTTGCCTGAAAATCACGAAAATCTAAGATTTCGAAACTGTATCAAAACGTCCGCCCCCTTTAACAACATTAAATGGTGGAAATTTTTTATTAGCAACCATTTGAGATGGCTTCTTTTTTTGAACTTCTTTTTTCAGTTCTTTTTCATTTTTAATAATAATTTTTGGATTTCTTTTTGCATCGGATTCAGAAGTTTCTGTTGGAAGTTGTTGAGAAGATTTCTTCACAATAGAAGATTTTTTATTATCAACAATAGGTTTTGATTTTTTAAGCTTTAATTCTTTTTGCACTGTAGCATTTGTTGAAGATGGAAGATCATTTGCATTTGATTGTTGAGCTTCTGATTCTTTTGATATCATTGATTTAGTTGGAATTATTTCAGTTTTCGGTTCCTGTTCTGCTGCTGGTTTTGGTTGTGGTACTCCAACATTATTTAAATCTGGTGGTGATAATGGCATTTTCTTTTTAGCAAAACAACATAAATCATTCCAATATAAATATGCAACACTAAAAAAATAGAAAAAAGAGCTATAATACAACAAAAGAAAAAACTTACACAATAAATATCAATAAAACAACAATAAAAATTGTAGAAATAATTACCCAAAAATACTATGGAAGTGTAGCATCTTCTGTCTTCTCTGTTGAAATTTTTGGAATTTTTGTTCTTAAAAGCATTGATGAATTTGTTGTTGTTTCTGTTGAATCATAAATTTCAGCATTTAACTATAAATTGAACAATAATATTATGTAAAATTAAAATGTACTCACAATTTTGACAAAACATTTTTGTGAAATTTCTTTGACATAAATATGAATTTAACTTTCTTTATCCATTTTTGGAGCACAACTAAAAGCAACAACGTTACCACAGAATAATGTACGCAAATATTGCATTCGAATAATATTTGATTTACAGTAAAATGATGATGATTCATATCTTTCTCGACTTCTAATAAAAGACCAATGGTTTTTGTTTACGATAACTTTACTAATATCTCCAAAATGTTCATCATTATAAATAAAACATTCAACTTGAAAACCACAAAATCCAGGAAAGCACATTTCTGTTAATGGATCCATTTTATCCGTTGAATTATAACAAAAAATTGATCTAAAATAGTGCAATTAATAGAATATATTTAAAATCTTTAAGCTTACTTTCCCATACAAGTTTTTAAATCCATTTCAACTTCAAAGAATCCATTTTTAAGAATTATATCCATTTCTTTATCTTTATAACCAGATCTTAATTCAATATTTTTACCATTTTGATATGCAATATCCGAGAAAAAATTATCTCCCAATAATTCAAGATCATTTTTTGAAGCTTCCATAGAAGAATTTTTGCATTTTACAGTATTAAAAAGGTAAAATAATAAAATTGATGTAACAAACATTTTTGAAATTTAGTGTTTTTTGTCAATGAAAAATTTTTCATTTTTTGAAAGCTTTGAAAAAATCACAAAAAATTTGCAAAATTATGTTTTTTTGCAAAACTTTGGTATACTGTATATTTATAAAGTAACAAAATTTAATCAAAAGCATTTTTTTATTATTCAAAACGTATACGTGTTTGTATAAATAAATAAAATCGCAGATAATTACAAAAAATTATATACAAAAGTATGGCAAAGCTAGAAAAAAATGTACAAAAAATTTTTTTCAAAAGTTAATTCTGGGCAGCTTGGAGTTACTTCAGATTTAAATATTGCGAGAGTTTTCCTTCTTTTTTATTTCAAAGCAATATTTTTAGTTACTTGAAAAAAGAAGTTGGTGGAAAAAAATTATTTTTTGAATCTAAAGTAATCAAACATGGAAGCCGAATGGCATTTATCAATGCTAAAACTTGGAAATGGAAAAATGGAAAAAACGTGATTGTTGCAACCGCAAATCAAGATTTAACAGTTTTCAAAGGAGTTCCTTCTGCATCAAAAATTTAAATCTTTCAATTTTTTTAATAAGTTTTAAAATATTTATTTAATTGAACAATGTTTTTTATTTTATACAAAAACAAATTATACAACAATTGATTCAAAAATTACATACGAAAAAAATTTGTGATTCAACAGAATATTTTAGTTTATTTTTTTTATTTTTTCCAAAGGTTCCCCAAAATCATCTTCATCAAATGTTGGCATTTCATCCGATTGTGGCTGTTGATTATAATTTTGCATAATTTTTGCAACTTCTTTATCCGCTAAATCTTCATCATCTTCTTCATTTTCTTCTCCTTCTTCTTCAATTTCAGAAATTTGGGAATGTTTTCGTTTAGAAAATAGCTTTCGAAATGCCGACATTGCTTGATTTGCAGATTTTTGAATAATTGAATTTATTTGAGTTTCATTAACAAATTTTCGAATTTTTGTTGGAGAATTTTTTGGTTTTACTTTTATTGGTGAACGCCATTGAAGTCGATGCTGTTGTTCTTCCCATGGCCGAGAAGTTCCAATTACAACTTTTTTATTTAATATTTTTCCATCTTCACTTCTTTCTTGATCCAAAATGCAAACATTAAAACCCAAAAATGATAAATAATCTGAAACAGATAAATCTTTTCCAAGTTTTGGAGGCTTTGGAAAATGTTGTTCAATTGCACAAAGCTCTTCAGCTTCATTCTCCCAGCCGTTAAATTCTCTAAGCATTAATTCAATTGATGGATGGGATTCTGTTTCAATTAATGGTAAACCTTTTGGATTAAATTGTAAATTTTCAAGAATTGCATTGGCTGGATTTTGAATATTATCGGTGCAAGTAATCAATGGACGATTAATAAAGCGTTTAAGAATTTCTTCTAAAATTGAAAATTTAATATTAAACATGTTTGTTTTGGAACAACTGCCGAATAGTGAATGGATTTTTTTCAATAGCAAAATTTGCATAAAATACAGGAAAAAAAATTTGAAAAAAAACCCATCCACTATTCGGCAATTATACCTTTGTTTTAACAATTGGATATTGCAAATACAAAATATTCAAAATTTTTTAAACTTACTTTGAAAATAATCTTTTGCATCAAAAAGTAACTCATCCGCACTAATTTCTTTTCGTTTTCGAAGGGCACGTTTTTTCTTTCGATATATTCCAGCTTCGTCTAAAGTATAGGTAGAAAACATAGATGGAGTTGGAGATGATGAATTTTTCTCTCTTGGAACATTTACACTTTTATCAGGGCGATAATATCCAAGACCTTTTCTAGAAAAGTGTTGTTAAATTTAAAACTTTTTCAATAAATACTGTAAAAATAGGATGCATATTTTTATCAATAGTCGCTTATCTAGGAATGTGCACAATTTTTTCAAAGTCATACAATAAACATAATTTTGGTACCAAAAAATGCAGAATCTTAATATTAATACAAATTGGTAAAAACATTATTAGGTTAAATGCTGATAAAAATGATAATTGATAAAGAAAAAATGAAAATATTTTTTATCCTAATTTTTTGCCCCTCCATCCCCTAATTTGAAACTATTAGATGCAGAATTTTTTTCTGAGTCAGATAAAATTAAATATAAATGCTCGAAAGTGAGCGGTCAATATATTATTATTGAAAAATAAAAAATTGCAAATTGTCTCTGCACGTCTCTACGCTTATCAGTAATTTTTGATAACATAATTAATTGTTTCTAGAAGCTTACTTTTCACAAGTTTGACATTCACAATCACAATTATTTTCACCAAAAAATGCAGGCCCATAAAATATAAATAATTCATCTCCAGGATTTAAATCTCGTAAAACTGTAATTGTTGCAGTATTAATTTTATTTGATAAAAATTGACAATTTGGATTACAATCATGATTTAAAAAAGCCCCCGGGCCCAACCATAATTGAGCTTTTTTCTTTCTAAAAATCTATTTTTATAAATCTGCTCTAATACAAAATATGCTACAGTACCTTTGTGACATTAAAACAGAAAAATCATTTACACCTGGAACAAGGAGTTCCCGCTCTTCTTCTTCTTCAAGATTTCCAATAACTCCAACTAACATTTCAATAACGTCATCCTTTTTCCAATATTTTGTTGAAATTAATTTTGCTCCGACATTTCCTTCGTGGGCATATCTTGAACAATCACTTACAGTATATCCAGCATCATATCGAAACATTGCAATAAATCGAAGCAACTAAAATTTGAATAAATGAGGATATTGTTGGATATTAAACAATTTGTATGTGTTACTAAAATTTTTCAAAATTCTTACATGATCACGAAAATGTTGTCGAGCTTTTGGGGATCGACCTTCTAAAAAATCTCGGGTATATTTTAATGAATATAATCCACGGTAAACTTTTAATATATCTCCATCATATATAAATTGCATCATTATTGATAAACATAATAAATGTGTTTGCATACTTGGTGGCTCATAACTAAAAATGTTTAACAATTTATATATATTGTCTTCAAAAATTATGGGATTTGATATATCCCATTACCACAAAAATCTTGTTGCAACATTATTAAAATATGAAAATTCAATAACTTAACAAAAAAACATACTCTAATAACATTTTATGAGATTTAAATCGAACTAATGGATCAACAACAAGTGTTGTACAATGATCATCAATTTCACATAATTCTCTTGCAGACATTGTATGCCTTCCACTAATTGTTGTTAAAAATTCTTTATATACAGCTGTAAATTGTTTTTCAGTTAATTGTAAACCGTCTGATAGATTTAGCGAAGATGATGTGGTAGTTGTAGAAGTACTCATCTTTAATTTTTATAACTTCAATTTTTAATTCAATTTAAACAAATGAATTTTGCGACAATATCAGTTTTTACCAGTTTTAAAAAGGAGATCAAATTTTATAAAACAAAAATATTTTAATATTCTAATTACAGATAAAATAATTATTTAAAGAAATAAACAGCACATTTTTTTATTTAAGTTTTAGAGCCAAAAATTTGTTAATTGTCAATTCGAGCGTTTTGCCAAAACTGTCCTTTTGTCGTACAAGTATGCGTACTTGGATTTGCTTTAAAATGCAATTCTTTTTAAAAAATTTTTAAAATTTTTCAGTTGTTTGAAATGTTTTCGTTAAAAACAATGTTTGTAATTCACAATTTCATCATTTTAGCGGTAATGCCGTAATTTAAAATTCTTAAGCATCAAAAAAAATTTTCTTTGAAAATTTATCCTTTAGTTTTGTTTTTTATGAGTGATAATGTAACTTTGAACCGTAATTTTCTCATTATTTCATAAAAAAAATATTCGACATTTAATTTGGTTATTTTTGTTGTTGTTTGTCACTCTTCCATTTTTGATCACAAATATTTCATTTATTTCTTAATGGGAACACACACAAACAAACAAAACATCAATGATAAACAATCAGACCCAAAAACATGTTTTTAATTGTCACTGTCTTCTTTCTTTTTTGATTTCACGTTAACTATCATTGATCGCGTTGTTTTAAAGACAAAACGAATTTACACAAAAATCATTTTCCATTTAAAAGTTTTATAAAAAAGGCAAAATTTTAAAATTTTATGATTTGTCTTTGTTATTCTTTTAATTTCGTGGTTTTTAGATTTTAGATTTTTTTTGAGACTTTTTTATTTGATAGCTTTAAGTTTTAGAAATATTTTTTAACACTTGAAATTATCGTTTTATTTATATCATGTTTAAACCAGAAGGCCAAGTTGAACCTGCTTCTTGTCAATGCGTAAAAGCAAATTGTCAATGCACGAAAGAAAAATGTTGTAAACCTGGTGAAACTTGTTGTGGAGATGGTAAGCTAAATTTCATTTGTTAACATAAAATTAATGTTAAAAAATTAAGTTTACACCAAATAAAAATGTTAAAAACACTTTTATTATCAGTTGTTTTTTATAAGAGTGATGTATAAAGCCATAAAAAAAATAAATTAATTTTATGACCCTTTAATTTACGTTTTAAAAGCAATTTTAAAAACAATAAATTTTTAAATAAGAATTGTAAAACCATAAAATTGTCAAAATTAACATATATTTTTTTAGATCGAACATGTGATAAAAGTCAAAAATGTACAGGTGGTCCATGTGGACATGATTCAAAAACTGGAACTATCTAAAAATCCCATTTTATTTGCTACATAATATCTTATTAATTCTATCTATCGCCTACACATTTTTTTATACATATTATTTCGTTTTAAATACTCAATAACAATAATTTTCAAATAAATTTTATTTTTAAAATACCACCTTTAATTTTTTAAACCCTTTAAAAAATATTTGTGAAATAAAGATAATAAAAAAAAACTATTCAATAATTTCAGTTTAATAGTTATTCAACACGAATGTGTGGTTGCTAAGAGAGTGGGAGAGAAAAATATGAGAGATAAGAAGAAAGTAGTAAGACTTATAAATTTAGCCGAAAAAAATTCTTACACACAAAAAAGCAGCAGCAGTTCAAAAAAAAAACTTCCGCGCAAGTATATTTTCTTTTGGCATTCTTTTTTTTATGTTTTGAGTTGGGGGAGTTTTGAAAAAAATCTTTTTTCTTTTTTTTTAAAATAGCTCTGAAACACGTCAAAAAAAGGCTTTTTTGTAAAAAAAACGAAGGTTGAAATAATTTTTGGAAAAATAAAAGCAGCCGTGTGAAATTTAATATTCCCCAAAATTTTATTTATTTTTTGTTTTTTGGTATTGAATTAATTTATTAAAAAAAAGTGTATTAAAATATGCGGGTAAATCCAACACAATCAAGTCCATTATGTAATTGTCTTTCACAATTGGAACAAAAATGTCGAACTGGTGATATTCCATTTTTGGGGTAAGTGTTTTATTTTTGAAATGAATAGGTAAAAAAAAAGATATTTTTATCTAAAAAATTTGTTGTCTTTTTTGAATGAAGCAGTTAATTGCCTTGTTTTTTCCATTAACTTTTTTTTTGCAGATATCATAATGAAAATCATACATCAGAAGATCAAAGAAGGCATGATTCAGAATTTGGTCGAATGATATATACTTGCTCAATTTTATTAATGTTTGCAGGAATAATTATTTTATTAATGATTCGTTCAATAAAACGATCAAAATCTAGTATTGAAGTTGAAACTTTGTTGGATGCAATGAGATATCGAGAAGAGCTTGATTTACAACAACGACAAAAAAGAAAATTACAAAAAGCTAAAAATAAAGTAAGTGTTTCATTTATGAACAAATTATTTTTGGAGGACTTTAAAATTAAAATTTTATAAATCCTGTATTTTGCGAAATTATAGGAATATTTTATATAAACTTCTATCAAAAATTTAATTCATTAAAGGAGGCGGACGTTTTGATACAGTTTCGTAATCTTAGATTTTCGTGATTTTCAGGCAAACTGAGAGTCTCGAAACGAAAATGCATCTTTTTTGATAAAAACAATGTAAAAAAGGGTCATTTTCGTTTCAAGACTCACAGTTTGCCTGAAAATCACGAAAATCTAAGATTTCGAAACTGTATCAAAACGTCCGCCCCCTTTAAAAAATTTTCTTGAAACAATTATTAAATTTTTTGTTATTCAAAGAAGAAAAAGCGTTGATGAAAGTTTAAAAAAAGATAATTATCAGCTTATTTTGAAAACTTAAAAACTTCATCATTTTCTTTAAAAAAATATTGACGCAAATATTTTAATTTTTGTTACATTTCTGATTGCTTTGAAAAGTGCAAAAAAAGATATTTTTAGTTTTTCACTTGCTTAAACTTTTATTTTTAAAAAACAAAAAAGTTTAAATTAAATTGCGTAAAAATTTAATGAATTTTTTAAACAATAATTCTTAGCTTTTTTGAACCCAAAAAATTTGCTTACACACATTTTTATTTTTTTGCGTCATCAAAAATCCCTATTTTTTCTTCTTTTGTTTCTTCTTATTTTTAAATCCATAATAATTTTTTGCACGTTTTTTTAATCAATTTTTTGACGCAATTTTATTATGAAAAAAAAGATTGCTACAAATTTTATTATTGACTCAAAAATGTGAAATTTTTTTACGAAAAAAAGGAAGTGCAAAATGCTGAAATTTGAGAAGTTTATAGGATTTGAGAAAATTGAGAAAAGGATAATGAACGAAAAAATTTATAGTTTAGTCATTTTTTGAAGTCAAATAAATATGAGTGATGAGATTATCCATATAAAATTATATGGCATTTAAATAAGCTTAAAGGGCTTCAGTCCATGGATTTAGGAAGGCATATTTTGTCTGAAATGGCAGAGTTGCTCATTTTCCAAGAAATAAAAAAGGCATAAAAAAGAGTTTCAAAATTTAACAAAAAATTTTTAAACTTGGACATAATCTTTCGAAATGGGATATTGTATTTGAAATTGTTTTTAGCGCAAAAAACTTATTTTTACAAAAAAGTAAAAAAATTTTTTAACTTAAATTTTGCGCTTTTGATAAAAAATAAATTTCAATAAATTTTTAGATTTCTGCATGGCTAACAAAAAAAAATAATAATAATAAGCTATGGTCAAGTAGTCCACAAATAATGGTATCATCAAATCGAACAAATTCTTTGCAATCTTCTGGGTCATTTATTCCAGAAATTGTTATATCAAATACCGATGAATTTCATCATCCTCGAAGAATGGATTCATATACGCCTTCGCTTTCGCTAATCTATGATTTTGATGCATCAAGAAAAAATTCAATTTTAAGTGATCTCTCAGGATTATCTGGACATTCTGCGGGTTCTGATTGCTTTCAAGTTACTGAAAATAATTATCATGAAGATGATGTTGTAATTCGTGCAGCAAGGCAAAGATCTGCAAGTCGAGCTGATACTGGAGAATCTGCAAAATCTGCCCCAATTGCTGCTTTATCGGCAGCATATAAAGTTCGATCAAGGGATAATAGCCTAAAAATGAAACATTCTTCAACATCTTCATTATCACCACATCGGCATAAATTAACCCATGAAATAACTATCGATGTTCCATAGCTTTTTTATATAAAAAATTAATAAATTTTGTTTTTACGTTTTGAAAAATTTTGATAAAACAATAATGAAAATTTTTCAGCTTCAAAAAACAAGTTAAAAATTAAGTCAAAAAAATTTCAAAACTGTAAAATGTGTGATTCAAAATGAAATTTCTTTGCCACAAAAAATATATTTTGCGAAAACGACGAAAATTTGTAAAAAATAAATATAGTTCCTTTCAAACATAAAAAAAATGAAAAACCATAGAATAAACTTTTACGGCAAAATTTCATCAGCATCTTTTGCTAACTGAAGTCGGTTCAGCAGATGAAAGCCGTCAAACGCGTGAAAAAATAGTTTGTAAAATCAGATTACAAGACGTAAAAAATCTTATGAAAATTTTGTAAACTTTACAGTTTTAAAAACGGAAAAATATTACGATATTTAATGCTTATTTAATAAATTGTATGCAAAACTTTATTAATCTATCAATATTTAAAATTTGCCATTTATCGAATATCTTTGATAAACAACAAAACAATAAAAGAAATACAGCAACGCTTGATTACTTAAATTTCCAGAGACCATTTTTGGGCATTTGACTAGTTCTACAAAGGCTTTCATTTTTAAAAAAAAAAGTTTTTTTAGTTTATTTAAATTTGGAAGTTTTAAATATCGAACAAAAAAAAGGTTTCTCAATATTTTTGTTAGTGCATTCCTGTATCTAGTTTGACGACTCCTTTACTTTTCATATAACGGGGCGCCAAACATATGTCCCAACAAAAAGGGATGAAACACGTACATTTTAATCAATTTGTTAACAAAAATGTAGAACATCTGTTTTATCAAAAAATTGTTAACGAAATCCAGAAAATGGTGATTTTCGTCGTTTTCACAAACTGTTTAACAAATAATTTACAAAATTATTTTTCTAGGTTTTTGTTATTCTACTTCTAACAAAAACTAAAAATTTTAATTTTTTTTCTTTTTTGTTAAGGAACTATTTCTTAACAATTTATGATTTTCTTTTTTGTTAAGAAACTATTTCTTAACAATTTATGTTTTTCTTTTTTGTTAAGAAACTATTTCTTAACAATTTATGATTTTCTTTTTTGTTAAGAATTTGTTTTTTTTCCCTACAAATTTTAAATTTATACAATTAAAGTATTTTTTGTTAAACCCTTAACATGATTTTAAAACAACCGCGTGTCATCCCTTTTTGTCGGGACATATGTTTGGCGCCCCGTTATATTTTCAAAGCACCGAAAAACATAAAAAACATTTTGAAAGATTTTATCTGCATTGAAAAAAAGGCAAATTGATTTACCTCTTTTTCTTCCTAAACATTCACTGCTGAAACCTCTCCAAAATTCATTTCATTGATTTGTTTTGATATTTTTTTGGAGGTAAAATTTTGTTTAAAATTCCAATAGTGGCGGTTTTTTGGCAGAAATAAAAATTATGAACCGTGATGGAAATGGTAATACTTCGCTGCACCGAGCTGTAACTGCATCAGACAATATTGAATTAATTAAAGAAATAATTTCCGAAAAATCAAAAATTTTAAATATAGAAGAATTAAAAAAATTTATTTGTTCTGAAAATAATGATGGTTTTACTGCGATGAGATTAGCGGTTGAACATAATCGATTGAATATTGTAGAATATTTGCATATTCGATTATCACTTTTTTCTGATTATAAAAGAGAAAATTTTATTTTACATCTGGCAGCACAAAAAGGATATTTGAAAATGGTGGATTTACTTTTACAAGTAAGTGCATAAGAATAATTTTTTGCACAAACCTAGCAGGGATGTGCGGGAAGTACTTCCGGGGAACACTTTTCCGCAAATCTTTTCTCAGTATTGAAAAAAATAATTGTTTTTTAAAATAATACATTTTTGATCTACTTTTTATCATAGCTTATATCTGTCCAAACAAAATTTAAATATATGATTTTATTAAAAAACTAGAGTTTACTTCAACTTCCATTTTTTTAACGGAATTCAGTTTAACACTTCAGCCAAAACGGGAGCGAAAATGAGCTCTAGTTTTTTAATAAAAGCATATATTTAAATTCTGTTCGGACAGATATAAGCTATGATAAAAAGTAATTTTTAAAAAAAACAATTTTTTTTCAATATTGAGAAAAAATTTGCGGAAAAGTGGTCCCCGGAAGTACTTAAGGACATACCTAGCCTGAATAAATTAAGTATAATAAAAAATTTATTGTTCTAGTACGGTTGGAACATTGAAGAGCTAGATCATACAGGACAAACAATTTTGCATGTTGCTGCAGAAAATGATAATGTTTCACTGATTAAAATGCTTTTAAAAAAGAGGAATAATAAAAGTTTTATGGAATTAAAAGATGAAGATAGAAATACTCCGATATTGGATGCAGCATGGAGAAATAATTGTGAAGCTTTTAAAGTCCTTCATTCTGCCGGAGCATCACTATCAGCATGCTCAAATTTTGATCAAACAATTTTATCTGCGGCAACTCGATCAAATTCTGTTCAAATTGTTCAGGTAATATTGGGGTATAAATGATTTCGGGAATTTTGAAAAAATAGTTTTTTTTGGACTTACCTGGCAGGAATGATGAATTTAGAAATCTTAAACTCTTTGAAAAATTTGAATGTTTTAGTATCTAGCCTTTATGGAACCATATATTGTAAAAACGTTATGTTATGAAAGAAACTTCTTACATGATACTCCACTTCATATTGTTGCGAAAACTGGAAATATCGAAATTTTTAACGTAAGCTTTCATCTCACTTCTCTAAAAATTATAATAACGGTCTCACAACGAAAACGAAATTTTTTCAATATAATTAGGTAGCGGCGTTGTAAAAAAGTTATTTTCTTTTTTTTACTTAGGCTTAATTAAAAAACATGAACATTTCACATGAGTTGTTGATATGACAAAAATTGATAAAAAAATTGAAATTTTTTAAACCTATTAATATATTTTATCTAATTATCAATTCCTATTTTGTACAAAATTTAGAAGTTTTTAAGAGAAGATTTTTGTTAAAAAAGTAATCGTTTTTTACAGCGGCAGAAAACCAATATATAAAATAATTAATGTTTTTTAAAAGCAAATTACAGCTTTATAACCAAGTTGTTTTTCATTATTCAAAAAAACTTTTGTGTTTTGCTTTCTCATAAAAGATGCAAAAAAAATGTCCAATTCGTTTTACATTTTTTTTCAAAGGAGAATTGTTCAGCATCAAAAAAATTTTTCTTATATATTTTTTTTGCGCGATCGGTCCCATTTTTTAAAAATGAGCATAAGCGATTTCAAAAGCCCAAACGATCGGCCAGGGTTGGTGCAGTGGTTAGTAGCTGCGGCTTTCAAACCACACTGGCGGGTTCAATTCCCCGCCAGAGTCGCCAAAGCCCTACGGCCTTCTTCAATTCGTCCTTAACTGTTTCGTCGATCGTCCATTATTGTTTCGTGATTCTTCGAGGGTGGGTGGGAGGCCAAAAAATTTTTTTCTTTGTTATTTTGTTGGAAATTTTTTTAAAATAAAATGCATGCAAAATTTTTGAAAAGATAGTAAAGAAATTTGGTAACTAAAGCGATGCTTAAATTTTTAAAACTATCATTTGTACATCTTTAACTAGAATGAATTTTTTGGCTTATTTAAGGACTTTGTTTTTTAAATCTTAGGCTTATTTAAAAGGGACACGCACGTCAAACAGTTTTTTTTTTCTTCAACACCTTTTTCGTTTTTTCTTTCTCTTTTGTCATTAAAGTGCCAGAAAAAAATTATGCATTTTGCTTGATTGCGCATTGTTATTTTTCACAATTGTCGAGACCATCATGCAACTTTCAGAAAAAAAACTGTTTGAGATGGGTGTCCCGCTTTGACGATACTTGTTTGCCAGATTGTATTATTTGTTTGATTGCAATTATCCTTGTCACTACACATATATTAGTAAAATGAATTAATACACAATTTCAAAAATAGAAACAGTTTTAAAGAACGTAAAAAATTTATTTTTATTTTATTTTTCAATTCAATTTTAAATATATCAATACATATAATGTTACATTAATGATGTATATTTTTGTTATTTCATGGCTGAAGTACAAAGCATTACCCAAGAAAAATTACTGAAATATTCAAACAATAATTTCTTTTTATTAGGTTCTAATAAAATGAACTCTACTAACCGTGTCACAGGAAATGGCTATATTTTTTGTTCCGCGGCCATTTTTTGAAGGTCCATTTTAAAAACTTCAGAATTTTGACAGTAATTTTTAAAAAAAATCTGAATGTGTCATTAGATTATTCATTTCATGAATTTTCGAATGCATATAAAATTTTTAATAAATGTGAAAAAAATTTTTACGAAGCCGGTACCCAATTATAATGTAGAATACTAAAAAATTTGAAAAAATGTAATTTTTTTCATTTTAACATTTTAGGCTTTAATTCAATTCTATGAAAATGTAAACCCTTTAAACAGTTCAAATGAAACCCCCCTACATTTAGCAGTTAAATTCAACAGTATTGAAATTGTAAAACAAATTTTAAAACTTTCAACATTTTCTGTTTGTCTTAATTCTGCTGAAGGAACTCCGTTAATGATTGCCGTGGAAAAAGGTTTCGTAACAATTGTTGAAATGTTAATTAAAAATAATGCAACAAAAAAGCTAAAAATTATGGAACGCAAATTTTTGCTACAAATCTCAATCTATCATAAACGATATCAAGTGCTAAAACTTTTATCCAAAGATTTATCAAAACATTTTTTGGATCAAAATGATATTGATAAAATTCTTCAACATTCATTAAAACTTTCAATTATTGAAGAATTTATTGAAGGCGTAGAATATTTTTTGAATCGAAATGATTGGAAAAATTTAATGCGTCGACGTCCAAAAACTGAATTAAATTCAATTTTAAAATCTCCAATGCAACTTTTAATTGAACATTTACCACAGATGGCTTTAATTGTTTTTGATAAATGTTTTGTTATTGCATATATCACAGTTTTAAACAAAACAAAAGAAGTAACATTTGCGGATTACGAATTTTTAGATGATGTTTATTTTATTCAAAATAATTCAAAAGTGCTTAAAAATGGTAATTTATTTTTATTGAAATTTTAGTACATGGTGTTCCAACATAATTGCCGGTTTTATTTTTGCTGGCAAATTTTTCTTTTTTAAAGATAACCAAAACCAGACTTCACAGTTGTGTTCGATAAATCATGGGATTTTTTATGACGCGAAAATTTTCCGGATATTTGATATGCAAATTTTTCAGCAATGATAGCAACTGAAAATTTTTGCTATCGTTTTTTTTTCATTACTATCACAAAAAACCGTCAGTTATTGGAGCGGTTTTTTGAAAAACCAATAAAAAAAATGATAGCAATTGTGAAAAAATTTATTGAAAATTTAAATTAAAATTCCCAAATCTTGTTGAGTTTAACTGTGAAGTCCGTTTTTGGTTATCTTTAAAAAAGAAAAATTTGCCAGCCAAAACAAAACCAGCAATTATATTTTAAGGCACCCTTTATTGTGCTATATTTATTGATTTGAAAGTTTTAGATGATTTAAGCACGTATGACAAAGCAACAGGAAAATTAAAGCCTGAAGCAAAAAGTCGAACAAATCCATACAATAAAATTGTTGCTGATCATCCTTTGCAATTAATGGTATAAAAATGCGGTTCTGATAAAATTAAAATTAATAAATTTTAGTTAAAACAAAAACGCTATGAACTATTTTCACATAAACTTGTTGAATCATATATTACAACAAAATGGAATAATTTTGTTAAATGGGGATATTATTTTTGTAAGTTTTTCCAGAAGTTGTTTTCAATATTTTTTTCTTTTTTAGATTGCTTTTATCATTTTATTTTTGTGATATTCTTATCATTTGTTATTATTACAATTCCGCCTGATAAAGTTGTAAGCAGTCAAGAAAATCAGAAGCCACATTTAGATTCTGAATGTTTAATGAATGTAAATTTTTTTATCAAAAAAATATAATGAAATTTAGTTTTTTCCCTGATTCTTGGGAAATAATCTATTGCTCTTGAATCAGGCAAATGCGAAATTTCGGAAAAATTTTTTTAAAAAAATAATTTTATGTATTTTTAAAAAAAAATGTACGAAGCTTTAAAACTTTTAATGACAATAATTTTTAGCCATTACAAAAATTCTTTGCTGCAATATTTGCTTTAATACATTTAATAATGACAAGTTATAAAATTTATCGATATTTTAATTTTTTAAGTCGATCGTTGGATATTTTAATTGTATTATTAACTTTTACGGCAGCGTTACCATTTTGTCAACAATTAAATAATACAATTGAATGGAGTATTTTAACAATTTTATATTTATTTGTTTGGATGAGTTTATTGAATTTACTTAAAAAATTGCCAAGATTTGGTATTTATGTTTTAATGGTAAGTCTCCATTGTTTTATTATTAACTGCAAAATATCTTTTATCAATAAATTATTTGTTTTAGATTTTTTATACTTTAAAAGTATTTCTTCGATTTGCTCCAGTATTTATTATGTTTTTGTTGCCATTTGTTGTATCATTTTATGTGCTACTTTATGATAAAGTATGGTCTTTTATGATTTTAAGAATTTTATAAAATTAAATTTTGAAAATTTTTTACATTTTTTGCTATTATTTTTATTTATTAAAATTAAGCTACAGACATGAAACTTTCAGGATAGGCTAAAATACGGTCAAATCCGTTTTAGTTCGAAGTGCCTCAGGGGATTTATGCAAATTTTCCACAACCGAAATTTGCATAATTTTGAAAAAGTTTTTTTTATGATTAAAATATGTTCCCCTAGCTTAGTTCTATCGTTTAAAAGTCAAATTTAAAAAAAATCCACAGGGGAAAATTTTTTTCAAAATTACGCAAATTTTAGTTTCAGAATATTTGCATAAAACCCCTGAGGCACTTTGAACGAAAACAGATTTGATTTTCGTTCATTTCAACCGTATTTTTGCCTATCCTGAAAGTTACATGTCTGTAGCTTAAAATTTAATTATTTTTTCTTTGAATTTGAAAAAAATGGGTTTTAAGCGTGGAAAATCAACATTTTTTGAAGCAACAGTTCGAACTTTATTAATGATGATTGGAGAATATGATTATCGAGAATCAATAAAAGAGAAGGCAACACTTTTAATTCAACTTTTAATATGTTTATTTTTAATGGTAATGACAATATTTTTAATGAATCTTTTAATTGGTTTAGCTGTTAGTGATACGACAGCAACACTGGAAAAAGCTTTACGATTAAGAATTAAATTACAAATTGAAACAATTCATCACATTGAAATTGATATGCCTGAAACTTTACGACGGCATTTTTGGAGAGGTTTTAGAATTACAAAGAAAACGATTGGAGATTATTATGAAGAAGATAATACAATTGGAAGTTTTCGACAACTTTTTCGTTGGTTTGGTTTGTCCAAAGATGCTCTGAAAAAAGAAATTCCATTGAATGTAAGTTGATTTTTACTGTCAAAATTGAATTAAATATTGCAAAAAAAAATTTTTTAGCAACTTTCTGACACAAATAATAACGCTTCATTTGATATTGAATCTCGGCTACAAAAAAATTCTGAAAATATTTCAAAAAAGTGTGATTCACTGGTAAATAAACAAAATAATTTGCTAAAAATTACTGAAAGATTAGAAGAAAATGTTCATCAAATAACTGATGAAAGAAAACAAAATGGAACATTAACTGGAAAATATATTAGTAAAATTGATATTGGTTTTAATTAAATAAATTTATTTCTGGATTTTTTTTTAAATAAAATTTAATGTAAAGACGTGCAGAGACAATTTAAGGCATCCAGGGGCAAAAAATTCGGATAAAAAAATTACGGTTGTTTCATTTTTTCCTTATCAATTATTATTTTTATCAGCATTTAACCTAATAATTTTTTTTATCAATTTGTATTAATATTAAGATTCTGCATTTTTTGGTACCAAAATTATGTTTATTGCACAACTTTGAAAAAACAGTGCACATCCTTACTTTAATGTTTTTGTTTACAAACATTTTTTAAGCTTTAAAAAAGGTTATACATTAAAATTTTGTAAAAAAATTCAAATGTACAAAATTTTAAATATTATTTGTTAGAGCTGTAATGAAATTAATTAGGGTAAAATGCAATAAAGCTAATACAAAAAATGGAAGTTTTTCAAACCATTTTGGAAATTTTTTTAAAAAAAATGAAACTGTGCTTATTAAAAAATGTTGTAATTCGTGCAGCAAGGCAAAGATCTGCAAGTCGAGCTGATACTGGAGAATCTGCAAAATCTGCCCCAATTGCTGCTTTATCGGCAGCATATAAAGTTCGATCAAGGGATAATAGCCTAAAAATGAAACATTCTTCAACATCTTCATTATCACCACATCGGCATAAATTAACCCATGAAATAACTATCGATGTTCCATAGCTTTTTTATATAAAAAATTAATAAATTTTGTTTTTACGTTTTGAAAAATTTTGATAAAACAATAATGAAAATTTTTCAGCTTCAAAAAACAAGTTAAAAATTAAGTCAAAAAAATTTCAAAACTGTAAAATGTGTGATTCAAAATGAAATTTCTTTGCCACAAAAAATATATTTTGCGAAAACGACGAAAATTTGTAAAAAATAAATATAGTTCCTTTCAAACATAAAAAAAATGAAAAACCATAGAATAAACTTTTACGGCAAAATTTCATCAGCATCTTTTGCTAACTGAAGTCGGTTCAGCAGATGAAAGCCGTCAAACGCGTGAAAAAATAGTTTGTAAAATCAGATTACAAGACGTAAAAAATCTTATGAAAATTTTGTAAACTTTACAGTTTTAAAAACGGAAAAATATTACGATATTTAATGCTTATTTAATAAATTGTATGCAAAACTTTATTAATCTATCAATATTTAAAATTTGCCATTTATCGAATATCTTTGATAAACAACAAAACAATAAAAGAAATACAGCAACGCTTGATTACTTAAATTTCCAGAGACCATTTTTGGGCATTTGACTAGTTCTACAAAGGCTTTCATTTTTAAAAAAAAAGTTTTTTTAGTTTATTTAAATTTGGAAGTTTTAAATATCGAACAAAAAAAAGGTTTCTCAATATTTTTGTTAGTGCATTCCTGTATCTAGTTTGACGACTCCTTTACTTTTCATATAACGGGGCGCCAAACATATGTCCCAACAAAAAGGGATGAAACACGTACATTTTAATCAATTTGTTAACAAAAATGTAGAACATCTGTTTTATCAAAAAATTGTTAACGAAATCCAGAAAATGGTGATTTTCGTCGTTTTCACAAACTGTTTAACAAATAATTTACAAAATTATTTTTCTAGGTTTTTGTTATTCTACTTCTAACAAAAACTAAAAATTTTAATTTTTTTTCTTTTTTGTTAAGGAACTATTTCTTAACAATTTATGATTTTCTTTTTTGTTAAGAAACTATTTCTTAACAATTTATGTTTTTCTTTTTTGTTAAGAAACTATTTCTTAACAATTTATGATTTTCTTTTTTGTTAAGAATTTGTTTTTTTTCCCTACAAATTTTAAATTTATACAATTAAAGTATTTTTTGTTAAACCCTTAACATGATTTTAAAACAACCGCGTGTCATCCCTTTTTGTCGGGACATATGTTTGGCGCCCCGTTATATTTTCAAAGCACCGAAAAACATAAAAAACATTTTGAAAGATTTTATCTGCATTGAAAAAAAGGCAAATTGATTTACCTCTTTTTCTTCCTAAACATTCACTGCTGAAACCTCTCCAAAATTCATTTCATTGATTTGTTTTGATATTTTTTTGGAGGTAAAATTTTGTTTAAAATTCCAATAGTGGCGGTTTTTTGGCAGAAATAAAAATTATGAACCGTGATGGAAATGGTAATACTTCGCTGCACCGAGCTGTAACTGCATCAGACAATATTGAATTAATTAAAGAAATAATTTCCGAAAAATCAAAAATTTTAAATATAGAAGAATTAAAAAAATTTATTTGTTCTGAAAATAATGATGGTTTTACTGCGATGAGATTAGCGGTTGAACATAATCGATTGAATATTGTAGAATATTTGCATATTCGATTATCACTTTTTTCTGATTATAAAAGAGAAAATTTTATTTTACATCTGGCAGCACAAAAAGGATATTTGAAAATGGTGGATTTACTTTTACAAGTAAGTGCATAAGAATAATTTTTTGCACAAACCTAGCAGGGATGTGCGGGAAGTACTTCCGGGGAACACTTTTCCGCAAATCTTTTCTCAGTATTGAAAAAAATAATTGTTTTTTAAAATAATACATTTTTGATCTACTTTTTATCATAGCTTATATCTGTCCAAACAAAATTTAAATATATGATTTTATTAAAAAACTAGAGTTTACTTCAACTTCCATTTTTTTAACGGAATTCAGTTTAACACTTCAGCCAAAACGGGAGCGAAAATGAGCTCTAGTTTTTTAATAAAAGCATATATTTAAATTCTGTTCGGACAGATATAAGCTATGATAAAAAGTAATTTTTAAAAAAAACAATTTTTTTTCAATATTGAGAAAAAATTTGCGGAAAAGTGGTCCCCGGAAGTACTTAAGGACATACCTAGCCTGAATAAATTAAGTATAATAAAAAATTTATTGTTCTAGTACGGTTGGAACATTGAAGAGCTAGATCATACAGGACAAACAATTTTGCATGTTGCTGCAGAAAATGATAATGTTTCACTGATTAAAATGCTTTTAAAAAAGAGGAATAATAAAAGTTTTATGGAATTAAAAGATGAAGATAGAAATACTCCGATATTGGATGCAGCATGGAGAAATAATTGTGAAGCTTTTAAAGTCCTTCATTCTGCCGGAGCATCACTATCAGCATGCTCAAATTTTGATCAAACAATTTTATCTGCGGCAACTCGATCAAATTCTGTTCAAATTGTTCAGGTAATATTGGGGTATAAATGATTTCGGGAATTTTGAAAAAATAGTTTTTTTTGGACTTACCTGGCAGGAATGATGAATTTAGAAATCTTAAACTCTTTGAAAAATTTGAATGTTTTAGTATCTAGCCTTTATGGAACCATATATTGTAAAAACGTTATGTTATGAAAGAAACTTCTTACATGATACTCCACTTCATATTGTTGCGAAAACTGGAAATATCGAAATTTTTAACGTAAGCTTTCATCTCACTTCTCTAAAAATTATAATAACGGTCTCACAACGAAAACGAAATTTTTTCAATATAATTAGGTAGCGGCGTTGTAAAAAAGTTATTTTCTTTTTTTTACTTAGGCTTAATTAAAAAACATGAACATTTCACATGAGTTGTTGATATGACAAAAATTGATAAAAAAATTGAAATTTTTTAAACCTATTAATATATTTTATCTAATTATCAATTCCTATTTTGTACAAAATTTAGAAGTTTTTAAGAGAAGATTTTTGTTAAAAAAGTAATCGTTTTTTACAGCGGCAGAAAACCAATATATAAAATAATTAATGTTTTTTAAAAGCAAATTACAGCTTTATAACCAAGTTGTTTTTCATTATTCAAAAAAACTTTTGTGTTTTGCTTTCTCATAAAAGATGCAAAAAAAATGTCCAATTCGTTTTACATTTTTTTTCAAAGGAGAATTGTTCAGCATCAAAAAAATTTTTCTTATATATTTTTTTTGCGCGATCGGTCCCATTTTTTAAAAATGAGCATAAGCGATTTCAAAAGCCCAAACGATCGGCCAGGGTTGGTGCAGTGGTTAGTAGCTGCGGCTTTCAAACCACACTGGCGGGTTCAATTCCCCGCCAGAGTCGCCAAAGCCCTACGGCCTTCTTCAATTCGTCCTTAACTGTTTCGTCGATCGTCCATTATTGTTTCGTGATTCTTCGAGGGTGGGTGGGAGGCCAAAAAATTTTTTTCTTTGTTATTTTGTTGGAAATTTTTTTAAAATAAAATGCATGCAAAATTTTTGAAAAGATAGTAAAGAAATTTGGTAACTAAAGCGATGCTTAAATTTTTAAAACTATCATTTGTACATCTTTAACTAGAATGAATTTTTTGGCTTATTTAAGGACTTTGTTTTTTAAATCTTAGGCTTATTTAAAAGGGACACGCACGTCAAACAGTTTTTTTTTTCTTCAACACCTTTTTCGTTTTTTCTTTCTCTTTTGTCATTAAAGTGCCAGAAAAAAATTATGCATTTTGCTTGATTGCGCATTGTTATTTTTCACAATTGTCGAGACCATCATGCAACTTTCAGAAAAAAAACTGTTTGAGATGGGTGTCCCGCTTTGACGATACTTGTTTGCCAGATTGTATTATTTGTTTGATTGCAATTATCCTTGTCACTACACATATATTAGTAAAATGAATTAATACACAATTTCAAAAATAGAAACAGTTTTAAAGAACGTAAAAAATTTATTTTTATTTTATTTTTCAATTCAATTTTAAATATATCAATACATATAATGTTACATTAATGATGTATATTTTTGTTATTTCATGGCTGAAGTACAAAGCATTACCCAAGAAAAATTACTGAAATATTCAAACAATAATTTCTTTTTATTAGGTTCTAATAAAATGAACTCTACTAACCGTGTCACAGGAAATGGCTATATTTTTTGTTCCGCGGCCATTTTTTGAAGGTCCATTTTAAAAACTTCAGAATTTTGACAGTAATTTTTAAAAAAAAATCTGAATGTGTCATTAGATTATTCATTTCATGAATTTTCGAATGCATATAAAATTTTTAATAAATGTGAAAAAAATTTTTACGAAGCCGGTACCCAATTATAATGTAGAATACTAAAAAATTTGAAAAAATGTAATTTTTTTCATTTTAACATTTTAGGCTTTAATTCAATTCTATGAAAATGTAAACCCTTTAAACAGTTCAAATGAAACCCCCCTACATTTAGCAGTTAAATTCAACAGTATTGAAATTGTAAAACAAATTTTAAAACTTTCAACATTTTCTGTTTGTCTTAATTCTGCTGAAGGAACTCCGTTAATGATTGCCGTGGAAAAAGGTTTCGTAACAATTGTTGAAATGTTAATTAAAAATAATGCAACAAAAAAGCTAAAAATTATGGAACGCAAATTTTTGCTACAAATCTCAATCTATCATAAACGATATCAAGTGCTAAAACTTTTATCCAAAGATTTATCAAAACATTTTTTGGATCAAAATGATATTGATAAAATTCTTCAACATTCATTAAAACTTTCAATTATTGAAGAATTTATTGAAGGCGTAGAATATTTTTTGAATCGAAATGATTGGAAAAATTTAATGCGTCGACGTCCAAAAACTGAATTAAATTCAATTTTAAAATCTCCAATGCAACTTTTAATTGAACATTTACCACAGATGGCTTTAATTGTTTTTGATAAATGTTTTGTTATTGCATATATCACAGTTTTAAACAAAACAAAAGAAGTAACATTTGCGGATTACGAATTTTTAGATGATGTTTATTTTATTCAAAATAATTCAAAAGTGCTTAAAAATGGTAATTTATTTTTATTGAAATTTTAGTACATGGTGTTCCAACATAATTGCCGGTTTTATTTTTGCTGGCAAATTTTTCTTTTTTAAAGATAACCAAAACCAGACTTCACAGTTGTGTTCGATAAATCATGGGATTTTTTATGACGCGAAAATTTTCCGGATATTTGATATGCAAATTTTTCAGCAATGATAGCAACTGAAAATTTTTGCTATCGTTTTTTTTTCATTACTATCACAAAAAACCGTCAGTTATTGGAGCGGTTTTTTGAAAAACCAATAAAAAAAATGATAGCAATTGTGAAAAAATTTATTGAAAATTTAAATTAAAATTCCCAAATCTTGTTGAGTTTAACTGTGAAGTCCGTTTTTGGTTATCTTTAAAAAAGAAAAATTTGCCAGCCAAAACAAAACCAGCAATTATATTTTAAGGCACCCTTTATTGTGCTATATTTATTGATTTGAAAGTTTTAGATGATTTAAGCACGTATGACAAAGCAACAGGAAAATTAAAGCCTGAAGCAAAAAGTCGAACAAATCCATACAATAAAATTGTTGCTGATCATCCTTTGCAATTAATGGTATAAAAATGCGGTTCTGATAAAATTAAAATTAATAAATTTTAGTTAAAACAAAAACGCTATGAACTATTTTCACATAAACTTGTTGAATCATATATTACAACAAAATGGAATAATTTTGTTAAATGGGGATATTATTTTTGTAAGTTTTTCCAGAAGTTGTTTTCAATATTTTTTTCTTTTTTAGATTGCTTTTATCATTTTATTTTTGTGATATTCTTATCATTTGTTATTATTACAATTCCGCCTGATAAAGTTGTAAGCAGTCAAGAAAATCAGAAGCCACATTTAGATTCTGAATGTTTAATGAATGTAAATTTTTTTATCAAAAAAATATAATGAAATTTAGTTTTTTCCCTGATTCTTGGGAAATAATCTATTGCTCTTGAATCAGGCAAATGCGAAATTTCGGAAAAATTTTTTTAAAAAAATAATTTTATGTATTTTTAAAAAAAAATGTACGAAGCTTTAAAACTTTTAATGACAATAATTTTTAGCCATTACAAAAATTCTTTGCTGCAATATTTGCTTTAATACATTTAATAATGACAAGTTATAAAATTTATCGATATTTTAATTTTTTAAGTCGATCGTTGGATATTTTAATTGTATTATTAACTTTTACGGCAGCGTTACCATTTTGTCAACAATTAAATAATACAATTGAATGGAGTATTTTAACAATTTTATATTTATTTGTTTGGATGAGTTTATTGAATTTACTTAAAAAATTGCCAAGATTTGGTATTTATGTTTTAATGGTAAGTCTCCATTGTTTTATTATTAACTGCAAAATATCTTTTATCAATAAATTATTTGTTTTAGATTTTTTATACTTTAAAAGTATTTCTTCGATTTGCTCCAGTATTTATTATGTTTTTGTTGCCATTTGTTGTATCATTTTATGTGCTACTTTATGATAAAGTATGGTCTTTTATGATTTTAAGAATTTTATAAAATTAAATTTTGAAAATTTTTTACATTTTTTGCTATTATTTTTATTTATTAAAATTAAGCTACAGACATGAAACTTTCAGGATAGGCTAAAATACGGTCAAATCCGTTTTAGTTCGAAGTGCCTCAGGGGATTTATGCAAATTTTCCACAACCGAAATTTGCATAATTTTGAAAAAGTTTTTTTTATGATTAAAATATGTTCCCCTAGCTTAGTTCTATCGTTTAAAAGTCAAATTTAAAAAAAATCCACAGGGGAAAATTTTTTTCAAAATTACGCAAATTTTAGTTTCAGAATATTTGCATAAAACCCCTGAGGCACTTTGAACGAAAACAGATTTGATTTTCGTTCATTTCAACCGTATTTTTGCCTATCCTGAAAGTTACATGTCTGTAGCTTAAAATTTAATTATTTTTTCTTTGAATTTGAAAAAAATGGGTTTTAAGCGTGGAAAATCAACATTTTTTGAAGCAACAGTTCGAACTTTATTAATGATGATTGGAGAATATGATTATCGAGAATCAATAAAAGAGAAGGCAACACTTTTAATTCAACTTTTAATATGTTTATTTTTAATGGTAATGACAATATTTTTAATGAATCTTTTAATTGGTTTAGCTGTTAGTGATACGACAGCAACACTGGAAAAAGCTTTACGATTAAGAATTAAATTACAAATTGAAACAATTCATCACATTGAAATTGATATGCCTGAAACTTTACGACGGCATTTTTGGAGAGGTTTTAGAATTACAAAGAAAACGATTGGAGATTATTATGAAGAAGATAATACAATTGGAAGTTTTCGACAACTTTTTCGTTGGTTTGGTTTGTCCAAAGATGCTCTGAAAAAAGAAATTCCATTGAATGTAAGTTGATTTTTACTGTCAAAATTGAATTAAATATTGCAAAAAAAAATTTTTTAGCAACTTTCTGACACAAATAATAACGCTTCATTTGATATTGAATCTCGGCTACAAAAAAATTCTGAAAATATTTCAAAAAAGTGTGATTCACTGGTAAATAAACAAAATAATTTGCTAAAAATTACTGAAAGATTAGAAGAAAATGTTCATCAAATAACTGATGAAAGAAAACAAAATGGAACATTAACTGGAAAATATATTAGTAAAATTGATATTGGTTTTAATTAAATAAATTTATTTCTGGATTTTTTTTTAAATAAAATTTAATGTAAAGACGTGCAGAGACAATTTAAGGCATCCAGGGGCAAAAAATTCGGATAAAAAAATTACGGTTGTTTCATTTTTTCCTTATCAATTATTATTTTTATCAGCATTTAACCTAATAATTTTTTTTATCAATTTGTATTAATATTAAGATTCTGCATTTTTTGGTACCAAAATTATGTTTATTGCACAACTTTGAAAAAACAGTGCACATCCTTACTTTAATGTTTTTGTTTACAAACATTTTTTAAGCTTTAAAAAAGGTTATACATTAAAATTTTGTAAAAAAATTCAAATGTACAAAATTTTAAATATTATTTGTTAGAGCTGTAATGAAATTAATTAGGGTAAAATGCAATAAAGCTAATACAAAAAATGGAAGTTTTTCAAACCATTTTGGAAATTTTTTTAAAAAAAATGAAACTGTGCTTATTAAAAAACAATGAAAAAATCCTAATTTTATTCTCCAGAAATTACAAAGGGACATAAATTGTTGTTTTTTTTGGTGTTTCTGCTGTTCCAACTAAATATAACATATTTAAATGTTTTAATAAATTTTAAAATTCATGGTGAAAAAACAAAATTGGATATTTAAAATTCAATTAAATAGAAGCTAAAGCTGAAAACGGCAAAAAAAATATAAAATTAAGCAATCAACTAAACATATCCTTTGCCTGAAAAAAATAAATGCCTTAGCAACCAAAAAATTAAAAATAAATTGAAACACACATTTTTTTAAATGCAAAAAATAAAATAAAAAAATGTTAATAAATTTATCCCCTTTTTTCAAATGGCGAAATTCTTTTTTTTTCACCTGTGTTCTTTTTTTGAATAGAATTTTTTTCTTCTTTTTTTTCTGTTTCTTAAGACGTATATAACTATATTATATTTATAAGCCAAAAGCTAAAGCTGAGACAAAGTGTAAAGCAGCAACCGCAAACGCGCTTGCGGCAAAAAAAAACTTTGTGGGAGTGCGCAAAAAAAAAGTAATAAGAAAGAGAAAGAGAAACCGGCGGCGGCCAAAAAAAGAAAACGTCAATTTTTCATTATTATTTTTTTGTGTTTGGCATTAAATATTTTTTGGTAATAAAAAAATAATGAATTAAAAGGTAGTAAAAATTACAATTACAATTTTGATTTTGATTTTTGATGGATTAAAGATATTTCAGCTGTTTTTTGGAAGATTTATGTTTAGAGTTATTCTTAAATTATTTGTATCAAACTCAATTAAATTAAATTAAATTAATTCAAATATGGATTTAATGAATTGTACAAATTCAAAACAGCAATCACAACAGCAGCATATTTGTCCAGAAACAAATTGTCGCCGGGAGTTACAAGCTTTATTGCATGAAGTAAATCGACAATTATGGCATACATATAAAACTGATCCAGAATATCTTGCGGATGCAGATTTATATACAATCACAATTTTATGTTTATTTGCATCAGTAATTTTAGTTTTAATGGTTCGATCAATAAAGCCTTCAGAATCTGTTGATGATCAAGTAACAATTTTGCTGAATTCAATGCGGGTCAGAGTTGAATACGAAGATAATGCTAGGCAGAGACAAAAACTTCGAGAAGCAAAACGAAAAGCTCAAAGATGGTTAGCAGAAGCAAAGCAGCGTTCATGCAAAAAGCTCTCATTCTCAGGTTCATTTCGTCTTCGAACAAAATCAGATTCTGATGCCCTTCAAGGTTCTTCATCTGTAATAAATGAATCACCACCAGAAAATATTTCAATGAAATCAAATCCAATACAAATTATTTCATCACCATTTGCTTCAATAAAAAGAAAAAAATCTTCGTCCACAAGTACCGCACCTTATAATCAACACCAGCACCCCCATCAACAACAACATCATCATTCAAATATTTCAATGACCACCTCAATTCCAATCCAAAATCTTACAACAACAACCACAAAAACAAATTCCAAAACATTTCCGCGAAAGCCAATTATTTATCAAAGAGCAGCAAGTTATCAATTTTTACCTGAAATTGTTGTAACTTCAACTCACCAAAACGAAGATTCTATTTCAATTAAAGGATATAATAGGTAATTTTAATCCTTTCATTTTATTTCCTCATTAAAAAGCAATTATTATTTCATGTACTTCTTTTTTCAAATTGAACAAAAAAGTACATGCTTAATTAAATTTTACTATAAAATTATCTGTACTTTATTTTCTTTCACGGGAAAATTGGAGGCTGTTAAAAAACATTTCTTAAATTCAAAATAATCGATAAGAGATTTTTATAAAAAGTATCAAAAAATAAAAGTGCAAAATTTGAGAACCATTTCCATTACAGTGTTTCTTTAAAGCAGGGAGGCAACACTATAATGGAAATTTTACAATAGTTTAAAATTTTCACAAATTTTCTATAAATTTTTTCCGTTAAAAAAAGAGATTTTTATTGATTTTTTGTTTTTGATTATATCATAGAAGCGTTTTAATGCTTTTAAAAATTTGAATATTGAAACATAAAAAAAGATAAAGCAAATAGCTGACAATTTTTGCTATTTTAAGCCATCAAAAATACAAATAAACGTGATTTTAAATATTATTTCAGAGAGCTGTTTTACACCAAAATAATCCAAAAAAGCTTTTATAATAATCAATAATTTTTCAAAAAAAAAGATTTTCTACAAAATAAATACTCGAACTCAATGTTTCAAAATATAAAACAAAAACTTTTTTGACCTCAAAAAAACTTCTTATACAACAAAATTTCAGAGTCCCAACATCCCAAAGTTATGCCGATGATTCAGAGGAAAATGGTGGTGGTCCTTCAACATCATGTGGAATTAAAGATGTTTTCTCTGTTGTATAAAAGCTACTATTATTTTGTTTCAACATCAACGGTTTTACATTTGCTTCTTGTAAAAAGCCTAAAAAAACATAAAAATTTGAAAGAAAAAGTATGTAGGAAAATGCACAAAGAGAAAATCCTTAAAACGCATTCCGTCAATATTTTTTAAACGAGCTGCACAGCAAAAAAAATCGAAATTGTTTTTATGTTACCCATGTTTTCGGACATGCTTAAGAAGCTAGAAAAAAATACTTTTAACACGAAATTCGACAAAATGCCGGTTTTATCGTGTTGAAAGTGCCGAAATCGACTTAAAAGTGCGACGCGATTTTTGCAAATCGCGTGCACTTTTAAAAAGAAAGTCGAATGCAAAAAAATTTAATTATACTTTCTGAAAAACAAACACAATTTACGGTACAAATCGTCATTTTTCACTATTTAGCAGGCAACATTCAACTTCATCTTCAGACTTTCAAATACATTCCCAATCCAAAGCCTAAAAAATTTCAGTTTCCACCAAAAACACATGTGTCACTTAAAAATCTGCAAACATATAAACTTTTGAAGATCTAATACTCCACAAAAAACGTACAGATTTTGTTTTAAAAAATGAAGGATGTCGAAAATGTAATACTGTAAAAAACCATAATATATTTTCATTACTTCCAAAACAAATAAAAAAACGAGAATACTTTTTGAAAAAATAAAACAACTCCGATAATTTTTAATTTTTTAAACTTCACAACCAAATTTTTCAAATTTTTTGTAATCTGACGATTCACAAAATTAAAATAGCGTTAGCAACAGACTTATGCGTCATTAAAACATTAATCAAAATAAAAATTTTAGAAGTTACAGCCATGCCAAAAAAATTTTTTACATATTTATTTTTAAAAAATTTTATAGTTACAAAAAAAAATATTAAAAAAAACAGAAATTTTATTTCGGTGTACCAGGTGGTTGATCTTTTCGGGGATTCTCTGATGATTCTTCGGATTCCCAATCAGATACAACATCATTCACTAAAAAAATGAATGAATATATATTTAAATATAGTAAAAAAGATACATACTTGTTGGATATTCATGCTTACGTCGAAAAACTTTTCCTCCTGCAACCTTTTCCTAAAATAATTAATTTTTAATGTTTAAACCTTTTTGTCGAAAAAAACAAACCTCCCATGAATTTCTTTTTAATACTTTTGGCTTTGGTGCATTTTCTCGTAATTTTCGAAGCCTTTCGCCTTCTGCAGCTTTTTTTGCTTCTCGTTCAGCTTCAACATTTAACTTTTTCTTTTCTGCTTCATCAACTTTTTTAATTATTTTAACACTAGCATCTTTTTTAGTTTGTTTTGTTGAAAGCAAAATCGGTGGATTATTTTGATCTAATTGATCTCTTTCTGTTGCAGTTTTTAACGGTTCTTCTGTAACAGATTTATGTGAAAGTGGAGCAACAGATTGAGTTTGTTGAGTTGCTTTTGTTGTTAATTGTGTTTCACCAAGTGTTGAACATTGAGTTGTTTCAATTGGAGTTAAAGAAGCAACTTTTGCAAGAGTTTGAGTACTTTCTGATTCTTGCGTTTCAGTTCGTTGAAGACCAGTAACAAAGACTTCATCTTCAATTCCAGTGCTAAGCTTTGAAAGGCTGCTTTTTTGTGTTGTACCATCATCGTGCTGTGTTACATCAAAATACGTTTGAGTTTTTTGTAGCGTTGCTTTTACTGGTGGTAATTCTTGAGTTGTTGAAAGTGACATCGGTGGACTATTTTCTTTATTATAACGATGATCTTGTGTTTTATCCAAATTATTTTTCTTTGGCATTTTTTCTGCTTTTTGTGTTTCAGAACGTGGAAGACCAGTAACAATTTCATTTTCAATTCCAGTAATAATTTTTGATTGATCTTGTGTTTTATCCAATTGTAAGCTTCTTGGCATTCTTTCTGCAGGTGATAACATTTTTACAGGAGACGGTAAAGGTAGAGGTGATGATGGTTGATCTTCAATCTTTGGCAATGGAGGTTTAACAAATCTTTTAAGCTGTGATGGAAGTTCTTTACCATCTTCTGCTTCATCACCACTAATTAAAAGATTATTATATCGTGTCATCAATCCAGGATTATGCTTGTCACCTTTCTTTTTGCCTTTTTTCGGATTCTGCAAAATTCCAACATTTTCATATTTTGTTTTTGTCTGTTTTAGAGACAATGCTGGAATTATTTCTTCTGCTGGTTTTTGTTTTTCTGTTGGAATTTGCGGTTGTGGTGTAATTTGCGGTTCAGCTTGTTTCTGTGGCTCAATTTCAGTTTCACTTTCGCCGCCTTCGCCTTCGTCAACTGTTTCTTTTTTGACCTTCTTTTTCTTGTGTTTTTTGGATTTCTGAAAATAGTTCCATTTTAGATAAGAGACTTAACTTTTAGGGGGAAAAAGGAAATTTAGTCTTTTTGAAAAGGCAAATTTTTTGCCTTTTGATTTATATTAGCTAAAATCTTTTGAAGCTTTTTTAGGCATTTCTCTCTTTTGATAGTATCCTATTTTACTTAAGTTAATGGTATTGTAAAGATTAACAAAAGCGGCCATTGCTTCAAGGAATTCCAAACTACAAACTTACCTTCTTTTTTCCTGATTGGTTTTCATCTTCTTCATCTTTATCTTCATTGTTTTTTTCCTTCTTTTTCTTTTTCTTATGCTTCTTCTTTTTTTCTTTTTTTGTTGAAGCTTCATCTTCTTCTTCATCACTGTCTTTTGCAGCTTTCTTCTTCTTGTGCTTCTTCTTCTTTTTCTTTTTTGGTTCTTTTGTTGAAGCTTTATCAGTTTCATTATCATTCTTTTGTGGCGCCTAAAACTTTGGCAAGTATATATTTTATAAAAAAAAGGTATAAAATCAAACATCATCGGGTGGTATTTTCTCTTCACTCTTTTGTTCTACTTCATCACCTTTATTTTCAACTTGACGTGGTGGATCCCAATTTTCATAAGGGGTATTAGTAGCTTGTTTATTTGATTCATCTTTTTTTGATGGTTGTTCAGATTTTTGTTGTTGAGAATCCATTTCTGCTTCACTTTCACGTTTATCTCCTTGTGATGAAGATTGAAAAACATTTTTTTCACTTTGCGGCTGCTGCTGTTTTAAAGATCCCTATAAAAAAAATATGCAAAAGTTATGGACGTAAAAAAAGCCGAATAAAGACTAATTATTAGCAACCCTGCTTTTGACATTTTCTGCCGCCTTTGAGACTTACAGTATTACGAGATTTTTCAACATTATTATTTTTATTATTTTCGCCACCTTTCTTTCCATCTTTAACATTATGCTTTTTTGATTTCATTGATTCGGCATTACTATTCTTTTGCCTTTGATGTTTTTTTGATGTAGGGGGTTGTCGACCTTTATTGCATGTAAAAGAAATTATTACTCCAGTTGAAACAACAAATATCAATAACCAGAAAAACATCCATATTTCTGTAACAGTTCCAGCTAAAACTTTTGTAGCTTATAAAATGAAAAATTTTTGCATTAATGGGAAAGAATATAATTTTAGTAACGGAATTTACAAAGTTCTATGAAAAGAAAAAAGATTTTACCTTGTTGAACAATTATTGAGGCTTCATTAGGATTGAGAAGACGCTGTGAAGCTTTATATTGGCACATTTCTGACTCTGGTACTTGATAATTTTGTTGCCTTTGGAATTCAAATGGATTCTGTAAATGTAAAAATAAAATGCAAAAAAATATTTACTTTCTGATTTTACTTGAATGAAAAATGTTGAAGTATCAAATATTTCATGTCTTTTAATTGAACCATATTTATTGTTTTTCAAATTATTCTCATTATCATGAAATGAATCAAATTTAACTGCTTTAGATGAATTTTCATGAGCAGTAATATAAATGGAAAGGGTGCTACTGTTCGTATTTCCCTCCCAATTCTTTCCTAATTTTTCTTTTCTAATTTCATCATTAAAAGTATGAAGATTAGATATTTTGGGAAATTTATTCCACGTTTGTGAATTTTTTCCATAATTATCCGATACTGACAAATCTGGTATTTTAAATATTGCTGCAGTCATGTGTTATCACATGCTTTTCTATCATTAAAAGCATGCTTAAACAAAAAAAGGTAATGAGCTTATCTTTAATTTATTTATAAAAGAAGAATCTTTGCTTATTTCTGTAACTCTTTCTCATTTTAAAAATGTATGTATTTATGAGAAGGCTGCGGCAATATGTTTACTACTCTGTTTATCGTTATATAATTTGCTATGAGAATGAATTGGTGTACATTTAAGATTTTGATTTATATTGAGATTGATACATTGATTTTCATTTTCAGCAATATGAGAATTAGCAAAAGATTTTTGCTCATTCTTTCGAAACAAAAATTCATCCTTTGTTGTCATCTAGAAAATGTATGTGTTTTTTACTATATAAATCACCAATTATACAAAAAATAATAACGTAATTTAAACAACTTTTCAAAAAAGAGCAACGACAAGTATCAATAAATGCTTCTTTGACATAGGAATAAATGACAATAATGAAAAAATGATAAAATAACGAGATAAAAATGAAATAAAAAAAGACGAAGAAGAACAAACTGTTTTGTTGTTTTTTTTATCTTTCTTTATGTCTAAGATTTTTCTTTCGAAATGCAGCCGTTTTGCAATCTTTTTTTTCAGCAACGATCGAATGGGAGTTTAATCGTGTAATTTGCTACTTACATTTTTCTTGTTACGAAAAACTCGGAATTTTTCTTATAATAAATTTAAAATATTTTATGGCATCAAGAAAATGTTTCAAAAAACAATTTTTTTCATTTCTACTATGCTGTTGAAAATAATATTTTAATTTTGTTTTCATTGGTTGAATGAATTTCAGAGGCGGTATTTGAAAACCGTCATATTCTAAGAAGACATCTAAACAAGCAGCATTTTGACATTGTTCATTAATTTCAACGTGCATTTTGGGGCAGTCCCGATATGACATCATACAAAAATCGGGTTTTTTGGACCCCCACCCTACCTCTCCCTCATATTTTCCCTTCGATCTTTTGTCGCATTTCGAATTCGTTATACCACATATAGTTGCATGACGTCATATCCGGACAGCCCGTTATTAATGTAAAAAAAATATACAATAAATTCAGAACTAATTAAAAACGTTTCTTTTTTTTGTTTTATCAAAATGACTGCATTTTCAAAAAAAACAATCATTTTTTCAAAGAAAAAAATTAATATTGAAAAAATGACTGTTTCATTTTTCTGCTATTTTTGTTGAGAAAGGTGAGTAAATTTCTTCAAGGTTTGTGACATAATTTTTTATAATAAAATAATTATGCAAAAAATTCAAAAGTAATTCTTACCAAAAAATTCGTCAGCTTTAACATTTTCTTCTTTTGTTTTTGCAACAAAAAAAATTTTTTTTGATGACTAATTTGAGAAAAAAATTCAATAATAAACATTTTCCAACAGAAAAACAATTGTTTTAATTTTTTCTATTGGAAAATTTGAGCTAATTTTGTAAACATTTTTTTTAAATCTTTTGTATATAAGACGGTAAAAAATAAAAGTTTTCAAAACTCGACCAAAAATCACAAAAAACGTTTTTTTTTGTAAAAAATTTTTTTTTTCTGGAAACCTTTTTGAAATTTACAACTTAAGATATCTTAGCTAAAACTCTTAAAAATTGTAAGAAAAATTTACAGTTTTGGATAATTCCATAGAATAGGTACCAAAATGTAAAAAAAATTTACAATATAAAAAGGTTTTGAAAGAAACCTTAGAAAGGGTAAGAAAAAATTACCATTTATAAGCTGCTGGTGAAAAACGTTCAAAAATGTAAAAAAAAATTACACTTTTTAAGGTTTTCAAAAAACACAGTCAAAAAGGTAAGGAGCTGGACATTCAGTGTTGGCTAATGCTTGCGAAAATCTACCAAATAATGCATCAACATCAATATGTGTATGCCCAACTTCATTATAGCAAATATAAAATTCTTTTACAACACTTTTAAAGTTGTAAAACACTTTGATAAAGCTGAAAAAATACAAAAGATTAAAAAGTTGTTACAAAAAAGACAAAAAAACACGCATAACTGGCATGAAACAAACATAAGGTGATAAAACTGATAAAAAAGGGATAAACGTGAACAAATAATCAAAAAATAATAAAAACAATGGGAAAAGGAGAACTTTGAAACTTAGAAAAATTTGTAAAAAAATTGGAAGAAAAAAATGCGGCAAAGCAAAGCATTTGTCAAAGAATTACATTTTGCCAAAACTCAAAAAAATTGAAAGACAAACGAAAAAGTTTGCTTCCAGTGTTCTGCGGTGCTGGCGCGACGCGCCGCGCCGCAGTCGCGCCGGCTACATTTAAACTTCTATTAGATTACAGATTTTCCTACAACTTTGGTAAAAGATATTCAGCTATAAAGGCTATCACGTGGAATTATTACTTTAAGTTTAAACTTAATTTCTAGTAGCCGGCGCGACTGCGGCGCGGCGCGTCGCGCCAGCACCGCAGAACACTGTTTGCTTCCTTTTTTTTGCAACTTTTTTTAGCTTTATTATTATTATTATTGATAATAAATGTGTCTTATTGATTTAAAAAAAGAATCGGGGATAATTTATATCAATAGACTAATCTATAGATTTGCTAATGGATTCGTTGTTTTTATAAAAAATGCTGCAATTTTTTTTACAAAGCAAAGAGTTTTGGCAAAATGTAATTCTTTGACAAATGCTTTGCTTTGCCGCATTTTTTTCTTCCAATTTTTTTACAAATTTTTCTAAGTTTCAAAGTTCTCCTTTTCCCATTGTTTTTATTTTTTTTTGATTATTTGTTCACGTTTATCCCTTTTTTATCAGTTTTATCATCTTATGTTTGTTTCATGCCAGTTATGCGTGTTTTTTTGTCTTTTTTGTAACAACTTTTTAATCTTTTGTATTTTTTCAGCTTTATCAAAGTGTTTTACAACTTTAAAAGTGTTAATCGGAAGCTTGCAAGCAAATTAAAGAAAGCTGAAAAGTTTTTTGGTCTTTGTTTCGTTAGAAGTCTGCCAGCTGAGGTATGCCACTTTTTATATACTCTTGTTATGAATATTAAAGTATTACTTTTTTAGATGAATAATTCACTTGGATTATTTAATGCTGGAGCACGGCAAGCTTTATATGCAGGAGAAAGCTTTCAATCATTTCTTGTTGATCTTTTACTCCATATTGATAGACGATTGCAGCAACAGCCAGCACCTCCTGGTACCGAAAATGATCCACAGTTCGATCGTCAATCACATAACGAACATATTGTAAATTTTTTTGATACAATTGTTGCCTTTTTAATAACTTTTTTCATTTTTTAGGAACTTTAACGAACTATTTATGATTTTGTTCAAACAAATCTTAGCATGAGTGAAGGTTGCAAGCAAACAATGGAAGCATGGATTGCAAAATTTGTTGATCTTCTTCGTTCTTCCAACATTGGTGCAGAAGTTTTCCTTCATGGAAGTGTTTTCCAAGGAACTGCTATAACTGGATCCGATTGCGACATCTCATTACGATTTGCAGCAGGCCAGCATCTGGAACAAGTTCTTGAAGTTCTTCAACATAATAAACATCATATGCATCTCCAAGATTGGATGGGAATAGTTGGTAAAGCTGTAAGTTTTTAATTTTCTCTTAATTGTTCTACAGTAATATTTTTTAGTGTCCCCCTATCAAGTGCAAAAGCAATGAAATATCTATTGATATTTCTGATGGTAGGGAACGCCAGCAATCTCTGTGTTCCAGCTACTTTATCCGAGATGTTCTCACAAAACGGGCAGATGCTGCAATTTTTATTAAAATTGTTAAACAATTTTTTATGCATTTAAAGTTCTATGGTGCAGCAAAGCAATGTCTTGGAGGGTAAGTTGTTCCTATGTTTAATTGTTTTTATGTTAAAATTTAATTTTAGTATTGCTTTTTCAATTCTTATTCTTCGAGCAATGCAACACATTGGAGCCTTGCCAGCTTTTGGACGTTTCGATTTTGGTGAATTTGGTAATTTGAATACCATGTATGAACGATATTGGCAAGAAAATGCAGTACAAGCTAGCTCAGCAGATGATACAAAAGATGAAACTCTATATTCACGATTTATTCGTATCCTCGAATGGATTATTCAAACTCGTCTTGCTCAGCCAATCTCTCTTGGACCAAATGATGATTTCCCAAATCCTGGTGTTGCAGCTGTTGTTATCTTTGCTCCTCCAAATGATTACACAAATGTGGCATCATTGGTTACTATTTTTAATCGTGATCATCGGATGCTTGAAGGTTTCAAACAACTTTTGGCAGAATGGCGAGCAGGTGCTATGAAGATTTTTGCTACGTTTACGACGAATGGGTATTTTTTATGAAACTTTGGAAGCTGCTAGCATTGATTTATGTGATGGAACTGTTCACACTGATGCTCAACTTATGAGCGCTGTTAACAGTAGAGCGTGAGTTTTTTTATCAAACTATTAGCATTTACGTTAATTTTTCAGACATTTGGCACATATTGGACTTGACAACAAAATTTGCACTGTTGCAGATTTGAAACGAAAGTTGCAACTTGAATTGTCTGGATCTCTTGCGACAGCAGTCTCTTCTCGTATTGTAACTTTCACAACAGAAAAATTTGAAGCAAATTTGTTGTTTTTAAAATTTGTGATCGTTGCTACAGAATATGTAAGCAATTTATAAGATTCTGTACATAATTATTTTCGTTTCAGATTGATCATGCAACTCTTTTGAAGATTATTGCTAGCTTGGAATCTGATGCAACACTTGTATTGCTTGGTTCATTTGATTCGGATGGAATTCAATCAAATATGTCATGTGTTACATCAACATTTTCTTCTACCCTCATGCTTCAAGAACGTTTATTTGGTAATTTTTTGCTTCCTGCCATTTCTTTCAACTAAAAAAACAACTTTCAGATACCGTAGTTGGCGAGCCTTTCAATAATGCCTTAAGCATTTCATTTTTTGTCAAACGAAATAATGAAGTTGTTCCTGTTGATATTGCATTCTTTGATAAATTTTTCAATCTTCCGTTAAACAGTGTCTTAAGTATTTCAAGTTTCCAAACATTACTTGCAGCTTCTGCTAGCTCTTATGAACCATTAACATCAAATTTGCTATTTGTCTTGCCTCCAGTTTCTAGTAAGGAATTTCATTTTATTTATTTTAAACACCGTTTCTTTTTAGAATTGGTCCAATTATGGAAATGCTTTTATCAATTTAAGGATTACAGACAAGCTAAATTCTACATTCATGATGAAGACCAAGGCAAGCAATTTATGGCATGCATTGATAGTGCTGCTGCCACTTCACCCACTTCTCCAGTATCCGATCTTACACCAGCAGCTTCGCCAGCAACAAGTTATGTTCAACCACTTTCTCCTGTTGATCCTATGCCAGCAGATTCATTAGCAGATTCTATTCAATCACTTCCTCCTGCTCCATCTTCAACATCTCAATCATAAAAAATAATCATTTTTGATTGTAGATTGCTAGCTATTTGTTTTGTTGTTATTATTAAAAAAAAAATGTTAAATATTACATATCTATTATAAAACAAAATTACGCGGTTGATTTACCGCTTTTATATCTTTTTTTCGTTTTATTTTCACCTTTTCCATTTACAAAAAATGATGATGATTTTTTGTAAATTTTTCATTTACAAAAAGTGATGATGATTTTTTGTAAATTTTCCATTTACAAAAAATGATGATGATTTTTTGTAAATGACTTTTACCTTTTTGACTGTGTTTTTTGAAAACCTTCCTAATTGTAAATTTTTTTTTCACTTTTGAATGTTTTTCAAGCGAAGCTTTTAAATTGTAATTTTTTTTTACTCTTTCGAAGGTTTCTTTCAAAAGCTTTTCACATTGTAAATTTTTTTTACATGTTAGAACATTTTCTGTAAAAATCTTCCAAATTGTAAACAAAATTTACAAATTTTAACTGATATTAGAAAAAGGTTTTAAAAATTTACGACTTAAGAGGTATTTACAGAAAAGGTCTCAAAATGTAAGAAAAAATTTACAAAAAAAAACCTTTTTTGTGTTTTTTGGTCGAGTTTTGAAAACTTTTATTTTTTACCGTCTTATATATTTGAACCAAACCCAAATTAAATTTAATTGACTATATTAACAAAATACAGCTAATTAAAGTTGTACAATTTTTTTGAGCTGCTATTGCAGCTGCGTTTTTTCAAGAAAAAGTCAAAGAAAATAAACAAATTTGTCTTAAGACCATTTCAATTTTTAACATTTTAAAAAATAAAAAAAAATGAATAAATTTATTATTAGAAAAATTCCGAGTTTTTCGTAACAAGAAAAATGTAAGTAGCAAATTACACGATTAAACTCCCATTCGATCGTTGCTGAAAAAAAAGATTGCAAAACGGCTGCATTTCGAAAGAAAAATCTTAGACATAAATAGCTACGTGCGCAGGTTTTTCAAAGTTCTCTAAATGCAATAAATTTGGTATCATTAGATGCGCAGTATAAATATTGATAGAAAGAAAAAAAGAAATGAGTAAAAAAAAGTAATATTACTGCTTAATATTACTGTTAAAAAATAGAAAAAACAATTTTTTTTCAGTCGGGGAACACATTTTCTTTATACAAATTTTCGTGTCGCGTTTGCAAACTGCTGCAAAAAAAAGTGTCGTTTGTGAAAAACAACATTTTTTTGCAGCAAAAAAAAGATTTGTTTTTCACCGGTTCAAACCCGATGGAAAACACAAAAATATTTTTTATCTCCGATTAAGCTTATTTTTGGTACATATATGCTTTTGACTATGGAGAATCCAAAAAATAAATGCAGTTTTTTTTAAAAAAAAGTTTACAGTCGTTTAGATTCGAACCAGTGACCCAAACGACTGTAAACTGTCGCGCAGCGCCTCTCCCACTAGGCCATAGGCGCATATTTCGCGGTGCGGCCTTGTGCGATAATTTTAAATATACTGTTCGATGCAGAAAAAAATTCTGAGTCGAATAGGTCTGGTTTTAAAAAGGAAGAAGGTGGAAGACACAATACAGGTCAAAAAAACCGATTTTCTCTAATTTTTTGTATTAAAGTAATAGTCAAAAGTTGGATTTTTGGAATCTCCGTAAAATTTTACATCTAGGTGGATAAAAATTAAATTTTAAAAAAAAAGTTTTATTTTTTACAGTATACCTAAGGAGCTCTCTCTTTCATTTTTTTTTGACTGAAAAAAAATGAAGGGGAACACTGGCGTCGCACATTGCTGCGCACGTAGCTAGACATAAAGAAAGATAAAAAAAACAACAAAACAGTTTGTTCTTCTTCGTCTTTTTTTATTTCATTTTTATCTCGTTATTTTATCATTTTTTCATTATTGTCATTTATTCCTATGTCAAAGAAGCATTTATTGATACTTGTCGTTGCTCTTTTTTGAAAAGTTGTTTAAATTACGTTATTATTTTTTGTATAATTGGTGATTTATATAGTAAAAAACACATACATTTTCTAGATGACAACAAAGGATGAATTTTTGTTTCGAAAGAATGAGCAAAAATCTTTTGCTAATTCTCATATTGCTGAAAATGAAAATCAATGTATCAATCTCAATATAAATCAAAATCTTAAATGTACACCAATTCATTCTCATAGCAAATTATATAACGATAAACAGAGTAGTAAACATATTGCCGCAGCCTTCTCAGAAATACATACATTTTTAAAATGAGAAAGAGTTACAGAAATAAGCAAAGATTCTTCTTTTATAAATAAATTAAAGATAAGCTCATTACCTTTTTTTGTTTAAGCATGCTTTTAATGATAGAAAAGCATGTGATAACACATGACTGCAGCAATATTTAAAATACCAGATTTGTCAGTATCGGATAATTATGGAAAAAATTCACAAACGTGGAATAAATTTCCCAAAATATCTAATCTTCATACTTTTAATGATGAAATTAGAAAAGAAAAATTAGGAAAGAATTGGGAGGGAAATACGAACAGTAGCACCCTTTCCATTTATATTACTGCTCATGAAAATTCATCTAAAGCAGTTAAATTTGATTCATTTCATGATAATGAGAATAATTTGAAAAACAATAAATATGGTTCAATTAAAAGACATGAAATATTTGATACTTCAACATTTTTCATTCAAGTAAAATCAGAAAGTAAATATTTTTTTGCATTTTATTTTTACATTTACAGAATCCATTTGAATTCCAAAGGCAACAAAATTATCAAGTACCAGAGTCAGAAATGTGCCAATATAAAGCTTCACAGCGTCTTCTCAATCCTAATGAAGCCTCAATAATTGTTCAACAAGGTAAAATCTTTTTTCTTTTCATAGAACTTTGTAAATTCCGTTACTAAAATTATATTCTTTCCCATTAATGCAAAAATTTTTCATTTTATAAGCTACAAAAGTTTTAGCTGGAACTGTTACAGAAATATGGATGTTTTTCTGGTTATTGATATTTGTTGTTTCAACTGGAGTAATAATTTCTTTTACATGCAATAAAGGTCGACAACCCCCTACATCAAAAAAACATCAAAGGCAAAAGAATAGTAATGCCGAATCAATGAAATCAAAAAAGCATAATGTTAAAGATGGAAAGAAAGGTGGCGAAAATAATAAAAATAATAATGTTGAAAAATCTCGTAATACTGTAAGTCTCAAAGGCGGCAGAAAATGTCAAAAGCAGGGTTGCTAATAATTAGTCTTTATTCGGCTTTTTTTACGTCCATAACTTTTGCATATTTTTTTTATAGGGATCTTTAAAACAGCAGCAGCCGCAAAGTGAAAAAAATGTTTTTCAATCTTCATCACAAGGAGATAAACGTGAAAGTGAAGCAGAAATGGATTCTCAACAACAAAAATCTGAACAACCATCAAAAAAAGATGAATCAAATAAACAAGCTACTAATACCCCTTATGAAAATTGGGATCCACCACGTCAAGTTGAAAATAAAGGTGATGAAGTAGAACAAAAGAGTGAAGAGAAAATACCACCCGATGATGTTTGATTTTATACCTTTTTTTTATAAAATATATACTTGCCAAAGTTTTAGGCGCCACAAAAGAATGATAATGAAACTGATAAAGCTTCAACAAAAGAACCAAAAAAGAAAAAGAAGAAGAAGCACAAGAAGAAGAAAGCTGCAAAAGACAGTGATGAAGAAGAAGATGAAGCTTCAACAAAAAAAGAAAAAAAGAAGAAGCATAAGAAAAAGAAAAAGAAGGAAAAAAACAATGAAGATAAAGATGAAGAAGATGAAAACCAATCAGGAAAAAAGAAGGTAAGTTTGTAGTTTGGAATTCCTTGAAGCAATGGCCGCTTTTGTTAATCTTTACAATACCATTAACTTAAGTAAAATAGGATACTATCAAAAGAGAGAAATGCCTAAAAAAGCTTCAAAAGATTTTAGCTAATATAAATCAAAAGGCAAAAAATTTGCCTTTTCAAAAAGACTAAATTTCCTTTTTCCCCCTAAAAGTTAAGTCTCTTATCTAAAATGGAACTATTTTCAGAAATCCAAAAAACACAAGAAAAAGAAGGTCAAAAAAGAAACAGTTGACGAAGGCGAAGGCGGCGAAAGTGAAACTGAAATTGAGCCACAGAAACAAGCTGAACCGCAAATTACACCACAACCGCAAATTCCAACAGAAAAACAAAAACCAGCAGAAGAAATAATTCCAGCATTGTCTCTAAAACAGACAAAAACAAAATATGAAAATGTTGGAATTTTGCAGAATCCGAAAAAAGGCAAAAAGAAAGGTGACAAGCATAATCCTGGATTGATGACACGATATAATAATCTTTTAATTAGTGGTGATGAAGCAGAAGATGGTAAAGAACTTCCATCACAGCTTAAAAGATTTGTTAAACCTCCATTGCCAAAGATTGAAGATCAACCATCATCACCTCTACCTTTACCGTCTCCTGTAAAAATGTTATCACCTGCAGAAAGAATGCCAAGAAGCTTACAATTGGATAAAACACAAGATCAATCAAAAATTATTACTGGAATTGAAAATGAAATTGTTACTGGTCTTCCACGTTCTGAAACACAAAAAGCAGAAAAAATGCCAAAGAAAAATAATTTGGATAAAACACAAGATCATCGTTATAATAAAGAAAATAGTCCACCGATGTCACTTTCAACAACTCAAGAATTACCACCAGTAAAAGCAACGCTACAAAAAACTCAAACGTATTTTGATGTAACACAGCACGATGATGGTACAACACAAAAAAGCAGCCTTTCAAAGCTTAGCACTGGAATTGAAGATGAAGTCTTTGTTACTGGTCTTCAACGAACTGAAACGCAAGAATCAGAAAGTACTCAAACTCTTGCAAAAGTTGCTTCTTTAACTCCAATTGAAACAACTCAATGTTCAACACTTGGTGAAACACAATTAACAACAAAAGCAACTCAACAAACTCAATCTGTTGCTCCACTTTCACATAAATCTGTTACAGAAGAACCGTTAAAAACTGCAACAGAAAGAGATCAATTAGATCAAAATAATCCACCGATTTTGCTTTCAACAAAACAAACTAAAAAAGATGCTAGTGTTAAAATAATTAAAAAAGTTGATGAAGCAGAAAAGAAAAAGTTAAATGTTGAAGCTGAACGAGAAGCAAAAAAAGCTGCAGAAGGCGAAAGGCTTCGAAAATTACGAGAAAATGCACCAAAGCCAAAAGTATTAAAAAGAAATTCATGGGAGGTTTGTTTTTTTCGACAAAAAGGTTTAAACATTAAAAATTAATTATTTTAGGAAAAGGTTGCAGGAGGAAAAGTTTTTCGACGTAAGCATGAATATCCAACAAGTATGTATCTTTTTTACTATATTTAAATATATATTCATTCATTTTTTTAGTGAATGATGTTGTATCTGATTGGGAATCCGAAGAATCATCAGAGAATCCCCGAAAAGATCAACCACCTGGTACACCGAAATAAAATTTCTGTTTTTTTTTAATATTTTTTTTTGTAACTATAAAATTTTTTAAAAATAAATATGTAAAAAATTTTTTTGGCATGGCTGTAACTTCTTAAATTTTTATTTTGATTAATGTTTTAATGACGCATAAGTCTGTTGCTAACGCTATTTTAATTTTGTGAATCGTCAGATTACAAAAAATTTGAAAAATTTGGTCATGAGGTTTAAAAAATTAATTTATTAAACAAATAAACTGTATAACAACTTTCTAATATTAAAAAAATGTTGTTTCTGTTTAGATAAATTAGGATTTTTTGCATCCAGTTTCCTGGAATTTTTTCTTCTATTTCTTTTATGAATGTATGAATTTATAATTAAAAGTTGTGAAAATGAGACCCTTTAATTTTGGAAAATAAATTTTCGCTTTTTTTGTTTAACATTATTATTCAACGACCTTTATTTTTTGTTGTAAAAAATTTGATATTTTTAAAAACGTTTACAAATGCATTAATTGTTCATATTATTTGTTTAAATAAAATATAAACCAACTTAAATATTTTATATTAAATAATTATATTTCTTTCTATAAAGCCAGAATACCAATAAATAAAAAATTTAGTATTACTGTAATCATTATTTTTGTACAATGATGGGTAATTAAACCAAAAAATGTTCATGGAATAATAGATTTTAAAAAAACCAAATAATTTGCATTTTCTTTCTCATAATTTAGAAATTAATTTGGTAGTTATTGGTTGCCACAAATGTAAATAATTTATCCCAAGCAGTTTTGTATAAAAATTTATTCAAAACACTTGAAAATTGCCTTTAAAACTTTTTCGTTTGACGACCCTAAAAAAATATTTTTAAGAACCACTATTGTTTATTTCTGTGATTTTTTTTTTGCGAAATGGAATTGCAAAACATTAAAAAAGGACCGCAAAAAAGATGTTCGTAATGCAGAGAATGAATTTATTCTATCACAGTGTAAAAATGTTTATAATAAATAGTTAAAAGAAGAATTCCCAACAATAGTTAACAAAAAGAAAGTTCCAAAACCTTCTTCAACTGATTTTTTTTTAATATGTTCATTTTGTGAATCGTCAGATTACGAAAAATTTGAAAAATGTGATTATGATGACTCAGATTCTGTTAATTCTTGAAATTAATTTATTTATTTTATTATTTTTTGTTTTTAATTTATTTCATGATACAAGAATTCCTACATTTTGAGACCAAACATAATCCTGAAGATAGTCTTGAATGCTGGCGTTTTTTTGAACGCTTTGTACTTTTGTGCCATCGTTTTTGCTTCTTTTTTAATTAAAGTATTTTTTTGTGATTAGTTTTTGATGAACATGGTTTTGGTGATCGTGGTAGTGAGGACGAAGAGGGTGATGATGACGGTGACGACGATGATGAGGATGATGATGAAAACAATGGATTGTGTGCTACTTTTTTCTCAATTTTTGGCTTTTTTGATGGTGGTGTTCCAGGTTGTTCAAAGGTGATTTTTCTTTGTTGTTCCAGTTTTCTTTCTTTCTCAAAAATGCTTTTTATGAACGTTCCATTTTTTAAGGCAACTTCTTTGGCTTCACCAGTGTTCTGCGGTACTGGCGCGACGCGCCGCGCCGCAGTCGCGCCGGCTACTAGAAATTAAGTTTAAACTTAAAGTAATAATTCCACGTGATAGCCTTTATAGCTGAATATCTTTTACCAAAGTTGTAGGAAAATCTGTAATCTAATAGAAGTTTAAATGTAGCCGGCGCGACTGCGGCGCGGCGCGTCGCGCCAGCACCGCAGAACACTGGGCTTCACCCACCTCTTTTTCTAAATCAGTTTTGCTTTTGCGAACTTTTCTAGCTCGCAGTGGTGCGTTTCACAAAATGCGTTTGGCAAACGCATTTTTTAATTCTTGAAGTTAATTTATTTATTTCTTTTATTTATTTTTTTTGGCAAACGCATTTTTGCAAAAACGATGATTTCTTTCTTTTTTTGCACACTCGAAAACTCTCGACGCGAAAGAAATCATCGTTTTTGCAAAAATGCGTATGCCAAACGCATTTTGTAAAACGTACCACTTGATGGAATTAACCTATTTTTGCATTTCTTTATTTGCTTCTGAAAGGCCACTAACTAACAAATTGTAAGTCAAAAATTACTTCGATTTTTATTTTTTAAAATTAATATAAAAAGCTTCTTTTTTTAATTATTTTTAATGGATTATTTATGTAACTGTTAAAGAATTTTACACACGTTTATTAATAATGCAAGGCAAAATATATTTTAATCCATTATCAGCTTCAAAACAAGCATTCAGTCTACCAACATATGTAATCAAATATGTTATTAAAGGCAGTAATGCAAAGTTATGGTAAAAACTGTTTAAAAGTTGCAAATATTTTTGCGCAAAGATGGTTCCGTATATGTTGGTGGTAAACATATTATTTTTTTTTTTTTTCATTAAGGTTTAAACCTTATTAAAATGTGTTCCTCTGTGTATTTCCTAGCCTTGGATGCTTTTGTTTTCTAGAAAAAACTTTTTTTTGTGTCCTTTCTGGAAATGTAAATATTGGTGCTGTAGTACTACAAATTAAAAAAATTATTTTTTGAATTCAAACTTTTTTTTCCTAAAGGTTTAAACTTTATTAAAATGTGTACCTCTGTGTATTTCCTAGCCTTAGATGCCTTTGTTTTTAAAAAAAAACTTTTTTTGTGTCAGTTCTGGAAATGTAAATTTTGGTGCTGTAGTAGTACAAATTAAAAAAAAATTATTTTTTGAATTCAAACTTTTTTTTCATTGAGGTATAAACCTTATTAAATGTGTTCCTCTGTGTATTTCCTAGCCATGGATGCTTTTGTTTTTTAAAAAAAACTTGTTTTGTGTCAATTCTGGAAATAAAAATTTTGGTGCTGTAGTAGTACAAATTAAAAAAATTATTTTTTGAATTCAAACTTTTTGTCATTAAGGTTTAAACTTTATTAGAATGTGTACCTCTGTGTATTTCCTAGCCTTAGATGCCTTTGTTTTTAAAAAAAAACTTTTTTTGTGTCAGTTCTGGAAATGTAAATTTTGGTGCTGTAGTAGTACAAATTAAAAAAAAATTATTTTTTGAATTCAAACTTTTTTTTCATTGAGGTATAAACCTTATTAAATGTGTTCCTCTGTGTATTTCCTAGCCATGGATGCTTTTGTTTTTTAAAAAAAACTTTTTTTGTGTCAGTTCTGGAAATGTAAATTTTGGTGCTGTAGTAGTACAAATTAAAAAAAATTATTTTTTGAATTCAAACTTTTTTTTCATTGAGGTATAAACCTTATTAAATGTGTTCCTCTGTGTATTTCCTAGCCATGGATGCTTTTGTTTTTTAAAAAAAACTTGTTTTGTGTCAATTCTGGAAATAAACATTTTGGTGCTGTAGTAGTACAAATTAAAAAAATTATTTTTTGAATTCAAACTTTTTTTTCATTAAGGTTTAAACCTTATTAAAATGTGTTCCTCTGTGTATTTCCTAGCCTTGGATGCTTTTGTTTTTTAAAAAAAACTTTTTTTGTGTCAGTTCTGGAAATGTAAATTTTGGTGCTGTAGTAGTACAAATTAAAAAAAATTATTTTTTGAATTCAAACTTTTTTTTCATTAAGGTTTAAACCTTATTAAAATGTGTTCCTCTGTGTATTTCCTAGCCTTGGATGCTTTTGTTTTTTAAAAAAAACTTTTTTTGTGTCAGTTCTGGAAATGTAAATTTTGGTGCTGTAGTAGTACAAATTAAAAAAATTTATTTTTTGAATTTAAACTTTTTTTTCATTAAGGTTTAAACCTTATTAAAATGTGTTCCTCTGTGTATTTCCTAGCCTTGGATGCTTTTGTTTTTTTAAAAAAAATTTTTTTGTGTCAGTTCTGGAAATGTAAATTTTGGTGCTGTAGTAGTACAAATTAAAAAAAATTATTTTTTGAATTCAAACTTTTTTTTCATTGAGGTTTAAACCTTATTAAAATTTGTTCCTCTGTGTATTTCCTAGCCTTGGATGCTTTTGTTTTTTAAAAAAAAACTTTTTTGTGTCAGTTCTGGAAATGTAAATTTTGGTGCTGTAGTAGTACAAATTAAAAAAAATTATTTTTTGAATTCAAACTTTTTTTTCATTGAGGTTTAAACCTTATTAAAATTTGTTCCTCTGTGTATTTCCTAGCCTTGGATGCTTTTGTTTTTTAAAAAAAACTTTTTTTGTGTCAGTTCTGGAAATGTAAATTTTGGTGCTGTAGTAGTACAAATTAAAAAAAATTATTTTTTGAATTCAAACTTTTTTTTCATTAAGGTTTAAACCTTATTAAAATGTGTTCCTCTGTGTATTTCCTAGCCTTGGATGCTTTTGTTTTTTAAAAAAAACTTTTTTTGTGTCAGTTCTGGAAATGTAAATTTTGGTGCTGTAGTAGTACAAATTAAAAAAAATTATTTTTTGAATTTAAACTTTTTTTTCATTAAGGTTTAAACCTTATTAAAATGTGTTCCTCTGTGTATTTCCTAGCCTTGGATGCTTTTGTTTTTTAAAAAAAACTTTTTTTGTGTCAGTTCTGGAAATGTAAATTTTGGTGCTGTAGTAGTACAAATTAAAAAAAATTATTTTTTGAATTTAAACTTTTTTTTCATTAAGGTTTAAACCTTATTAAAATGTGTTCCTCTGTGTATTTCCTAGCCTTGGATGCTTTTGTTTTTTAAAAAAAACTTTTTTTGTGTCAGTTCTGGAAATGTAAATTTTGGTGCTGTAGTAGTACAAATTAAAAAAATTTATTTTTTGAATTTAAACTTTTTTTTCATTAAGGTTTAAACCTTATTAAAATGTGTTCCTCTGTGTATTTCCTATCCTTGGATGCTTTTGTTTTTTAAAAAAAACTTTTTTTGTGTCAGTTCTGGAAATGTAAATTTTGGTGCTGTAGTAGTACAAATTAAAAAAAATTATTTTTTGAATTCAAACTTTTTTTTCATTGAGGTTTAAACCTTATTAATATTTGTTCCTCTGTGTATTTCCTAGCCTTGGATGCTTTTGTTTTTTAAAAAAAAACTTTTTTGTGTCAGTTCTGGAAATGTAAATTTTGGTGCTGTAGTAGTACAAATTAAAAAAAATTATTTTTTGAATTCAAACTTTTTTTTCATTGAGGTTTAAACCTTATTAAAATTTGTTCCTCTGTGTATTTCCTAGCCTTGGATGCTTTTGTTTTTTAAAAAAAACTTTTTTTGTGTCCTTTCTGGAAATGTAAATTTTGGTGCTGTAGTAGTACAAATTAAAAAAAATTATTTTTTGAATTCAAACTTTTTTTTCATTAAGGTTTAAACCTTATTAATATTTGTTCCTCTGTGTATTTCCTAGCCTTGAATGCTTTTGTTTTTTAAAAAAAAATTTTTTTGTGTCAGTTCTGGAAATGTAAATTTTGGTGCCGTAGTAGTACAAATTAAAAAAAATTATTTTTTGAATTCAAACTTTTTTTTCATTAAGGTTTAAACCTTATTAAAATGTGTTCCTCTGTGTATTTCCTAGCCTTGGATGCTTTTGTTTTTTAAAAAAAACTTTTTTTGTGTCAGTTCTGGAAATGTAAATTTTGGTGCTGTAGTAGTACAAATTAAAAAAAATTATTTTTTGAATTCAAACTTTTTTTTCATTGAGGTTTAAACCTTATTAAAATTTGTTCCTCTGTGTATTTCCTAGCCTTGGATGCTTTTGTTTTTTAAAAAAAAACTTTTTTGTGTCAGTTCTGGAAATGTAAATTTTGGTGCTGTAGTAGTACAAATTAAAAAAAATTATTTTTTGAATTCAAACTTTTTTTTCATTGAGGTTTAAACCTTATTAAAATTTGTTCCTCTGTGTATTTCCTAGCCTTGGATGCTTTTGTTTTTTAAAAAAAACTTTTTTTGTGTCAGTTCTGGAAATGTAAATTTTGGTGCTGTAGTAGTACAAATTAAAAAAAATTATTTTTTGAATTCAAACTTTTTTTTCATTAAGGTTTAAACCTTATTAAAATGTGTTCCTCTGTGTATTTCCTAGCCTTGGATGCTTTTGTTTTTTAAAAAAAACTTTTTTTGTGTCAGTTCTGGAAATGTAAATTTTGGTGCTGTAGTAGTACAAATTAAAAAAAATTATTTTTTGAATTTAAACTTTTTTTTCATTAAGGTTTAAACCTTATTAAAATGTGTTCCTCTGTGTATTTCCTAGCCTTGGATGCTTTTGTTTTTTAAAAAAAACTTTTTTTGTGTCAGTTCTGGAAATGTAAATTTTGGTGCTGTAGTAGTACAAATTAAAAAAAATTATTTTTTGAATTTAAACTTTTTTTTCATTAAGGTTTAAACCTTATTAAAATGTGTTCCTCTGTGTATTTCCTAGCCTTGGATGCTTTTGTTTTTTAAAAAAAACTTTTTTTGTGTCAGTTCTGGAAATGTAAATTTTGGTGCTGTAGTAGTACAAATTAAAAAAATTTATTTTTTGAATTTAAACTTTTTTTTCATTAAGGTTTAAACCTTATTAAAATGTGTTCCTCTGTGTATTTCCTATCCTTGGATGCTTTTGTTTTTTAAAAAAAACTTTTTTTGTGTCAGTTCTGGAAATGTAAATTTTGGTGCTGTAGTAGTACAAATTAAAAAAAATTATTTTTTGAATTCAAACTTTTTTTTCATTGAGGTTTAAACCTTATTAATATTTGTTCCTCTGTGTATTTCCTAGCCTTGGATGCTTTTGTTTTTTAAAAAAAAACTTTTTTGTGTCAGTTCTGGAAATGTAAATTTTGGTGCTGTAGTAGTACAAATTAAAAAAAATTATTTTTTGAATTCAAACTTTTTTTTCATTGAGGTTTAAACCTTATTAAAATTTGTTCCTCTGTGTATTTCCTAGCCTTGGATGCTTTTGTTTTTTAAAAAAAACTTTTTTTGTGTCCTTTCTGGAAATGTAAATTTTGGTGCTGTAGTAGTACAAATTAAAAAAAATTATTTTTTGAATTCAAACTTTTTTTTCATTAAGGTTTAAACCTTATTAATATTTGTTCCTCTGTGTATTTCCTAGCCTTGAATGCTTTTGTTTTTTAAAAAAAAATTTTTTTGTGTCAGTTCTGGAAATGTAAATTTTGGTGCCGTAGTAGTACAAATTAAAAAAAATTATTTTTTGAATTCAAACTTTTTTTTCATTAAGGTTTAAACCTTATTAAAATGTGTTCCTCTGTGTATTTCCTAGCCTTGGATGCTTTTGTTTTTTAAAAAAAACTTTTTTTGTGTCAGTTCTGGAAATGTAAATTTTGGTGCTGTAGTAGTACAAATTAAAAAAATTTATTTTTTGAATTCAAACTTTTTTTTCATTAAGGTTTAAACCTTATTAAAATGTGTTCCTCTGTGTATTTCCTAGCCTTGGATGCTTTTGTTTTTTAAAAAAAAATTTTTTTGTGTCAGTTCTGGAAATGTAAATTTTGGTGCTGTAGTAGTACAAATTAAAAAAAATTATTTTTTGAATTCAAACTTTTTTTTCATTAAGGTTTAAACCTTATTAAAATGTGTTCCTCTGTGTATTTCCTAGCCTTGGATGCTTTTGTTTTTTAAAAAAAACTTTTTTTGTGTCAGTTCTGGAAATGTAAATTTTGGTGCTGTAGTAGTACAAATTAAAAAAAATTATTTTTTAAATTCAAACTTTTTTTTCATTAAGGTTTAAACCTTATTAAAATGTTTTCCTCTGTGTATTTCCTAGCCTTGGATGCTTTTGTTTTTTAAAAAAAACTTTTTTTGTGTCAGTTCTGGAAATGTAAATTTTGGTGCTGTAGTAGTACAAATTAAAAAAATTTATTTTTTGAATTCAAACTTTTTTTTCATTAAGGTTTAAACCTTATTAAAATGTGTTCCTCTGTGTATTTCCTAGCCTTGGATGCTTTTGTTTTTTAAAAAAAAATTTTTTTGTGTCAGTTCTGGAAATGTAAATTTTGGTGCTGTAGTAGTACAAATTAAAAAAAATTATTTTTTGAATTCAAACTTTTTTTTCATTAAGGTTTAAACCTTATTAAAATGTGTTCCTCTGTGTATTTCCTAGCCTTGGATGCTTTTGTTTTTTTTAGAAAAAACTTTTTTTGTGTCAGTTCTGGAAATGTAAATTTTGGTGCTGTAGTAGTACAAATTAAAAAAAATTATTTTTTGAATTCAAACTTTTTTTTCATTAAGGTTTAAACCTTATTAAAATGTGTTCCTCTGTGTATTTCCTAGCCTTGGATGCTTTTGTTTTTTAAAAAAAACTTTTTTTGTGTCTGTTCTGGAAATGTAAATTTTGGTGCTGTAGTAGTACAAATTAAAAAAAATTATTTTTTGAATTCAAACTTTTTTTTCATTAAGGTTTAAACCTTTGTCGCGACGGTTGGCACCATCGTCGCGCTTTCCACCACTTTCAAAACACCTGCACCTTTAAAGGGTAGCAGACAAAGGAGAAAAAGGCGCCAACGCATCCTTTTTCTCCCTCTTTTCGATTTCTCTTTTTCTATCTTTTTTATAGTTGAATATTTCCAAGCTTGCGGTCGGCCGACCAAGACTTTATGGAAAATAAATATATTTAAACCAAATAAAAGTAATCTACAGTTACTATAAACGATATGGTGCATCGACCAGTTCATTATTGAACGACGAATCTTGGCCAACTTTATTATTGTTATTTTTTTTACAAAATATTTTTATTAATCGGTTAATACCTTCTTATACTTTGTAATTTTTAATCAAACCCGCGTGGCAGCAATTAGAAGCAAGCTCAAACAAATTCCATTTGTTTATAAATGTTAGTGCTAAAACAATTACTTTCTTGATCATATGGCTACTGTATTAAAATTATATTGTTGAACCAGCTAATGGATCAAAAGCAAAAATCTCAAAAACAGAATTATTACGGATCAAATTTCTATTGGCGTTTAACAACACCACAACAACCATATATTGTTGCAGAAAATCCATTAATTCAATAGCAACGAGATATTTATTTGGCGGGCGGGCTGCTAATTGGCATTAGCATTCCTTCAAAACACATATTTTCAAAAATATTAATGGCAACTTATTATGTACAGGTGAACCATCAAACGACGCAATTTAACAGTTCAAAGAAAAGTTATTTCTCAGTAGCAACTAATCCTGGATACCCCGAGAATTTCCAACGAGTGGTTAGCCCTGCAAAAAGAGTTATAACATCAGAACAAAGGCAGCGTCAATGAATCAAGTGTTCACATTCTACTAACAAAATGCATGGCAAGAAACTTGGATAAACAAGGCTGAATCATTATGGATTGTAAGTCATATAAGTTGTCAATGAACACTTCCCTGTGCATGCATTTTCATATTATCAGACCTTCACAAAATAGTTTATACCATTGCATGTTTTTTCTTTTGTAATTTATACTAACCCCTTAGTTGTCATTATTGTAAATTTATATGTAAAACTTTCAGCCAAAACTTAAAATTGTTACTAACTTTAAAAGCTTCTCTTTTCGGCGGGAGTGTCGCGACGGTTGGCACCATCGTCGCGCTTTCCACCACTTTCAAAACACCTGCACCTTTAAAGGGTAGCAGACAAAGGAGAAAAAGGCGCCAACGCATCCTTTTTCTCCCTCTTTTCGATTTCTCTTTTTCTATCTTTTTTATAGTTGAATATTTCCAAGCTTGCGGTCGGCCGACCAAGACTTTATGGAAAATAAATATATTTAAACCAAATAAAAGTAATCTACAGTTACTATAAACGATAACCTTATTAAAATGTGTTCCTCTGTGTATTTCCTAGCCTTGGATGCTTTTGTTTTTTAAAAAAAACTTTTTTTGTGTCAGTTCTGGAAATGTAAATTTTGGTGCTGTAGTAGTACAAATTAAAAAAAATTATTTTTTGAATTCAAACTTTTTTTTCATTGAGGTTTAAACCTTATTAAAATTTGTTCCTCTGTGTATTTCCTAGCCATGGATGCTTTTGTTTTTTAAAAAAAACTTTTTTTGTGTCAGTTCTGGAAATGTAAATTTTGGTGCTGTAGTAGTACAAATTTAAAAAATTTATTTTTTGAATTCAAACTTTTTTTTCATTAAGGTTTAAACCTTATTAAAATGTGTTCCTCTGTGTATTTCCTAGCCTTGGATGCTTTTGTTTTTTAAAAAAAACTTTTTTTGTGTCAGTTCTGGAAATGTAAATTTTGGTGCTGTAGTAGTACAAATTAAAAAAATTTATTTTTTGAATTCAAACTTTTTTTTCATTAAGGTTTAAACCTTATTAAAATGTGTTCCTCTGTGTATTTCCTAGCCTTGGATGCTTTTGTTTTTTAAAAAAAACTTTTTTTGTGTCAGTTCTGGAAATGTAAATTTTGGTGCTGTAGTAGTACAAATTAAAAAAAATTATTTTTTGAATTCAAACTTTTTTTTCATTGAGGTTTAAACCTTATTAAAATTTGTTCCTCTGTGTATTTCCTAGCCTTGGATGCTTTTGTTTTTTAAAAAAAACTTTTTTTGTGTCCTTTCTGGAAATGTAAATTTTGGTGCTGTAGTAGTACAAATTAAAAAAAATTAATTTTTGAATTCAAACTTTTTTTTCATTAAGGTTTAAACCTTATTAAAATGTGTTCCTCTGTGTATTTCCTAGCCTTGAATGCTTTTGTTTTTTAAAAAAAACTTTTTTTGTGTCAGTTCTGGAAATGTAAATTTTGGTGCTGTAGTAGTACAAATTAAAAAAATTTATTTTTTGAATTCAAAATTTTTTTTCATTAAGGTTTAAACCTTATTAAAATGTGTTCCTCTGTGTATTTCCTAGCCTTGGATGCTTTTGTTTTTTAAAAAAAACTTTTTTTGTGTCCTTTCTGGAAATGTAAATTTTGGTGCTGTAGTAGTACAAATTAAAAAAATTTATTTTTTGAATTCAAACTTTTTTTTCATTAAGGTTTAAACCTTATTAAAATGTGTTCCTCTGTGTATTTCCTAGCCTTGGATGCTTTTGTTTTTTAAAAAAAACTTTTTTTGTGTCAGTTCTGGAAATGTAAATTTTGGTGCTGTAGTAGTACAAATTAAAAAAAATTATTTTTTGAATTCAAACTTTTTTTTCATTGAGGTTTAAACCTTATTAAAATTTGTTCCTCTGTGTATTTCCTAGCCTTGGATGCTTTTGTTTTTTAAAAAAAACTTTTTTTGTGTCCTTTCTGGAAATGTAAATTTTGGTGCTGTAGTAGTACAAATTAAAAAAAATTAATTTTTGAATTCAAACTTTTTTTTCATTAAGGTTTAAACCTTATTAAAATGTGTTCCTCTGTGTATTTCCTAGCCTTGAATGCTTTTGTTTTTTAAAAAAAACTTTTTTTGTGTCAGTTCTGGAAATGTAAATTTTGGTGCTGTAGTAGTACAAATTAAAAAAATTTATTTTTTGAATTCAAAATTTTTTTTCATTAAGGTTTAAACCTTATTAAAATGTGTTCCTCTGTGTATTTCCTAGCCTTGGATGCTTTTGTTTTTTAAAAAAAACTTTTTTTGTGTCCTTTCTGGAAATGTAAATTTTGGTGCTGTAGTAGTACAAATTAAAAAAATTTATTTTTTGAATTCAAACTTTTTTTTCATTAAGGTTTAAACCTTATTAAAATGTGTTCCCCTGTGTATTTCCTAGCCTTGGATGCTTTTGTTTTTTAAAAAAAACTTTTTTGTGTCAGTTCTGGAAATGTAAATTTTGGTGATGTAGTAGTACAAATTAAAAAAAGTATTTTTTGAATTCAAACTTTTTTTTCATTAAGGTTTAAACCTTATTAAAATGTGTTCCCCTGTGTATTTCCTAGCCTTGGATGCTTTTGTTTTTTAAAAAAAACTTTTTTTGTGTCAGTTCTGGAAATGTAAATTTTGGTGCTGTAGTAGTACAAATTAATAAAATTTATTTTTTGAATTCAAACTTTTTTTTCATTAAGGTTTAAACCTTATTAAAATGTGTTCCTCTGTGTATTTCCTAGCCTTGGATGCTTTTGTTTTTTAAAAAAAACTTTTTTTGTGTCAGTTCTGGAAATGTAAATTTTGGTGCTGTAGTAGTACAAATTAAAAAAATTTATTTTTTGAATTCAAACTTTTTTTTTATTAAGGTTTAAACCTTATTAAAATGTGTTCCTCTGTGTATTTCCTAGCCTTGGATGCTTTTGTTTTTTAAAAAAAACTTTTTTTGTGTCAGTTCTGGAAATGTAAATTTTGGTGCTGTAGTAGTACAAATTAAAAAAATTTATTTTTTGAATTCAAACTTTTTTTTCATTAAGGTTTAAACCTTATTAAAATGTGTTCCTCTGTGTATTTCCTAGCCTTGGATGCTTTTGTTTTTTAAAAAAAACTTTTTTTGTGTCAGTTCTGGAAATGTAAATTTTGGTGCTGTAGTAGTACAAATTAAAAAAATTTATTTTTTGAATTCAAACTTTTTTTTCATTAAGGTTTAAACCTTATTAAAATGTGTTTCTCTGTGTATTTCCTAGCCTTGGATGCTTTTGTTTTTTAAAAAAAACTTTTTATGTGTCAGTTCTGGAAATGTAAATTTTGGTGCTGTAGTAGTACAAATTAAAAAAAATTATTTTTTGAATTCAAACTTTTTTTTCATTAAGGTTTAAACCTTATTAAAATGTGTTCCTCTGTGTATTTCCTAGCCTTGGATGCTTTTGTTTTTTAAAAAAAACTTTTTTTGTGTCCTTTCTGGAAATGTAAATTTTGGTGCTGTAGTAGTACAAATTAAAAAAATTTATTTTTTGAATTCAAACTTTTTTTTCATTAAGGTTTAAACCTTATTAAAATGTGTTCCTCTGTGTATTTCCTAGCCTTGGATGCTTTTGTTTTTAAAAAAAAAACTTTTTTTGTGTCAGTTCTGGAAATGTAAATTTTGGTGCTGTAGTAGTACAAATTAAAAAAATTTATTTTTTGAATTCAAACTTTTTTTTCATTAAGGTTTAAACCTTATTAAAATGTGTTCCTCTGTGTATTTCCTAGCCTTGGATGCTTTTGTTTTTTAAAAAAAACTTTTTTTGTGTCCTTTCTGGAAATGTAAATTTTGGTGCTGTAGTAGTACAAATAAAAAAAAATTATTTTTTGAATTCAAACTTTTTTTTCATTAAGGTTTAAACCTTATTAAAATGTGTTCCTCTGTGTATTTCCTAGCCTTGGATGCTTTTGTTTTTTAAAAAAAACTTTTTTTGTGTCCTTTCTGGAAATGTAAATTTTGGTGCTGTAGTAGTACAAATTAAAAAAATTTATTTTTTGAATTCAAACTTTTTTTTCATTAAGGTTTAAACCTTATTAAAATGTGTTCCTCTGTGTATTTCCTAGCCTTGGATGCTTTTGTTTTTTAAAAAAAAACTTTTTTTGTGTCAGTTCTGGAAATGTAAATTTTGGTGCTGTAGTAGTACAAATTAAAAAAAATTATTTTTTGAATTCAAACTTTTTTTTCATTGAGGTTTAAACCTTATTAAAATTTGTTCCTCTGTGTATTTCCTAGCCTTGGATGCTTTTGTTTTTTAAAAAAAACTTTTTTTGTGTCCTTTCTGGAAATGTAAATTTTGGTGCTGTAGTAGTACAAATTAAAAAAAATTATTTTTTGAATTCAAACTTTTTTTTCATTAAGGTTTAAACCTTATTAAAATGTGTTCCTCTGTGTATTTCCTAGCCTTGGATGCTTTTGTTTTTTAAAAAAAACTTTTTTTGTGTCAGTTCTGGAAATGTAAATTTTGGTGCTGTAGTAGTACAAATTAAAAAAAATTATTTTTTGAATTCAAACTTTTTTTTCATTAAGGTTTAAACCTTATTAAAATGTGTTCCTCTGTGTATTTCCTAGCCTTGGATGCTTTTGTTTTTTAAAAAAAACTTTTTTTGTGTCCTTTCTGGAAATGTAAATTTTGGTGCTGTAGTAGTACAAATTAAAAAAAATTATTTTTTGAATTCAAACTTTTTTTTCATTAAGGTTTAAACCTTATTAAAATGTGTTCCTCTGTGTATTTCCTAGCCTTGGATGCTTTTGTTTTTTAAAAAAAACTTTTTTTGTGTCAGTTCTGGAAATGTAAATTTTGGTGCTGTAGTAGTACAAATTAAAAAAAATTATTTTTTGAATTCAAACTTTTTTTTCATTAAGGTTTAAACCTTTTTAAAATGTGTTCCTCTGTGTATTTCCTAGCCTTGGATGCTTTTGTTTTTTAAAAAAAACTTTTTTTGTGTCAGTTCTGGAAATGTAAATTTTGGTGCTGTAGTAGTACAAATTAAAAAAAATTATTTTTTGAATTTAAACTTTTTTTTCATTAAGGTTTGAACCTTATTAAAATGTGTTCCTCTGTGTATTTCCTAGCCTTGGATGCTTTTGTTTTTTAAAAAAAACTTTTTTTGTGTCAGTTCTGGAAATGTAAATTTTGGTGCTGTAGTAGTACAAATTAAAAAAAATTATTTTTTGAATTCAAACTTTTTTTTCATTAAGGTTTAAACCTTATTAAAATGTGTTCCTCTGTGTATTTCCTAGCCTTGGATGCTTTTGTTTTTTAAAAAAAACTTTTTTTGTGTCAGTTCTGGAAATGTAAATTTTGGTGCTGTAGTAGTACAAATTAAAAAAATTTATTTTTTGAATTCAAACTTTTTTTTCATTAAGGTTTAAACCTTATTAAAATGTGTTCCTCTGTGTATTTCCTAGCCTTGGATGCTTTTGTTTTTTAAAAAAAACTTTTTTGTGTCAGTTCTGGAAATGTAAATTTTGGTGCTGTAGTAGTACAAATTAAAAAAATTTATTTTTTGAATTCAAACTTTTTTTTCATTAAGGTTTAAACCTTATTAAAATGTGTTCCTCTGTGTATTTCCTAGCCTTGGATGCTTTTGTTTTTTTAAAAAAAACTTTTTTTGTGTCAGTTCTGGAAATGTAAATTTTGGTGCTGTAGTAGTACAAATAAAAAAAAATTATTTTTTGAATTCAAACTTTTTTTTCATTAAGGTTTAAACCTTATTAAAATGTGTTCCTCTGTGTATTTCCTAGCCTTGGATGCTTTTGTTTTTTAAAAAAAACTTTTTTTGTGTCAGTTCTGGAAATGTAAATTTTGGTGCTGTAGTAGTACAAATTAAAAAAAATTATTTTTTGAATTGAAACTTTTTTTTCATTAAGGTTTAAACCTTATTAAAATGTGTTCCTCTGTGTATTTCCTAGCCTTGGATGCTTTTGTTTTTTAAAAAAAACTTTTTTTGTGTCAGTTCTGGAAATGTAAATTTTGGTGCTGTAGTAGTACAAATTAAAAAAATTTATTTTTTGAATTCAAACTTTTTTTTCATTAAGGTTTAAACCTTATTAAAATGTGTTCCCCTGTGTATTTCCTAGCCTTGGATGCTTTTGTTTTTTAAAAAAAACTTTTTTGTGTCAGTTCTGGAAATGTAAATTTTGGTGATGTAGTAGTACAAATTAAAAAAAGTATTTTTTGAATTCAAACTTTTTTTTCATTAAGGTTTAAACCTTATTAAAATGTGTTCCTCTGTGTATTTCCTAGCCTTGGATGCTTTTGTTTTTTAAAAAAAACTTTTTTTGTGTCAGTTCTGGAAATGTAAATTTTGGTGCTGTAGTAGTACAAATTAAAAAAAATTATTTTTTGAATTCAAACTTTTTTTTCATTAAGGTTTAAACCTTATTAAAATGTGTTCCTCTGTGTATTTCCTAGCCTTGGATGCTTTTGTTTTTTAAAAAAAACTTTTTTTGTGTCAGTTCTGGAAATGTAAATTTTGGTGCTGTAGTAGTACAAATTAAAAAAATTTATTTTTTGAATTCAAACTTTTTTTTTATTAAGGTTTAAACCTTATTAAAATGTGTTCCTCTGTGTATTTCCTAGCCTTGGATGCTTTTGTTTTTTAAAAAAAACTTTTTTGTGTCAGTTCTGGAAATGTAAATTTTGGTGCTGTAGTAGTACAAATTAAAAAAATTTATTTTTTGAATTCAAACTTTTTTTTCATTAAGGTTTAAACCTTATTAAAATGTGTTCCTCTGTGTATTTCCTAGCCTTGGATGCTTTTGTTTTTTAAAAAAAACTTTTTTTGTGTCAGTTCTGGAAATGTAAATTTTGGTGCTGTAGTAGTACAAATTAAAAAAATTTATTTTTTGAATTCAAACTTTTTTTTCATTAAGGTTTAAACCTTATAAATGTGTTCCTCTGTGTATTTCCTAGCCTTGGATGCTTTTGTTTTTTAAAAAAAACTTTTTTGTGTCAGTTCTGGAAATGTAAATTTTGGTGCTGTAGTAGTACAAATTAAAAAAAATTATTTTTTGAATTCAAACTTTTTTTTCATTAAGGTTTAAACCTTATTAAAATGTGTTCCTCTGTGTATTTCCTAGCCTTGGATGCTTTTGTTTTTTAAAAAAAACTTTTTTTGTGTCAGTTCTGGAAATGTAAATTTTGGTGCTGTAGTAGTACAAATTAAAAAAAATTATTTTTTGAATTTAAACTTTTTTTTCATTAAGGTTTGAACCTTATTAAAATGTGTTCCTCTGTGTATTTCCTAGCCTTGGATGCTTTTGTTTTTTAAAAAAAACTTTTTTTGTGTCAGTTCTGGAAATGTAAATTTTGGTGCTGTAGTAGTACAAATTAAAAAAAATTATTTTTTGAATTCAAACTTTTTTTTCATTAAGGTTTAAACCTTATTAAAATGTGTTCCTCTGTGTATTTCCTAGCCTTGGATGCTTTTGTTTTTTAAAAAAAACTTTTTTTGTGACAGTTCTGGAAATGTAAATTTTGGTGCTGTAGTAGTACAAATTAAAAACATTTATTTTTTGAATTCAAACTTTTTTTCATTAAGGTTTAAACCTTATTAAAATGTGTTCCTCTGTGTATTTCCTAGCCTTGGATGCTTTTGTTTTTTAAAAAAAACTTTTTTTGTGTCAGTTCTGGAAATGTACATTTTGGTGCTGTAGTAGTACAAATTAAAAAAAATTATTTTTTGAATTCAAACTTTTTTTTCATTAAGGTTTAAACCTTATTAAAATGTGTTCCTCTGTGTATTTCCTAGCCTTGGATGCTTTTGTTTTTTAAAAAAAACTTTTTTTGTGTCTGTTCTGGAAATGTAAATTTTGGTGCTGTAGTAGTACAAATTAAAAAAATTTATTTTTTGAATTCAAACTTTTTTTTCATTAAGGTTTAAACCTTATTAAAATGTGTTCCTCTGTGTATTTCCTAGCCTTGGATGCTTTTGTTTTTTAAAAAAAACTTTTTTGTGTCAGTTCTGGAAATGTAAATTTTGGTGCTGTAGTAGTACAAATTAAAAACATTTATTTTTTGAATTCAAACTTTTTTTCATTAAGGTTTAAACCTTATTAAAATGTGTTCCTCTGTGTATTTCCTAGCCTTGGATGCTTTTGTTTTTTAAAAAAAACTTTTTTTGTGACAGTTCTGGAAATGTAAATTTTGGTGCTGTAGTAGTACAAATTAAAAACATTTATTTTTTGAATTCAAACTTTTTTTCATTAAGGTTTAAACCTTATTAAAATGTGTTCCTCTGTGTATTTCCTAGCCTTGGATGCTTTTGTTTTTTAAAAAAAACTTTTTTTGTGACAGTTCTGGAAATGTAAATTTTGGTGCTGTAGTAGTACAAATTAAAAAAAATTATTTTTTGAATTCAAACTTTTTTTTCATTAAGGTTTAAACCTTATTAAAATGTGTTCCTCTGTGTATTTCCTAGCCTTGGATGCTTTTGTTTTTTAAAAAAAACTTTTTTTGTGACAGTTCTGGAAATGTAAATTTTGGTGCTGTAGTAGTACAAATTAAAAACATTTATTTTTTGAATTCAAACTTTTTTTCATTAAGGTTTAAACCTTATTAAAATGTGTTCCTCTGTGTATTTCCTAGCCTTGGATGCTTTTGTTTTTTAAAAAAAACTTTTTTTGTGTCAGTTCTGGAAATGTACATTTTGGTGCTGTAGTAGTACAAATTAAAAAAAATTATTTTTTGAATTCAAACTTTTTTTTCATTAAGGTTTAAACCTTATTAAAATGTGTTCCTCTGTGTATTTCCTAGCCTTGGATGCTTTTGTTTTTTAAAAAAAACTTTTTTTGTGTCAGTTCTGGAAATGTAAATTTTGGTGCTGTAGTAGTACAAATTAAAAAAATTTATTTTTTGAATTCAAACTTTTTTTTCATTAAGGTTTAAACCTTATTAAAATGTGTTCCTCTGTGTATTTCCTAGCCTTGGATGCTTTTGTTTTTTAAAAAAAACTTTTTTGTGTCAGTTCTGGAAATGTAAATTTTGGTGCTGTAGTAGTACAAATTAAAAAAATTTATTTTTTGAATTCAAACTTTTTTTTCATTAAGGTTTAAACCTTATTAAAATGTGTTCCTCTGTGTATTTCCTAGCCTTGGATGCTTTTGTTTTTTAAAAAAAACTTTTTTGTGTCAGTTCTGGAAATGTAAATTTTGGTGCTGTAGTAGTACAAATTAAAAAAATTTATTTTTTGAATTCAAACTTTTTTTTCATTAAGGTTTAAATTTTATTAAAATGTGTTCCTCTGTGTATTTCCTAGCCTTGGATGCTTTTGTTTTTTAAAAAAAACTTTTTTTGTGTCAGTTCTGGAAATGTAAATTTTGGTGCTGTAGTAGTACAAATTAAAAAAATTTATTTTTTGAATTCAAACTTTTTTTTCATTAAGGTTTAAACCTTATTAAAATGTGTTTCTCTGTGTATTTCCTAGCCTTGGATGCTTTTGTTTTTTAAAAAAAACTTTTTTTGTGTCAGTTCTGGAAATGTAAATTTTGGTGCTGTAGTAGTACAAATTAAAAAAATTTATTTTTTGAATTCAAACTTTTTTTTCATTAAGGTTTAAACCTTATTAAAATGTGTTCCTCTGTGTATTTCCTAGCCTTGGATGCTTTTGTTTTTTAAAAAAAACTTTTTTTGTGTCAGTTCTGGAAATGTAAATTTTGGTGCTGTAGTAGTACAAATTAAAAAAATTTATTTTTTGAATTCAAACTTTTTTTTCATTAAGGTTTAAATTTTATTAAAATGTGTTCCTCTGTGTATTTCCTAGCCTTGGATGCTTTTGTTTTTTAAAAAAAACTTTTTTTGTGTCAGTTCTGGAAATGTACATTTTGGTGCTGTAGTAGTACAAATTAAAAAAATTTATTTTTTGAATTCAAACTTTTTTTTCATTAAGGTTTAAACCTTATTAAAATGTGTTCCTCTGTGTATTTCCTAGCCTTGGATGCTTTTGTTTTTTAAAAAAAACTTTTTTTGTGTCAGTTCTGGAAATGTAAATTTTGGTGCTGTAGTAGTACAAATTAAAAAAATTTATTTTTTGAATTCAAACTTTTTTTTCATTAAGGTTTAAATTTTATTAAAATGTGTTCCTCTGTGTATTTCCTAGCCTTGGATGCTTTTGTTTTTTAAAAAAAACTTTTTTTGTGTCAGTTCTGGAAATGTACATTTTGGTGCTGTAGTAGTACAAATTAAAAAAATTTATTTTTTGAATTCAAACTTTTTTTTCATTAAGGTTTAAACCTTATTAAAATGTGTTCCTCTGTGTATTTCCTAGCCTTGGATGCTTTTGTTTTTTAAAAAAAACTTTTTTTGTGTCAGTTCTGGAAATGTAAATTTTGGTGCTGTAGTAGTACAAATTAAAAAAATTTATTTTTTGAATTCAAACTTTTTTTTCATTAAGGTTTAAACCTTATTAAAATGTGTTCCTCTGTGTATTTCCTAGCCTTGGATGCTTTTGTTTTTTAAAAAAAACTTTTTTGTGTCAGTTCTGGAAATGTAAATTTTGGTGCTGTAGTAGTACAAATTAAAAAAATTTATTTTTTGAATTCAAACTTTTTTTTCATTAAGGTTTAAACCTTATTAAAATGTGTTCCTCTGTGTATTTCCTAGCCTTGGATGCTTTTGTTTTTTAAAAAAAACTTTTTTGTGTCAGTTCTGGAAATGTAAATTTTGGTGCTGTAGTAGTACAAATTAAAAAAATTTATTTTTTGAATTCAAACTTTTTTTTCATTAAGGTTTAAACCTTATAAATGTGTTCCTCTGTGTATTTCCTAGCCTTGGATGCTTTTGTTTTTTAAAAAAAACTTTTTTGTGTCAGTTCTGGAAATGTAAATTTTGGTGCTGTAGTAGTACAAATTAAAAAAATTTATTTTTTGAATTCAAACTTTTTTTTCATTAAGGTTTAAATTTTATTAAAATGTGTTCCTCTGTGTATTTCCTAGCCTTGGATGCTTTTGTTTTTTAAAAAAAACTTTTTTTGTGTCAGTTCTGGAAATGTAAATTTTGGTGCTGTAGTAGTACAAATTAAAAAAATTTATTTTTTGAATTCAAACTTTTTTTTCATTAAGGTTTAAACCTTATTAAAATGTGTTTCTCTGTGTATTTCCTAGCCTTGGATGCTTTTGTTTTTTTAAAAAAAACTTTTTTTGTGTCAGTTCTGGAAATGTAAATTTTGGTGCTGTAGTAGTACAAATTAAAAAAATTTATTTTTTGAATTCAAACTTTTTTTCATTAAGGTTTAAACCTTATTAAAATGTGTTCCTCTGTGTATTTCCTAGCCTTGGATGCTTTTGTTTTTTAAAAAAAACTTTTTTTGTGTCAGTTCTGGAAATGTAAATTTTGGTGCTGTAGTAGTACAAATTAAAAAAATTTATTTTTTGAATTCAAACTTTTTTTTCATTAAGGTTTAAATTTTATTAAAATGTGTTCCTCTGTGTATTTCCTAGCCTTGGATGCTTTTGTTTTTTAAAAAAAACTTTTTTTGTGTCAGTTCTGGAAATGTAAATTTTGGTGCTGTAGTAGTACAAATTAAAAAAATTTATTTTTTGAATTCAAACTTTTTTTTCATTAAGGTTTAAACCTTATTAAAATGTGTTTCTCTGTGTATTTCCTAGCCTTGGATGCTTTTGTTTTTTTAAAAAAAACTTTTTTTGTGTCAGTTCTGGAAATGTAAATTTTGGTGCTGTAGTAGTACAAATTAAAAAAATTTATTTTTTGAATTCAAACTTTTTTTCATTAAGGTTTAAACCTTATTAAAATGTGTTCCTCTGTGTATTTCCTAGCCTTGGATGCTTTTGTTTTTTAAAAAAAACTTTTTTTGTGTCAGTTCTGGAAATGTAAATTTTGGTGCTGTAGTAGTACAAATTAAAAAAATTTATTTTTTGAATTCAAACTTTTTTTTCATTAAGGTTTAAACCTTATTAAAATGTGTTCCTCTGTGTATTTCCTAGCCTTGGATGCTTTTGTTTTTTAAAAAAAACTTTTTTTGTGTCAGTTCTGGAAATGTAAATTTTGGTGCTGTAGTAGTACAAATTAAAAAAAATTATTTTTTGAATTCAAACTTTTTTTTCATTAAGGTTTAAACATTATTAAAATGTGTTCCTCTGTGTATTTCCTAGCCTTGGATGCTTTTGTTTTTTAAAAAAAACTTTTTTTGTGTCAGTTCTGGAAATGTAAATTTTGGTGCTGTAGTAGTACAAATTAAAAAAAATTATTTTTTGAATTCAAACTTTTTTTTCATTAAGGTTTAAACATTATTAAAATGTGTTCCTCTGTGTATTTCCTAGCCTTGGATGCTTTTGTTTTTTAAAAAAAACTTTTTTTGTGTCAGTTCTGGAAATGTAAATTTTGGTGCTGTAGTAGTACAAATTAAAAAAAATTATTTTTTGAATTCAAACTTTTTTTTCATTAAGGTTTAAACATTATTAAAATGTGTTCCTCTGTGTATTTCCTAGCCTTGGATGCTTTTGTTTTTTAAAAAAAACTTTTTTTGTGTCAGTTCTGGAAATGTAAATTTTGGTGCTGTAGTAGTACAAATTAAAAAAAATTATTTTTTGAATTCAAACTTTTTTTTCATTAAGGTTTAAACATTATTAAAATGTGTTCCTCTGTGTATTTCCTAGCCTTGGATGCTTTTGTTTTTTAAAAAAAACTTTTTTTGTGTCAGTTCTGGAAATGTAAATTTTGGTGCTGTAGTAGTACAAATTAAAAAAAATTATTTTTTGAATTCAAACTTTTTTTTCATTAAGGTTTAAACATTATTAAAATGTGTTCCTCTGTGTATTTCCTAGCCTTGGATGCTTTTGTTTTTTTAAAAAAACTTTTTTTGTGTCAGTTCTGGAAATGTAAATTTTGGTGCTGTAGTAGTACAAATTAAAAAAATTTATTTTTTGAATTCAAACTTTTTTTTCATTAAGGTTTAAACCTTATTAAAATGTGTTCCTCTGTGTATTTCCTAGCCTTGGATGCTTTTGTTTTTTAAAAAAAACTTTTTTTGTGTCAGTTCTGGAAATGTAAATTTTGGTGCTGTAGTAGTACAAATTAAAAAAAATTATTTTTTGAATTCAAACTTTTTTTCATTAAGGTTTAAACATTATTAAAATGTGTTCCTCTGTGTATTTCCTAGCCTTGGATGCTTTTGTTTTTTAAAAAAAACTTTTTTTGTGTCAGTTCTGGAAATGTAAATTTTGGTGCTGTAGTAGTACAAATTAAAAAAAATTATTTTTTGAATTCCAACTTTTTTTTCATTAAGGTTTAAACATTATTAAAATGTGTTCCTCTGTGTATTTCCTAGCCTTGGATGCTTTTGTTTTTTAAAAAAAACTTTTTTTGTGTCAGTTCTGGAAATGTAAATTTTGGTGCTGTAGTAGTACAAATTAAAAAAAATTATTTTTTGAATTCAAACTTTTTTTTCATTAAGGTTTAAACCTTATTAAAATGTGTTCCTCTGTGTATTTCCTAGCCTTGGATGCTTTTGTTTTTTAAAAAAAACTTTTTTTGTGTCAGTTCTGGAAATGTAAATTTTGGTGCTGTAGTAGTACAAATTAAAAAAAATTATTTTTTGAATTCAAACTTTTTTTTCATTAAGGTTTAAACATTATTAAAATGTGTTCCTCTGTGTATTTCCTAGCCTTGGATGCTTTTGTTTTTTAAAAAAAAATTTTTTTGTGTCAGTTCTGGAAATGTAAATTTTGGTGCTGTAGTAGTACAAATTAAAAAAAATTATTTTTTGAATTCAAACTTTTTTTTCATTAAGGTTTAAACCTTATTAAAATGTGTTCCTCTGTGTATTTCCTAGCCTTGGATGCTTTTGTTTTTTAAAAAAAACTTTTTTTGTGTCAGTTCTGGAAATGTAAATTTTGGTGCTGTAGTAGTACAAATTAAAAAAATTTATTTTTTGAATTCAAACTTTTTTTTCATTAAGGTTTAAACCTTATTAAAATGTGTTCCTCTGTGTATTTCCTAGCCTTGGATGCTTTTGTTTTTTAAAAAAAAATTTTTTTGTGTCAGTTCTGGAAATGTAAATTTTGGTGCTGTAGTAGTACAAATTAAAAAAAATTATTTTTTGAATTCAAACTTTTTTTTCATTAAGGTTTAAACCTTATTAAAATGTGTTCCTCTGTGTATTTCCTAGCCTTGGATGCTTTTGTTTTTAAAAAAAAACTTTTTTTGTGTCAGTTCTGGAAATGTAAATTTTGGTGCTGTAGTAGTACAAATTAAAAAAAATTATTTTTTGAATTCAAACTTTTTTTTCATTAAGGTTTAAACATTATTAAAATGTGTTAATCTGTGTATTTCCTAGCCTTGGATGCTTTTGTTTTTTAAAAAAAACTTTTTTTGTGTCAGTTCTGGAAATGTAAATTTTGGTGCTGTAGTAGTACAAATTAAAAAAAATTATTTTTTGAATTCAAACTTTTTTTTCATTAAGGTTTAAACATTATTAAAATGTGTTCCTCTGTGTATTTCCTAGCCTTGGATGCTTTTGTTTTTTTAAAAAAACTTTTTTTGTGTCAGTTCTGGAAATGTAAATTTTGGTGCTGTAGTAGTACAAATTAAAAAAATTTATTTTTTGAATTCAAACTTTTTTTTCATTAAGGTTTAAACCTTATTAAAATGTGTTCCTCTGTGTATTTCCTAGCCTTGGATGCTTTTGTTTTTTAAAAAAAACTTTTTTTGTGTCAGTTCTGGAAATGTAAATTTTGGTGCTGTAGTAGTACAAATTAAAAAAAATTATTTTTTGAATTCAAACTTTTTTTCATTAAGGTTTAAACATTATTAAAATGTGTTCCTCTGTGTATTTCCTAGCCTTGGATGCTTTTGTTTTTTAAAAAAAACTTTTTTTGTGTCAGTTCTGGAAATGTAAATTTTGGTGCTGTAGTAGTACAAATTAAAAAAAATTATTTTTTGAATTCAAACTTTTTTTTCATTAAGGTTTAAACATTATTAAAATGTGTTCCTCTGTGTATTTCCTAGCCTTGGATGCTTTTGTTTTTTAAAAAAAACTTTTTTTGTGTCCTTTCTGGAAATGTAAATTTTGGTGCTGTAGTAGTACAAATTAAAAAAATTTATTTTTTGAATTCAAACTTTTTTTTCATTAAGGTTTAAACCTTTTTAAAATGTGTTCCTCTGTGTATTTCCTAGCCTTGGATGCTTTTGTTTTTTAAAAAAAACTTTTTTTGTGTCAGTTCTGGAAATGTAAATTTTGGTGCTGTAGTAGTACAAATTAAAAAAAATTATTTTTTGAATTCAAACTTTTTTTTCATTAAGGTTTAAACATTATTAAAATGTGTTCCTCTGTGTATTTCCTAGCCTTGGATGCTTTTGTTTTTTAAAAAAAACTTTTTTTGTGTCAGTTCTGGAAATGTAAATTTTGGTGCTGTAGTAGTACAAATTAAAAAAAATTATTTTTTGAATTCAAACTTTTTTTTCATTAAGGTTTAAACATTATTAAAATGTGTTCCTCTGTGTATTTCCTAGCCTTGGATGCTTTTGTTTTTTAAAAAAAACTTTTTTTGTGTCAGTTCTGGAAATGTAAATTTTGGTGCTGTAGTAGTACAAATTAAAAAAAATTATTTTTTGAATTCAAACTTTTTTTTCATTAAGGTTTAAACATTATTAAAATGTGTTCCTCTGTGTATTTCCTAGCCTTGGATGCTTTTGTTTTTTTAAAAAAACTTTTTTTGTGTCAGTTCTGGAAATGTAAATTTTGGTGCTGTAGTAGTACAAATTAAAAAAAATTATTTTTTGAATTCAAACTTTTTTTTCATTGAGGTTTAAACCTTATTAAAATTTGTTCCTCTGTGTATTTCCTAGCCATGGATGCTTTTGTTTTTTAAAAAAAACTTTTTTTGTGTCCTTTCTGGAAATGTAAATTTTGGTGCTGTAGTAGTACAAATTAAAAAAAATTATTTTTTGAATTCAAACTTTTTTTTCATTAAGGTTTAAACATTATTAAAATGTGTTCCTCTGTGTATTTCCTAGCCTTGGATGCTTTTGTTTTTTTAAAATAACTTTTTTTGTGTCAGTTCTGGAAATGTAAATTTTGGTGCTGTAGTAGTACAAATTAAAAAAAATTATTTTTTGAATTCAAACTTTTTTTTCATTGAGGTTTAAACCTTATTAAAATTTGTTCCTCTGTGTATTTCCTAGCCTTGGATGCTTTTGTTTTTTAAAAAAAACTTTTTTTGTGTCCTTTCTGGAAATGTAAATTTTGGTGCTGTAGTAGTACAAATTAAAAAAAATTATTTTTTGAATTCAAACTTTTTTTTCATTAAGGTTTAAACCTTATTAAAATGTGTTCCTCTGTGTATTTCCTAGCCTTGGATGCTTTTGTTTTTTAAAAAAAACTTTTTTTGTGTCAGTTCTGGAAATGTAAATTTTGGTGCTGTAGTAGTACAAATTAAAAAAAATTATTTTTTGAATTCAAACTTTTTTTTCATTGAGGTTTAAACCTTATTAAAATTTGTTCCTCTGTGTATTTCCTAGCCTTGGATGCTTTTGTTTTTTTAAAAAAACTTTTTTTGTGTCCTTTCTGGAAATGTAAATTTTGGTGCTGTAGTAGTACAAATTAAAAAAAATTATTTTTTGAATTCAAACTTTTTTTTCATTAAGGTTTAAACCTTATTAAAATGTGTTCCTCTGTGTATTTCCTAGCCTTGGATGCTTTTGTTTTTTAAAAAAAACTTTTTTTGTGTCCTTTCTGGAAATGTAAATTTTGGTGCTGTAGTAGTACAAATTAAAAAAAATTATTTTTTGAATTCAAACTTTTTTTTCATTAAGGTTTAAACATTATTAAAATGTGTTCCTCTGTGTATTTCCTAGCCTTGGATGCTTTTGTTTTTTTAAAAAAACTTTTTTTGTGTCAGTTCTGGAAATGTAAATTTTGGTGCTGTAGTAGTACAAATTAAAAAAAATTATTTTTTGAATTCAAACTTTTTTTTCATTGAGGTTTAAACCTTATTAAAATTTGTTCCTCTGTGTATTTCCTAGCCTTGGATGCTTTTGTTTTTTAAAAAAAACTTTTTTTGTGTCCTTTCTGGAAATGTAAATTTTGGTGCTGTAGTAGTACAAATTAAAAAAAATTATTTTTTGAATTCAAACTTTTTTTTCATTAAGGTTTAAACATTATTAAAATGTGTTCCTCTGTGTATTTCCTAGCCTTGGATGCTTTTGTTTTTTTAAAAAAACTTTTTTTGTGTCAGTTCTGGAAATGTAAATTTTGGTGCTGTAGTAGTACAAATTAAAAAAAATTATTTTTTGAATTCAAACTTTTTTTTCATTGAGGTTTAAACCTTATTAAAATTTGTTCCTCTGTGTATTTCCTAGCCTTGGATGCTTTTGTTTTTTAAAAAAAACTTTTTTTGTGTCCTTTCTGGAAATGTAAATTTTGGTGCTGTAGTAGTACAAATTAAAAAAAATTATTTTTTGAATTCAAACTTTTTTTTCATTAAGGTTTAAACCTTATTAAAATGTGTTCCTCTGTGTATTTCCTAGCCTTGGATGCTTTTGTTTTTTAAAAAAAACTTTTTTTGTGTCCTTTCTGGAAATGTAAATTTTGGTGCTGTAGTAGTACAAATTAAAAAAAATTATTTTTTGAATTCAAACTTTTTTTTCATTAAGGTTTAAACCTTATTAAAATGTGTTCCTCTGTGTATTTCCTAGCCTTGGATGCTTTTGTTTTTTTAAAAAAACTTTTTTTGTGTCAGTTCTGGAAATGTAAATTTTGGTGCTGTAGTAGTACAAATTAAAAAAAATTATTTTTTGAATTCAAACTTTTTTTTCATTGAGGTTTAAACCTTATTAAAATTTGTTCCTCTGTGTATTTCCTAGCCTTGGATGCTTTTGTTTTTTAAAAAAAACTTTTTTTGTGTCAGTTCTGGAAATGTAAATTTTGGTGCTGTAGTAGTACAAATTAAAAAAAATTATTTTTTGAATTCAAACTTTTTTTTCATTAAGGTTTAAACCTTATTAAAATTTGTTCCTCTGTGTATTTCCTAGCCTTGGATGCTTTTGTTTTTTTAAAAAAACTTTTTTTGTGTCAGTTCTGGAAATGTAAATTTTGGTGCTGTAGTAGTACAAATTAAAAAAAATTATTTTTTGAATTCAAACTTTTTTTTCATTAAGGTTTAAACCTTATTAAAATGTGTTCCTCTGTGTATTTCCTAGCCTTGGATGCTTTTGTTTTTTAAAAAAAACTTTTTTTGTGTCCTTTCTGGAAATGTAAATTTTGGTGCTGTAGTAGTACAAATTAAAAAAAATTATTTTTTGAATTCAAACTTTTTTTTCATTGAGGTTTAAACCTTATTAAAATTTGTTCCTCTGTGTATTTCCTAGCCTTGGATGCTTTTGTTTTTTAAAAAAAACTTTTTTTGTGTCCTTTCTGGAAATGTAAATTTTGGTGCTGTAGTAGTACAAATTAAAAAAAATTATTTTTTGAATTCAAACTTTTTTTTCATTAAGGTTTAAACCTTATTAAAATGTGTTCCTCTGTGTATTTCCTAGCCTTGGATGCTTTTGTTTTTTAAAAAAAACTTTTTTTGTGTCAGTTCTGGAAATGTAAATTTTGGTGCTGTAGTAGTACAAATTAAAAAAAATTATTTTTTGAATTCAAACTTTTTTTTCATTAAGGTTTAAACCTTATTAAAATTTGTTCCTCTGTGTATTTCCTAGCCTTGGATGCTTTTGTTTTTTAAAAAAAACTTTTTTTGTGTCCTTTCTGGAAATGTAAATTTTGGTGCTGTAGTAGTACAAATTAAAAAAAATTATTTTTTGAATTCAAACTTTTTTTTCATTGAGGTTTAAACCTTATTAAAATTTGTTCCTCTGTGTATTTCCTAGCCTTGGATGCTTTTGTTTTTTAAAAAAAACTTTTTTTGTGTCCTTTCTGGAAATGTAAATTTTGGTGCTGTAGTAGTACAAATTAAAAAAAATTATTTTTTGAATTCAAACTTTTTTTTCATTAAGGTTTAAACCTTATTAAAATGTGTTCCTCTGTGTATTTCCTAGCCTTGGATGCTTTTGTTTTTTAAAAAAAACTTTTTTTGTGTCAGTTCTGGAAATGTAAATTTTGGTGCTGTAGTAGTACAAATTAAAAAAAATTATTTTTTGAATTCAAACTTTTTTTTCATTAAGGTTTAAACCTTATTAAAATTTGTTCCTCTGTGTATTTCCTAGCCTTGGATGCTTTTGTTTTTTAAAAAAAACTTTTTTTGTGTCAGTTCTGGAAATGTAAATTTTGGTGCTGTAGTAGTACAAATTAAAAAAAATTATTTTTTGAATTCAAACTTTTTTTTCATTAAGGTTTAAACCTTATTAAAATGTGTTCCTCTGTGTATTTCCTAGCCTTGGATGCTTTTGTTTTTTAAAAAAAACTTTTTTTGTGTCAGTTCTGGAAATGTAAATTTTGGTGCTGTAGTAGTACAAATTAAAAAAAATTATTTTTTGAATTCAAACTTTTTTTTCATTGAGGTTTAAACCTTATTAAAATTTGTTCCTCTGTGTATTTCCTAGCCTTGGATGCTTTTGTTTTTTAAAAAAAACTTTTTTTGTGTCCTTTCTGGAAATGTAAATTTTGGTGCTGTAGTAGTACAAATTAAAAAAAATTATTTTTTGAATTCAAACTTTTTTTTCATTAAGGTTTAAACCTTATTAAAATGTGTTCCTCTGTGTATTTCCTAGCCTTGGATGCTTTTGTTTTTTAAAAAAAACTTTTTTTGTGTCAGTTCTGGAAATGTAAATTTTGGTGCTGTAGTAGTACAAATTAAAAAAAATTATTTTTTGAATTCAAACTTTTTTTTCATTAAGGTTTAAACCTTATTAAAATTTGTTCCTCTGTGTATTTCCTAGCCTTGGATGCTTTTGTTTTTTAAAAAAAACTTTTTTTGTGTCCTTTCTGGAAATGTAAATTTTGGTGCTGTAGTAGTACAAATTAAAAAAAATTATTTTTTGAATTCAAACTTTTTTTTCATTAAGGTTTAAACCTTATTAAAATTTGTTCCTCTGTGTATTTCCTAGCCTTGGATGCTTTTGTTTTTTAAAAAAAACTTTTTTTGTGTCCTTTCTGGAAATGTAAATTTTGGTGCTGTAGTAGTACAAATTAAAAAAAATTATTTTTTGAATTCAAACTTTTTTTTCATTGAGGTTTAAACCTTATTAAAATTTGTTCCTCTGTGTATTTCCTAGCCTTGGATGCTTTTGTTTTTTAAAAAAAACTTTTTTTGTGTCCTTTCTGGAAATGTAAATTTTGGTGCTGTAGTAGTACAAATTAAAAAAAATTATTTTTTGAATTCAAACTTTTTTTTCATTAAGGTTTAAACCTTATTAAAATGTGTTCCTCTGTGTATTTCCTAGCCTTGGATGCTTTTGTTTTTTAAAAAAAACTTTTTTTGTGTCAGTTCTGGAAATGTAAATTTTGGTGCTGTAGTAGTACAAATTAAAAAAAATTATTTTTTGAATTCAAACTTTTTTTTCATTGAGGTTTAAACCTTATTAAAATTTGTTCCTCTGTGTATTTCCTAGCCTTGGATGCTTTTGTTTTTTAAAAAAAACTTTTTTTGTGTCCTTTCTGGAAATGTAAATTTTGGTGCTGTAGTAGTACAAATTAAAAAAAATTATTTTTTGAATTCAAACTTTTTTTTCATTAAGGTTTAAACCTTATTAAAATGTGTTCCTCTGTGTATTTCCTAGCCTTGGATGCTTTTGTTTTTTAAAAAAAACTTTTTTTGTGTCCTTTCTGGAAATGTAAATTTTGGTGCTGTAGTAGTACAAATTAAAAAAAATTATTTTTTGAATTCAAACTTTTTTTTCATTAAGGTTTAAACCTTATTAAAATGTGTTCCTCTGTGTATTTCCTAGCCTTGGATGCTTTTGTTTTTTAAAAAAAACTTTTTTTGTGTCAGTTCTGGAAATGTAAATTTTGGTGCTGTAGTAGTACAAATTAAAAAAAATTATTTTTTGAATTCAAACTTTTTTTTCATTGAGGTTTAAACCTTATTAAAATTTGTTCCTCTGTGTATTTCCTAGCCTTGGATGCTTTTGTTTTTTAAAAAAAACTTTTTTTGTGTCCTTTCTGGAAATGTAAATTTTGGTGCTGTAGTAGTACAAATTAAAAAAAATTATTTTTTGAATTCAAACTTTTTTTTCATTAAGGTTTAAACCTTATTAAAATGTGTTCCTCTGTGTATTTCCTAGCCTTGGATGCTTTTGTTTTTTAAAAAAAACTTTTTTTGTGTCCTTTCTGGAAATGTAAATTTTGGTGCTGTAGTAGTACAAATTAAAAAAAATTATTTTTTGAATTCAAACTTTTTTTTCATTAAGGTTTAAACCTTATTAAAATGTGTTCCTCTGTGTATTTCCTAGCCTTGGATGCTTTTGTTTTTTAAAAAAAACTTTTTTTGTGTCAGTTCTGGAAATGTAAATTTTGGTGCTGTAGTAGTACAAATTAAAAAAAATTATTTTTTGAATTCAAACTTTTTTTTCATTGAGGTTTAAACCTTATTAAAATTTGTTCCTCTGTGTATTTCCTAGCCTTGGATGCTTTTGTTTTTTAAAAAAAACTTTTTTTGTGTCCTTTCTGGAAATGTAAATTTTGGTGCTGTAGTAGTACAAATTAAAAAAAATTATTTTTTGAATTCAAACTTTTTTTTCATTAAGGTTTAAACCTTATTAAAATGTGTTCCTCTGTGTATTTCCTAGCCTTGGATGCTTTTGTTTTTTTAAAAAAACTTTTTTTGTGTCAGTTCTGGAAATGTAAATTTTGGTGCTGTAGTAGTACAAATTAAAAAAAATTATTTTTTGAATTCAAACTTTTTTTTCATTGAGGTTTAAACCTTATTAAAATTTGTTCCTCTGTGTATTTCCTAGCCTTGGATGCTTTTGTTTTTTAAAAAAAACTTTTTTTGTGTCCTTTCTGGAAATGTAAATTTTGGTGCTGTAGTAGTACAAATTAAAAAAAATTATTTTTTGAATTCAAACTTTTTTTTCATTAAGGTTTAAACCTTATTAAAATGTGTTCCTCTGTGTATTTCCTAGCCTTGGATGCTTTTGTTTTTTAAAAAAAACTTTTTTTGTGTCAGTTCTGGAAATGTAAATTTTGGTGCTGTAGTAGTACAAATTAAAAAAAATTATTTTTTGAATTCAAACTTTTTTTTCATTGAGGTTTAAACCTTATTAAAATTTGTTCCTCTGTGTATTTCCTAGCCTTGGATGCTTTTGTTTTTTAAAAAAAACTTTTTTTGTGTCCTTTCTGGAAATGTAAATTTTGGTGCTGTAGTAGTACAAATTAAAAAAAATTATTTTTTGAATTCAAACTTTTTTTTCATTAAGGTTTAAACCTTATTAAAATGTGTTCCTCTGTGTATTTCCTAGCCTTGGATGCTTTTGTTTTTTAAAAAAAACTTTTTTTGTGTCAGTTCTGGAAATGTAAATTTTGGTGCTGTAGTAGTACAAATTAAAAAAAATTATTTTTTGAATTCAAACTTTTTTTTCATTGAGGTTTAAACCTTATTAAAATTTGTTCCTCTGTGTATTTCCTAGCCTTGGATGCTTTTGTTTTTTAAAAAAAACTTTTTTTGTGTCCTTTCTGGAAATGTAAATTTTGGTGCTGTAGTAGTACAAATTAAAAAAAATTATTTTTTGAATTCAAACTTTTTTTTCATTAAGGTTTAAACCTTATTAAAATGTGTTCCTCTGTGTATTTCCTAGCCTTGGATGCTTTTGTTTTTTAAAAAAAACTTTTTTTGTGTCAGTTCTGGAAATGTAAATTTTGGTGCTGTAGTAGTACAAATTAAAAAAAATTATTTTTTGAATTCAAACTTTTTTTTCATTGAGGTTTAAACCTTATTAAAATTTGTTCCTCTGTGTATTTCCTAGCCTTGGATGCTTTTGTTTTTTAAAAAAAACTTTTTTTGTGTCCTTTCTGGAAATGTAAATTTTGGTGCTGTAGTAGTACAAATTAAAAAAAATTATTTTTTGAATTCAAACTTTTTTTTCATTAAGGTTTAAACCTTATTAAAATGTGTTCCTCTGTGTATTTCCTAGCCTTGGATGCTTTTGTTTTTTAAAAAAAACTTTTTTTGTGTCAGTTCTGGAAATGTAAATTTTGGTGCTGTAGTAGTACAAATTAAAAAAAATTATTTTTTGAATTCAAACTTTTTTTTCATTGAGGTTTAAACCTTATTAAAATTTGTTCCTCTGTGTATTTCCTAGCCTTGGATGCTTTTGTTTTTTAAAAAAAACTTTTTTTGTGTCCTTTCTGGAAATGTAAATTTTGGTGCTGTAGTAGTACAAATTAAAAAAAATTATTTTTTGAATTCAAACTTTTTTTTCATTAAGGTTTAAACCTTATTAAAATGTGTTCCTCTGTGTATTTCCTAGCCTTGGATGCTTTTGTTTTTTTAAAAAAACTTTTTTTGTGTCAGTTCTGGAAATGTAAATTTTGGTGCTGTAGTAGTACAAATTAAAAAAAATTATTTTTTGAATTCAAACTTTTTTTTCATTAAGGTTTAAACCTTATTAAAATGTGTTCCTCTGTGTATTTCCTAGCCTTGGATGCTTTTGTTTTTTAAAAAAAACTTTTTTTGTGTCAGTTCTGGAAATGTAAATTTTGGTGCTGTAGTAGTACAAATTAAAAAAAATTATTTTTTGAATTCAAACTTTTTTTTCATTGAGGTTTAAACCTTATTAAAATTTGTTCCTCTGTGTATTTCCTAGCCTTGGATGCTTTTGTTTTTTAAAAAAAACTTTTTTTGTGTCCTTTCTGGAAATGTAAATTTTGGTGCTGTAGTAGTACAAATTAAAAAAAATTATTTTTTGAATTCAAACTTTTTTTTCATTGAGGTTTAAACCTTATTAAAATGTGTTCCTCTGTGTATTTCCTAGCCTTGGATGCTTTTGTTTTTTAAAAAAAACTTTTTTTGTGTCAGTTCTGGAAATGTAAATTTTGGTGCTGTAGTAGTACAAATTAAAAAAAATTATTTTTTGAATTCAAACTTTTTTTTCATTGAGGTTTAAACCTTATTAAAATTTGTTCCTCTGTGTATTTCCTAGCCTTGGATGCTTTTGTTTTTTAAAAAAAACTTTTTTTGTGTCCTTTCTGGAAATGTAAATTTTGGTGCTGTAGTAGTACAAATTAAAAAAAATTGTTTTTTGAATTCAAACTTTTTTTTCATTGAGGTTTAAACCTTATTAAAATTTGTTCCTCTGTGTATTTCCTAGCCTTGGATGCTTTTGTTTTTTAAAAAAAACTTTTTTTGTGTCCTTTCTGGAAATGTAAATTTTGGTGCTGTAGTAGTACAAATTAAAAAAAATTATTTTTTGAATTCAAACTTTTTTTTCATTGAGGTTTAAACCTTATTAAAATTTGTTCCTCTGTGTATTTCCTAGCCTTGGATGCTTTTGTTTTTTAAAAAAAACTTTTTTTGTGTCAGTTCTGGAAATGTAAATTTTGGTGCTGTAGTAGTACAAATTAAAAAAAATTATTTTTTGAATTCAAACTTTTTTTTCATTGAGGTTTAAACCTTATTAAAATTTGTTCCTCTGTGTATTTCCTAGCCTTGGATGCTTTTGTTTTTTAAAAAAAACTTTTTTTGTGTCCTTTCTGGAAATGTAAATTTTGGTGCTGTAGTAGTACAAATTAAAAAAAATTATTTTTTGAATTCAAACTTTTTTTTCATTAAGGTTTAAACCTTATTAAAATGTGTTCCTCTGTGTATTTCCTAGCCTTGGATGCTTTTGTTTTTTTAAAAAAACTTTTTTTGTGTCAGTTCTGGAAATGTAAATTTTGGTGCTGTAGTAGTACAAATTAAAAAAAATTATTTTTTGAATTCAAACTTTTTTTTCATTAAGGTTTAAACCTTATTAAAATGTGTTCCTCTGTGTATTTCCTAGCCTTGGATGCTTTTGTTTTTTAAAAAAAACTTTTTTTGTGTCAGTTCTGGAAATGTAAATTTTGGTGCTGTAGTAGTACAAATTAAAAAAAATTATTTTTTGAATTCAAACTTTTTTTTCATTGAGGTTTAAACCTTATTAAAATTTGTTCCTCTGTGTATTTCCTAGCCTTGGATGCTTTTGTTTTTTAAAAAAAACTTTTTTTGTGTCCTTTCTGGAAATGTAAATTTTGGTGCTGTAGTAGTACAAATTAAAAAAAATTATTTTTTGAATTCAAACTTTTTTTTCATTGAGGTTTAAACCTTATTAAAATGTGTTCCTCTGTGTATTTCCTAGCCTTGGATGCTTTTGTTTTTTAAAAAAAACTTTTTTTGTGTCAGTTCTGGAAATGTAAATTTTGGTGCTGTAGTAGTACAAATTAAAAAAAATTATTTTTTGAATTCAAACTTTTTTTTCATTGAGGTTTAAACCTTATTAAAATTTGTTCCTCTGTGTATTTCCTAGCCTTGGATGCTTTTGTTTTTTAAAAAAAACTTTTTTTGTGTCCTTTCTGGAAATGTAAATTTTGGTGCTGTAGTAGTACAAATTAAAAAAAATTGTTTTTTGAATTCAAACTTTTTTTTCATTGAGGTTTAAACCTTATTAAAATTTGTTCCTCTGTGTATTTCCTAGCCTTGGATGCTTTTGTTTTTTAAAAAAAACTTTTTTTGTGTCCTTTCTGGAAATGTAAATTTTGGTGCTGTAGTAGTACAAATTAAAAAAAATTATTTTTTGAATTCAAACTTTTTTTTCATTGAGGTTTAAACCTTATTAAAATTTGTTCCTCTGTGTATTTCCTAGCCTTGGATGCTTTTGTTTTTTAAAAAAAACTTTTTTTGTGTCAGTTCTGGAAATGTAAATTTTGGTGCTGTAGTAGTACAAATTAAAAAAAATTATTTTTTGAATTCAAACTTTTTTTTCATTGAGGTTTAAACCTTATTAAAATTTGTTCCTCTGTGTATTTCCTAGCCTTGGATGCTTTTGTTTTTTAAAAAAAACTTTTTTTGTGTCCTTTCTGGAAATGTAAATTTTGGTGCTGTAGTAGTACAAATTAAAAAAAATTATTTTTTGAATTCAAACTTTTTTTTCATTAAGGTTTAAACCTTATTAAAATGTGTTCCTCTGTGTATTTCCTAGCCTTGGATGCTTTTGTTTTTTAAAAAAAACTTTTTTTGTGTCAGTTCTGGAAATGTAAATTTTGGTGCTGTAGTAGTACAAATTAAAAAAAATTATTTTTTGAATTCAAACTTTTTTTTCATTGAGGTTTAAACCTTATTAAAATTTGTTCCTCTGTGTATTTCCTAGCCTTGGATGCTTTTGTTTTTTAAAAAAAACTTTTTTTGTGTCAGTTCTGGAAATGTAAATTTTGGTGCTGTAGTAGTACAAATTAAAAAAAATTATTTTTTGAATTCAAACTTTTTTTTCATTGAGGTTTAAACCTTATTAAAATTTGTTCCTCTGTGTATTTCCTAGCCTTGGATGCTTTTGTTTTTTAAAAAAAACTTTTTTTGTGTCCTTTCTGGAAATGTAAATTTTGGTGCTGTAGTAGTACAAATTAAAAAAAATTATTTTTTGAATTCAAACTTTTTTTTCATTAAGGTTTAAACCTTATTAAAATGTGTTCCTCTGTGTATTTCCTAGCCTTGGATGCTTTTGTTTTTTTAAAAAAACTTTTTTTGTGTCAGTTCTGGAAATGTAAATTTTGGTGCTGTAGTAGTACAAATTAAAAAAAATTATTTTTTGAATTCAAACTTTTTTTTCATTGAGGTTTAAACCTTATTAAAATTTGTTCCTCTGTGTATTTCCTAGCCTTGGATGCTTTTGTTTTTTAAAAAAAACTTTTTTTGTGTCCTTTCTGGAAATGTAAATTTTGGTGCTGTAGTAGTACAAATTAAAAAAAATTATTTTTTGAATTCAAACTTTTTTTTCATTAAGGTTTAAACCTTATTAAAATGTGTTCCTCTGTGTATTTCCTAGCCTTGGATGCTTTTGTTTTTTAAAAAAAACTTTTTTTGTGTCAGTTCTGGAAATGTAAATTTTGGTGCTGTAGTAGTACAAATTAAAAAAAATTATTTTTTGAATTCAAACTTTTTTTTCATTGAGGTTTAAACCTTATTAAAATTTGTTCCTCTGTGTATTTCCTAGCCATGGATGCTTTTGTTTTTTAAAAAAAACTTTTTTTGTGTCCTTTCTGGAAATGTAAATTTTGGTGCTGTAGTAGTACAAATTAAAAAAAATTATTTTTTGAATTCAAACTTTTTTTTCATTAAGGTTTACACATTATTAAAATGTGTTCCTCTGTGTATTTCCTAGCTTTGGATGCTTTTGTTTTTTTAAAAAAACTTTTTTTGTGTCAGTTCTGGAAATGTAAATTTTGGTGCTGTAGTAGTACAAATTAAAAAAAATTATTTTTTGAATTCAAACTTTTTTTTCATTGAGGTTTAAACCTTATTAAAATTTGTTCCTATGTGTATTTCCTAGCCTTGGATGCTTTTGTTTTTTAAAAAAAACTTTTTTTGTGTCCTTTCTGGAAATGTAAATTTTGGTGCTGTAGTAGTACAAATTAAAAAAATTATTTTTTGAATTCAAACTTTTTTTTCATTAAGGTTTAAACCTTATTAAAATGTGTTCCTCTGTGTATTTCCTAGCCTTGGATGCTTTTGTTTTTTAAAAAAAACTTTTTTTGTGTCCTTTCTGGAAATGTAAATTTTGGTGCTGTAGTAGTACAAATTAAAAAAAATTATTTTTTGAATTCAAACTTTTTTTTCATTAAGGTTTAAACCTTATTAAAATGTGTTCCTCTGTGTATTTTCTAGCCTTGGATGCTTTTGTTTTTTAAAAAAAACTTTTTTTGTGTCAGTTCTGGAAATGTAAATTTTGGTGCTGTAGTAGTACAAATTAAAAAAAATTATTTTTTGAATTCAAACTTTTTTTTCATTAAGGTTTAAACCTTATTAAAATGTGTTCCTCTGTGTATTTCCTAGCCTTGGATGCTTTTGTTTTTTAAAAAAAACTTTTTTTGTGTCAGTTCTGGAAATGTAAATTTTGGTGCTGTAGTAGTACAAATTAAAAAAAATTATTTTTTGAATTCAAACTTTTTTTTCATTAAGGTTTAAACATTATTAAAATGTGTTCCTCTGTGTATTTCCTAGCCTTGGATGCTTTTGTTTTTTAAAAAAAACTTTTTTTGTGTCCTTTCTGGAAATGTAAATTTTGGTGCTGTAGTAGTACAAATTAAAAAAAATTATTTTTTGAATTCAAACTTTTTTTTCATTAAGGTTTAAACCTTATTAAAATGTGTTCCTCTGTGTATTTCCTAGCCTTGGATGCTTTTGTTTTTTAAAAAAAACTTTTTTTGTGTCAGTTCTGGAAATGTAAATTTTGGTGCTGTAGTAGTACAAATTAAAAAAAATTATTTTTTGAATTCAAACTTTTTTTTCATTAAGGTTTAAACATTATTAAAATGTGTTCCTCTGTGTATTTCCTAGCCTTGGATGCTTTTGTTTTTTAAAAAAAACTTTTTTTGTGTCCTTTCTGGAAATGTAAATTTTGGTGCTGTAGTAGTACAAATTAAAAAAAATTATTTTTTGAATTCAAACTTTTTTTTCATTAAGGTTTAAACCTTATTAAAATGTGTTCCTCTGTGTATTTCCTAGCCTTGGATGCTTTTGTTTTTTAAAAAAAACTTTTTTTGTGTCCTTTCTGGAAATGTAAATTTTGGTGCTGTAGTAGTACAAATTAAAAAAAATTATTTTTTGAATTCAAACTTTTTTTTCATTAAGGTTTAAACCTTATTAAAATGTGTTCCTCTGTGTATTTTCTAGCCTTGGATGCTTTTGTTTTTTAAAAAAAACTTTTTTTGTGTCAGTTCTGGAAATGTAAATTTTGGTGCTGTAGTAGTACAAATTAAAAAAAATTATTTTTTGAATTCAAACTTTTTTTTCATTAAGGTTTAAACCTTATTAAAATGTGTTCCTCTGTGTATTTCCTAGCCTTGGATGCTTTTGTTTTTTAAAAAAAACTTTTTTTGTGTCAGTTCTGGAAATGTAAATTTTGGTGCTGTAGTAGTACAAATTAAAAAAAATTATTTTTTGAATTCAAACTTTTTTTTCATTAAGGTTTAAACATTATTAAAATGTGTTCCTCTGTGTATTTCCTAGCCTTGGATGCTTTTGTTTTTTAAAAAAAACTTTTTTTGTGTCCTTTCTGGAAATGTAAATTTTGGTGCTGTAGTAGTACAAATTAAAAAAAATTATTTTTTGAATTCAAACTTTTTTTTCATTAAGGTTTAAACCTTATTAAAATGTGTTCCTCTGTGTATTTCCTAGCCTTGGATGCTTTTGTTTTTTAAAAAAAACTTTTTTTGTGTCAGTTCTGGAAATGTAAATTTTGGTGCTGTAGTAGTACAAATTAAAAAAAATTATTTTTTGAATTCAAACTTTTTTTTCATTAAGGTTTAAACATTATTAAAATGTGTTCCTCTGTGTATTTCCTAGCCTTGGATGCTTTTGTTTTTTAAAAAAAACTTTTTTTGTGTCCTTTCTGGAAATGTAAATTTTGGTGCTGTAGTAGTACAAATTAAAAAAAATTATTTTTTGAATTCAAACTTTTTTTTCATTAAGGTTTAAACATTATTAAAATGTGTTCCTCTGTGTATTTCCTAGCCTTGGATGCTTTTGTTTTTTAAAAAAAACTTTTTTTGTGTCCTTTCTGGAAATGTAAATTTTGGTGCTGTAGTAGTACAAATTAAAAAAAATTATTTTTTGAATTCAAACTTTTTTTTCATTAAGGTTTAAACATTATTAAAATGTGTTCCTCTGTGTATTTCCTAACCTTGGATGCTTTTGTTTTTTAAAAAAAACTTTTTTTGTGTCCTTTCTGGAAATGTAAATTTTGGTGCTGTAGTAGTACAAATTAAAAAAAATTATTTTTTGAATTCAAACTTTTTTTTCATTAAGGTTTAAACATTATTAAAATGTGTTCCTCTGTGTATTTCCTAGCCTTGGATGCTTTTGTTTTTTAAAAAAAACTTTTTTTGTGTCAGTTCTGGAAATGTAAATTTTGGTGCTGTAGTAGTACAAATTAAAAAAAATTATTTTTTGAATTCAAACTTTTTTTTCATTGAGGTTTAAACCTTATTAAAATTTGTTCCTCTGTGTATTTCCTAGCCTTGGATGCTTTTGTTTTTTTAAAAAAACTTTTTTTTGTGTCATTTCTGGAAATGTATATTTTGGTGCTGAAAAAAAGTTTGATAACATTCAGTCGTATAACAAAAATTAACAAAATTTTCTCTTTCTATTTAATCCATAGATTGTGATTTAACTAATCTATAATAGAGACCCCTTCTTTCTAGCAATGTTTGATGATTACCAAATTCAACACATTTTCCATTTTCAATTACACAAATAATATCTGCGTTTTGAATTGTTGAAAGTCGATGAGCCACAACTAAGCAGGTTCGACCATATTTTGCTCGATCTAATGCTTCTTGGACAATTTTTTCAGATTCTCCATCCAATGCTGCTGTAGCTTCATCTAATAAAAGGATTCGAGGATTACGAATAACTGCTCGAGCAATTGCAATTCTTTGCCTTTGACCACCAGATAATTGTGTTCCTAAAATGACTTAATTTAAAGGAGAGATAAACACCAATAAATCCCAACCTCGTCCTCCAACAGATGTATCATATCCATTTGGAAGTGATTCAATAAAGCTATGAATATTTGCTAATTGTGCAGCTTTTATCACTTCTTCATCTTTAACATTTTCAAGACCATATGTTATATTATCTCGAATTGAAATATTGAATAGTGTTGGCTCTTGTCCAACAAGGGCAATGGCATTTCTCATATGTCGAATATTTAATGTTCGAATATCTTTTCCATCAATTGTAATTATTCCACCCAATGTATCATAAAATCTTTCAATTAATGATATAACAGTGCCTGTAAATGACATAATGTAGAGGATAAATACAATTTAAAAAAAAGTACTTTTCCCGCAGCCAGACGGTCCGACAAGTGCAACGGTATTTCCAAAATTTGCTGTAACATTTAAATCATTGCATGTTAAATATCGTCGACCATTTGGATATGCAAATCGAACTTTACTAACTACAACATTTCCACGAATTGGCTAAAAAAATTTTTCAATCAGGAGATTTTTGGCAGGAACGAAAAGCTTTATAATTTGTGTTACTATCACTATTTTTTCTTACAACGAAAAGAAATTAATTACCGTAACAATTCCGCTATCTGATAAATTATCAATTGCGGGCTCTTTTCGAATCATTCCAAACATTAAACCTGCAGCAATTCGAGCTTTAATATATTCTGGAAAATATGAAGCTGAAGATGAAATTAACATTGCTGCCATATTTAATGCTTCAATTACTCTAAAACTTTTTGTTTTATTTTTTTGCATCAATATTGCTTCTTCAGATTACTGAAAAACAATAAAGGGTTCAGAAAAATCAGAATTTACAAGCCACATTCCAAAAAGATATGATGCCCAAAAATTGAATGAAACATATGAGCCAGAAACAGAATATGAAGCAGATTGAAAAAATCCTCTAACAATAGCTCGTTTATGTGGAATTTCAGAAGCCCGACAAAAATCATTATATAATTTTTCTTGTCGAGTTAAAGCTTGCACAGTTCGGACATTTTCAATTGATTCTGTGACAATCTTAAAAAAAATCAATACAAATATTATTTTAATTTATGCAAATTTTATATAACCCTTGAAGCTTCTTCTGCAATTTTTGCATCTTGTGCGCCACGTTTTTTAAGATATGATGAAATTCCAGTTTGTATTAAAACTAATAAAACAGCTAAAGCAATACAAAAGGGTGCCATATTCCAACCAAATGAAAACGCAACAACAACTCCAACAATTAATGCTGTGAGACCTTGCAAAATTTCTGCTAATCTTTGATCAATTGCCTAAAGTTGTTTAACACGTAGAAAATATTTTGCATAAAAAATATTTAATTTAAGATTGTTGTTAGAAAATTAGAAAAAGATAGTTTTTCTTTTGTTTCAGATTTGCATAATCTCGCTTTTTGTCTATAAAAGGAGACGGATGTTTTAATCCATTTTTTAAAACAGAAGGATTTCAAAATATTTCTTTTTTTTCCAACCCTTCGATATTCGTGATCAGGCAAACTCTTGAAACGGAAAAATATTTCCTTTGTTAAAAAAATAAAAACAAAGAAAGCTGCATTTTCGTTTCAAGAGTTTTGCCTGATCACGAATATCGAAGGGTTGGGAAAAAAGAAATATTTCGAAAACCTTATTTTTTAAAAAATGGATCAAAAAGTCCGCCTCCTTTAATCACAAAATTTAAAAAATTTATATCCTACCGCTTGAACATGTGATGCATCTTGTGCTAATCGAGCTGTTAAAGCTCCAACAGAATGTGAAGGTTTATCAAAGAATGCTGCATCCTGCCGTAAAATATTTCGATAAACACTTAATCGAAGCCTTTGTGAAACTCTTTCTCCAACAATTCCAAGACAAAAACCACTTGAAAATGTTGCAGCTCCACCAAAAATTCCAATCAATGCAAATCCTATACAATAAAAGACAGCATCGGCAGCAGCCCTTTCAAGATTTCCTGTTGATAATACCTTTGAAAAAAAACTTTTATCAATTAAAGGAGGCGGACTTTTTGATCCGTTTTTTAAAAAAGAAGGATTTCGAAATATTTCTTTTTTTTCCAACTCTTTGATATTCGTGATTCATGCAAACTCTTGAAACGAAAAAATATTTCCTTTGTTAAAAAAATAAAAACAAGGGAAGCTGCATTTTCGTTTCAAGAGTTTGCCTGATCACGAATATCGAATGGTTTGGAAAAAAAAAGAAATTTTTCGAAATCGTTCTTTTTTAAAAAATGGATCAAAAGGTCCGCCTCCTTCAAATTAGATTTAATTTTTACCAAAAACAATCTTCCATAAATAATAGAAAAAAGTGGCCATGCAAGACCTCTGATAAGTGATAAAATAAAACCAATAATAGCAAGTTTAAGTTCGGGTTTTGCAAATTTAAGAATATCCATAAGAGAAGCCTGTTGTAAGCCTTCACTTTCAAGAACATCTTGAATACTAAATTTAAATATTTGAAATAATTACTATAAAATTAATTAACAAACTCATCAACATAAACTCCGCCCATATCCGTATTTCGAAATGAAACCATAGATTTTGAAAGTCTTTCACTTGCTTGTCGACTAGTTGAAACTTCAAGCTCATCTATCTCAACTGAAAAATGGATTATTTTAATAAAATCCAATATTCTTTAAAACATACGATTTTCCGGCTCTTCAATAACTTGTTTTTGTCCAGCAATTTTCTGTGCTTTAACCATTTGAAAATATGTTCCTTTTTGAATTTCCATTAATTCAGAATGTGTTCCACTTTCAATAATGTTTCCTTTTTCAAAAACAATAATTTTATCTGCATTTTTTACTGTTGATAATCGATGTGCAATTGTTATTGTTGTTCGACCTGTTGAAGCTTTATCCAATGCACTTTGAACTAATCTCTCCGATTCTGTATCCAATGCGGACGTTGCTTCATCAAGTAACAGAATTCGAGGTTTACGAATAAGGGCCCGAGCAATTGCAATCCTTTGCTAAAAATGGGATAAAGGATTTGCCCCGATATGCAAATTTTTTTATCTGTAACAAAAATATCGAAATTCGAATTCTTGGAAAAAAAAATTAATTTTTGACAAAACTTCGATTACGAATTTCGACATCAATGCTAAAAATGGGATAAAGGATTTGCTGCGATATGCAAATTTTTTTGTCTGTAGCAAAAATATCAGAATTCGAAATTTTGGAAAAAAACTAATTTTAGACAAAATTTCGACATCAATGCTTAAAACCGAATAAAGAATTTGCCGCCATATGCAAATTTTTTTGTCTGCAGCAAGAATATCGAAATTCAAAATTTTTGAAGTTTTGTAATAAAAATTAAAGAACTTGACAAAATTTCGATTACAAATTTCGATATCAAAATAATTTTGATGCCCATACAAAGTGCTTAAACTGACTTTTTGTCCCCCAGAAAGTTTAATTCCACCACCATCACCAATTTTTGTTTCATATCCAAGTGGAAGTTTAACAATAAAATCATGAGCATTTGCATCTTTGCATGCTTTAATAATTTCCTCTTTTGAAACATTATCATTTCCCATTTGAATATTTTCATATATGCTGCAATGAAAGAGGTTTGGTTCTTGTGAAACAATTCCAATAATCCCTCTTAACCATTGAATATTTAAATCTTCAATTGGTATTCCATCAAGGGTGATTGAACCTTTTTCATGTTCATAATATCGCATTAACAAAGAGATAATTGTTGATTTTCCGCAACCAGATGATCCGACAAGTGCAACAGTTTGTCCGGGATTTATTTCCAAAGAAATTCCATTAAGGATTTTAATTTCTGGTCGAGATGGATATCGAAAATGTACATTATCAATATTAATTCGACCTTGAAAATCTGGGATTGTGCGACCGGATTTTGATGAACTGTCGAGATCAGGTTTCTAAAGTAACTTTAAGTAGAAAGGGATTCACGACAGACCCAAAAGGAAAGTGGGCTGCGCGCAAGCTGCAGCAAAAAAGCCACTCTTTTGACTTTTTATTTTTTTAAAGCAACTCTTTTTTTTTCAAAAGAGTGGCTTTTTCGCTGCAGGTTGCACGCAGCCCACTTTCATTTTTTCTTTGAATGGGGCTGCCGTGGATTTGATATATCCAAAACTTACTCTATCAATTATACTAAAAATTTCACCTGCAGCAGATTTTGCTCCAAGAATTACAGCAATTTGTGGAATTGCAGCCCCCATTCGAATTGCACCAATTAAAGCACACCAAAACACTGAGAAAACTGTTCCAGGTTCAATTAAACCCCAAACAACCAGCTGTATTCCATACCAAAATGAAATTCCCATTGCAACAAACATAAAAAATTGATATAATCCCGAAAAGAATCCAGTAAATCCAGCTTTTTGAATTCCAACGGCCTTTCCTTTTGCTAAATGTTTTCGATATCTTTCAATTTCAAATGGTTGTGCATTAAAAGCCATAACAGTTCGAATTCCAGAAATTACTTCTTCTGCAACACCCCCAGCAGCTGAATATGCATTCATTTGTTTATAAATTGCTGCCGAAATTGACCGAGCTGAACCATAGAGTGAAAGGATAACAAATGGAATAACAACCACAACAACAAGCGTCATCCTCCATGATTGATATGTTGCAATTGCAAGCCCAGAAATTAATGCCCCAATTGCTTGTAAAAGTATGCTAATTTTATCTGATGCACCATCTTTTATTTTTTCCATGTTTCTAAAAATTGTTGTTTTTGTTCTTGTAAATTTTGAAGTCTTAAATGGAAAATTTTTTTTAAATTTCAAAAAACTTTGTATTTAAAATTATTTATTTTCATTTAGTTGAAATTTTTACGAAATCAGAATTTCGAAAAAAATTTTGAAAGTTTGATAACTGCTTAGACATTTTACAAAAACTTACGAGCTCATTTTATGAGTTAATGCTCCAATTTCATTTTTATCAAACCATTCCATATCTTGATTTAAAATGGATTTTAAAAATTCTTTACGAATTCGATGAATTTGCCTTTCACAAAGCGTATACAAACAACCCGTCTAAAAATGTTACCCATAACATTTTAATATTACTTTAAAATTAAAATATACCCCAAAAAAGGTAACAATAAAAACAAAAATTCCAACACCAAAATAAATCCATGAATATGTCAAAATTCCGGTTGTAAATTTTTGTTTATCCAAAGCACCCATATCAAATTCAGTTTGAGCTTCAATTAAAACATTTACAATTCCTTGAAAGGCAATTAAATTAAAATTTCCAATTGAGCCATTTAAAAATGATGAAATTAATCCAACAATTAAAAGAAAATAATCATATCCGGTTGCATATCGAAGCTAAAGAACAAAAAGTGAACAAAAGCTATGGCAAAGCGTGCCAAAAAAAGATGCCTAAAAATTTACACTTACCATCGTTGAAAAAGTCGCTGGTTCACATGTTTTTTCTTCTTTTGGAACCGTAAAAACAGTTGACAGCTTTCGAATATTTTTTCGAGATAACCTTTTTCGTAATCCCATTTTTTTGTCTCACCTTTTTAATTTTTTTTTTATTTTAGAAAAAAAACCTTTTTTGAAAATTTTCAACAAAAAAAGTTTTTAATTCAAAACAGTTAAAACAAAAGCATTTTATATAAAAATATAAAATAGAGTTTGTGACGTGTTTTTTTTCGTTACATAATAATATCAAAGTTTTTTAAGGATCAATAGTATTTTTTGTGCTTTCATTTGCATATTTATTTTTTTTTATAATCCGAGCTTTTCAACGAAAAATTTGAACGCTTTCAAGTTTTTATAAAAAATGTTTGGGTTCAATAAAATCAAAGTCATAGAATTTGTTTTTAAAAATTTAAAGACTTTTACTCATATTACGCTATAAGTTTGAAAAAAACTTTATAAAAATTTTTAATTTTGATTTTATCACTTTTTGTGTTTAAACAAAAGTTATGGGGTTTAAAAAATTGTTTTGTCACTGTATTTTTTTTGTTTCTGTTTTGTGTGATTATTAATCCTTTTTGTGAGACAAATGTATTTTGTTACAAATCACAAAAAATAAATACAAAATATTTTGATTTTTTATACGTTTTTTACATAAAAGCTATTAAACGAAATCATTTTTAATAAATATTTTTTTTCAAATTTAACCTTTTTAATTTAAACAATTATCATTAATAACGCTTTCATTAACTTTTATTAAAAGTTAAATATTATTGTTCAAACATAAAATTAAACAATTTTTATTTATTAAAATTAATAAGCTTACCGTATTTTTTAAAAAATACAACTAAAAACTTTTTAAAAACTGAAGATACTTTTATTTTTTGAGACACATAATGCCAAGCCACCTCTTTTTCAAAAAAGATTGATCTCTGTTTTTTTCTTGAAAGCTTTAAAATTGCTGACCCATTAAAAATCAGCAGCAGATATGCTTTATCGCTATTCTCCATTGTTAAATGAGAATTTAAATGCAGTTATAAATTGTACAAATGGAATAGAATGGATTTTAAATGTAAGATTAATATTTAATTTAATATAAAAAACAAAAATATATTTAAGGTATTTGGAGATTGTGTTGATACTCGAATAAAACTTGCTGGATTTATTATTGGATTTATTTCATTAATTTTATGGTTGGTACCATTATTTCCACAATTATATGAAAATTATACACGAAAAAGATGTGAAGCTTTTTCAATTTTCTTTTTGCTATTTTGGTTTGTATTTTTTTAAGCATAAAAACAAATCTTATATTGGCATTTTTTAAAGGATTGTTGGAGATACATGTAATATGATTGGTGCAATATTAACAAATCAACAACCTTTACAAAAGATTATTGGAGTTTATTATATTTGTCAAGATATTGTATTATTTAGTCAATATTTTTATTATACAAAAGTTTATCCAAGACGAAGTAAGCTTTTACAAAATTACAGTACTATTTGGACAACACTCAAATTTTACGTATTCTCATTTTTCCCCCTATTTTAGATCAAAATCAAGGTGTACTTGTTTCGCCGATTGTTGTTCCGGTATTACTTTTTGGAACATTCGCTGGTTCATATTTCTTTCCAATAACTTCATATAATTATGGCTCTGCTGTTGCTCCATCAGTTATTGGACGTCGACTTCTTTCAATTTCTTCATCTCCATCTGATTCTCTTAAAATGCCACCAATTTTTGAATCATATACTGATGCCGTTGGATATATTATTGGTTCATTTGCATCATTCTGCTATTTTGCTGGAAGAATACCACAAATTCGTCAAAATTATTTTCGTCGTTCTTGTGAAGGTTTATCTCCGCTAATGTTTTATATTATTATTGTTGCAAATTTAACTTATGGACTTTCGGTTATCCTTGAAACTACTGGATGGCATTATATTATTCGACATTTACCATGGTTATTTGGGTATGGTATTTTTGTTGTATTTTTATATTATTTATCCCTTTATTGTTTTAGATCATTAGGATGTTGCTTTTTTGATTGTATTATTTTAATCCAATATTATTATTACAAACGACGAAATAGTGGAAGTGGTGTTCCTCCAATTGGTGATGATGAAGAAGTTGGATTAATACACAGTAATGATGGTTAAAGCAAACAGCTAAAACACTCATTGTTTTTTTTTTTTAATTTTTTTATAACTTGTTTTTATTTATTATGTTTTGTTTGTTGATCTTTAAAATTACAGTATTTTTTTTAAAAATGCCATAAATGTTTTTTAGCGGAGAGTAACCAGTTTATATAAAAAGATATTTCAAAAAAGTGCAAATTCGAAAAAAGTCAGATAAAAAAATGAGGATTAATCAAAAATGTAACTGTATGGACATTGTTTACCCCCAAAAAGCTTTTCACCTTTTTCTTTTTTAACATTAATTTGATCGTAATGTTACGATCAATTTTCTTTAAAATTTCTGTCTCTGCTTTTACTTTAATGTTTTCGTTTTTTAAATAAAGAGATCCAAATAAATGTATTTTAAAACGATCGGATTACGTTTTTTCAAATTTTGACAATGATGAAAATATTACTGTAAAGAAGAATAATAATAAATACCTATAAAGTTTTGACGGCATTTAGGTCCATTTAACCAGCTAATAACCAAAATATTTAATGCTTCTTTTAGAAGATAAATAAATGCCAAATTTAAAACCGAGGGATTTGACTGAAAATGTAGCATAAATTTTGTGAAGAATTTCTAGGATTTTTATAAAAACCTTTTAAATCTCTTTTTGCTTCAGCAAATCGAATATTTGGAGCAGGGCTGCACGAAACCGAATTTTGTAAAACGAAACGAAATCACGGTGTCATTTCATTGGCGCAAAACGAAACGAAACTTGAAAAAAGCCGCTCATTTTTCTGCAAAAATTTTGGATTTTTACATCATTCTTAGCACAACATTTTCACGAAACTTTCAGGATTTGTTTCACGAAATACGAAACGAAACCCCCAAAAAACACGAAAGTTTCGCGGTTTTTTGGAGTTTCAGTTTATGTGTTTAAGCCATTTTTAAATTTGCTGGATGGCATTATATTAATTTTTTTTTTTCGAAAAATGCGCCAAAGCAAATAAGCCAGTTTAACATACAAAAGACGTTCAAATTGCAATTCACAAAAATATATAAATTTTAATTACATTTGTTTTGACAATTTATTTTTCATTTACAAATAACTACTTTATTCTCAAAAAAGACCACACACATTATAAATAAACATCGATGTAAAAAGAAAGATTTTTTAAAGTTTTATGCAAATTGTCGCCGATTCGGTGGCCTCATCGTGAATTCATTGTTACATTCATAAATTTGCATAATATATCCTAAATATTTTCAAATAACGATTTTTATTCTTTCATTTTCGTTTGTTTTTCATTTCGAAAAACAACTTTTTCTTTCTCTGTTTTGCTGACTTATTTTCAATTTAAAACTTGTATGTTTTTTTTTTATGTTTTTAACACTTATCTTTTTTGGATATATAAAATCTATAGTAACATCTTTTTTTAGACTTGTGTTTCTTTCAATTTCAAAAGAATAATCAAAATGGATTCCTTCGCTTCTTCTGTTGCTTCTTCAACACCTATTTTTTATGGAAAACGTGCTTGGCCTGGTGGTCCATCAATTCAACAAAATTTTTTATTACCATTATCAGTCGTTTATTATATTGCAAAGAATCCATTATCAACAAAAGTCTATCAAAAACTTGTTCAAACTTGTAAATTCTGTTTCGAAAAAAATCCAATTATTATTGTTGAAAATTTGGAAAAATTACTAGAAAATAGTATAAAATATCATATTTCCCAAAATATGCGTCTTGAATGCTCACGGAATAATTTTGAATGCTGTATTAACATTGATTTGAATAAGTTTCATCAAAAATTTGGATTATTGGAGGTTTATATATTCATATGCATACTCAAAATTGCGTTGCAAGAATTATTCAAAAGAATTTTCGATTTAAAAATTTACGTCTTGCTGGTTATGATAATGATATCCTTTTTGATGATTTTAAAGTTTTGGCTTTTTTTGCTAAGCGTGTTCTTTTATGGATAAATTCAATTAAATACAAAAATGGAACAAATGTAATGCTTGATAAAATTCTTGAACTTTTTCCAACAAATATTGAATTTTTTTGTTTGTAAGTTTTTATTATTCCTTTTTAAAGATTTTAACTAAAATTTTAGTTGGTTTCGAAATGATGTTTCTATAGTAAATGATTCAACAATGCAAAATATTTTGAAACTTCAAAATCTGCAAAATCTTAAAATATTCAAAATGAATAATATTCCGGAAACTCTAAATCTTATAGATCTTTCTGCATTTATAAAGGTGACAGAAATTTTCTCGAAATAGTACAACTTAAAATACATGTGTTTTTAGAAATTTGAAAATACAAAGATTTCTCTTGCTTTTGGTTCAAATATTTCTTAAGAATACAAAGAACAATTGGATTCTCTTATTGATGAAATTATTGAATCTGATGTCCGATATCGTGTTATTTCATATGATGTAGCCAAGCTTGAGATTATGATAAGCAGTTATGCTCTTAATAATGTAAGTTGGTTCTAAAATGCACTTATTTTCGAGTTAATATTTTAATATTTGTTAGAAATTTTTAATTACTCTAGTCGTGATGAAACGAGTAAGAAAACACCGAAAAAATTAACTCAACGTTTTTAAGGTCCTTTTGTGTAAATTTTTTAAATAATTCTTTTTATAGACTGTTCCTTTTACAATTACTGGTGAAGATGAAGTTGAAAATTTGGAAAATAATGATGAAGCCAATACCGAAGGTCAGCATGTTGAAGACGAACCGATTGTTGATGACAAACTTGAATCCGATGAAACTGAATCTGTTGCTGGAAGCACTGGTTGCATTGCTTTTCTTTTCAATAAAATGAAGAATTTTTTTAAATCAACATAAATTAAAGTTTATTGTGCTTTTTATTTGCTAAAAAAATAAATGCAATACAAAATTTTTACTTTATTCTAAAAAAAATTGTTAACAATTATTTGTTGTGCATTATAAAATTTTTTATTTGTCTATATATTTCTCATGCTACCGTAAAAAATCTATCAGAATTATATTTTGGGATACTGTATTTTTTGTTAAGTCAAAAAACTTATAACTTTTGTTCAACAACAAAAAACTTGAATAAAAGAAAAAACATATTAAAAAGTATTCACCAAATTGAATTATTCAACGTAATAATCAAAATTTTCATCATAAACTTCATTAAACTGATCCTTTTGTTTCAGTGCCGAAATTTTTTAAAAAGAAGTTTTTGAAATCTTTTTATAAAACTTTTTTTTGACAGTTTTATAAAAACATCAGTTTAACTCATACATATTATGATTGTAACATGGTTTTGCTTTAGGTAGGTACCCTCAGCCAATTTCTATTTCACAAAAAAAGACGTTTTCGATGGGATTGAAAAATTTCAAAGGAAAAGCGCCGCCCCTAAAGCCTTTAAGGTTGTCCATTTCCCTTTCCCAGAAAACTTCCCGAAAATATTTGTTAGAAAGGCAACATTTTTTACTATTTTAAGCTTCTTTAGCTTAAAATAAGGTAGTTTTTGTTATAAAAAATCATTGAATGAAGAATCTTTTACTTTTTTTTGATTCATGGCTGTAATATTTTTAATGGTTTTAAAAAACTTAAAAAATTTCTAACAAGGGAACCGTTTGACATGTGAATTCGCTTTTGAAACGGGACCTATTTTAGAATACATGTTTAAGAATTATTTTGTAACTTTCTGAGTCATTATAAAACCGCAAAAATGCAATTTTACACAATTAATTTGTATAAGTAGCATACGATAACGTATACTATAGTAGTATAGTCGATTTGGTGAAAAAATATTTTCGGGGAAGGGGCCGCTCATAATTTGGGAAAATACGTTTGAATACCAGGGAAGTATTCTAAAATAGGTCCCGTTTCAAAAGCGAATTCACATGTCAAACGATTCCCTTGTAAAGGATTTTTACAATGGAAAACGAAGTACAAATAAAATGTCTCGTATACGTTGTATACAAAATATGTTAGAATAAAAAAGTGTTCATCAAACACAAAAAAATCGAAAAAAAAGTAGTTTATTTTTTTATCTTTACCAAAATTAAAATATTTTGTCTGTAAAAAATGTGATAAAATTACAGTATATTTTATAATCTATCATAAACAATTATATTTTTTAATCGAAGAATAATCTCACAATAGTTCAACGGTTTTCTAAAGGTAATTTTTATCCTGTTAATTAATGGTAAATCTTCTTCCTCCCGTTTTTATTTAGTCGACAAATTTTAATGTAAATCGTAAAATCCACAAAAAAATAAATTTAAAAAAAAAATTTTTTACGGAACGAACTTATTTATCTCGGTTGCATTTTTTGAGCACTTTGCATGCGGACTTCTTCTATTATGCTGCTGCTGCTGCAATCGGCTGTTGAAATATTGCTGATGATGCACAAACAAAATAACAAACATCAGATGGCAGCATAATTCTTTCTTATAATCTCTATTATTGCTCTTATCTTTTTTTACCGTTCGTGAATTTTTTTCTTTTATTGATTGATAATAATTTTTAAATGTTTATATAATTGCTATTATTATATTACCAATCTTTTAAGATTCGAAAAACTAACTAAAATAATAAAAAAAAATGGTTCGAATAACACGAGAATTATCATATGATGAAATTCCACGAGATTTTCGACAACATGTTGAAAATGTTTTACAACAAGAATGGATGGGAAATGAAGTTGATGAACGACGTTGGGGACAAACTCCTCTTGGACAATATTTTGTACTTGTTACTAGTAAAGTAAGCTATTTTATATTTTTGTGGAGGGTTTACAAATTTTTAAAAATAGATTACAATTTTAAAGGTTGTATGGTATGCGGTTCGATTAATTGTGGATGAAGAACATCGTGATTTGGAGCTTACCCGTGAATCTGCAGTTGATGGATCTGATGTGCTAAAGAAGGAACAATTTTTAACGCTTGAAGGTGCACAAAATTTTGTTCGTGAAAAGCATGCAAAACTTGAAGAAGGTATTTTTGATGCGTAAGTTTTTATAAATAAATTTATATATTGAAATTAAATCCTTTGCAGACATGTTTCACATCGAATTCGAAAGCTTCCTTCTGATGCATTTTTAAATCCAGATAAATATTTAAAGCCAGGAGATCATATTCAACGCCGTTTGGATGGATGTATTCCATTTATAAATCATGAAGGAATTTATATTGGTGATGGGCAAGTTTGTCATATTAATACTGAAACGGCTACGGCTATGGCAAAAACTGTATTATCTGATAAAAGAGAAGCACATGCTCGAATTGATAAATTTCAAAAATTTGTTTCATCTGAAGATCAAGAAGTTCGAATTCTTGTAAGTTTTTATTTTCTATGGTAAAACAAAAGATGTTCATTTTTATAGGTGCATTGCCTCCGACGTCGTAGCCGTGAAGATATTTGTTCAACAGCTCGTCGATTAGCAGAAGAAAGATATCGAGCAGGTGAATATAATCTACTACAACAAAATTGTCAACACTTTGCATCATATTGTGTTCTTGGTGTTGAATGGATGTCTGATAAAGAGCCTTTAATTGAAAAGGCAATGTTTATTGGTTCAATTGCTGCAATAATTGGTGGAGCAGCATATGCAATTTTTTCAAGAAATAGCAATAACAATAATCGAAATGAACGTGAACAAGAACAAATTACATTTGGTGAAACAACACGTCGCTAATCATATCCATTCTTGAAACAATTATGTATTTTTCCGGTGTTTGAAAAAAGAATTAATGAATTTTTTGTACATATTTTTTCTAGCTTTGCCATACTTTTGTATATATTTTTTTGTAATTATCTGCAATTTTATTTATTTATACAAACACGTATACGTTTTGAATAATAAAAAAATGCTTTTGATTAAATTTTGTTATTTTATAAATATACAGTATACCAAAGTTTTGCAAAAAGCTTTTGAAAAATGACAAATTTTTCATTGACAAAAAACACTAAACTTTTGTTACATCAATTTTATTATTTCACCTTTTTAATACTAAAAAATGCAATAATATCTCAACTGAATTTTCATTATTACTTTATTCTGTGGTAACATTGGTGTTTTTAGTTGTGCTCCAAAATGGATAAAGAAAGTAAAATTCAAAAAAAAATTTATTGTTAAATGCTGAAATTTATGATCCAACAGAAACAACAACAAATTCATCAATGCTTTTTTTTCTTTTGTTTAAAATTAAAAAAAACTTTTAACCACATTTTTTTTTATTTCTTTAGTGTTGCATATTTATAATGGAATGAGATTTATGTTGTTTTGCAAAAAAGAAAATGCCATTATCACCACCAGATTTAAATTATGTTGGAGTACCACAACCTAAACCAGCAACAGAACAGGAACCAAAAATTGAAATAATGCCAACTAAATCAATGATATCAAAAGAATCAGAAGCTCAAAAATCAAAGGGGAATAATGCAAGTGAACTTCCATCTTCAACATAAAGCATAAAAAATCAAAACCTATTGTTGATAATAAAAAATCTTCTATTGTGAAGAAATCTTCTCAACAACTTCCAACAGAAACTTCTGAATCCGATGCAAAAAGAAATCCAAAAATTATTATTAAAAATGAAAAATAAAGAAAAAAATAAGTTCAAAAAAAGAAGCCATCTCAAATGGTTGCTAATAAAAAAGTTCCACCATTAAATGTTGTTAAATCTGCACCACTTCAATCAGTGACTTCTGAATCCGTTGCAAGTCGAAATTCAATAATTTAATGTCAAAAAAATTAACAAAGTTAACAAAAGATGATTCAAATAAAAATATTTAATAAACTAAATCAAAATCATTGTTTAATCAATGAAAAATGCTTTTATAATTTTTTTTAAAATATTTTTTTTGTATTGAATAAATTTTCGGGGACAAAACTCTTTGTGGAAAAAATCAAAAAAGTTGGTAAAAATTTTTCGCGCGAGATCACTACAGTTTTTGTTTCTGCGTGCAACCTGCAAAAAACCTTTGCTTATTTTTATGTTCAAATGTTTGATAGTTTTTTTCTTGTTTTTTTCAAATCTTTGCGTTGGTTTAATATTTGGTTTTTTACTTTATTTTCCGCCGTTTTTCGCTTTAAAAAAATAGTTTTTACCCTACAAAAAACCATTTTTTATAGTAAATGCACAAAAAGTTTGTTACCACCGAAGATATGAAGCGTAAAACTCCTGATAACTTTGATGAAGATGCTGCTGCTGTTGCTGCTGCTCCATCACGTCGTCGTTGTCGTATGGATCCATATTTAGAGCAGTTTAAAGCTTCTGGCTTATCACCAGTTGATATCCCATTACCATTTGGTCCTGAACGTGAACGTTTAAGAAAAAAATTTGATCGCTTTTCAAGCAAATATCTTATGTATCCACCAATGTGGGAATTAAGAACTCAGTGAGTCAACAGCAAAATAGTGCAAGTTTAATAATCGATTTAATATTTGTTAGATTAGAGCCAAATATGCCATATGAAAGATATGTAGAGCTTACAAAGCGAGCTTTATCAGATTTTTATTCCAAATCATTCTTCTATGATGAAGATACAATTTTCCCTGAATATAAAGATCAATTTCAAGCTGAAGTAAGTTTATACACATTTAATTAAGGATAATGATATTCAGGTATAAGAATTGAACAATATCTGATTATTTCAGCTAATCGTAAACATACATATACAACCAAATTTACTTAGTGATTAAGCAAAAGTAAGGTTTGTTATGTATGTTTGCGATTAACCAGAACAAAAATACTAACAAAGGATGTGATTAACATGTAACACCGTTTTTTAGAATAGGACATATTTTAGAATACTCATTTAATATTCTATAGTATTTACACAAATTATAAGCGAATCGTTTGAAGATAACCATTTTTCACCTTATAGAATATAATACTATATTATACGATATCTTATGCTACTTAAAACAATTTATTAATTTTTTTCGCAGATTTTTGATCCATTTATAGCACCAAATATCAAAAAGCTCAATATTTAAAAAACCATTAAATTGTTTTAAGTAGCACACGATATCGCATACTATAGTATTACATTCGATCACGTGAAAAATGACTATCTTCAAACGATCCGCTTATAATTTGGGTAAATATACTATAGAATATTAAATTAGTATTCTAAAATATGTCCCATTCCAAAATCGGCGTTACATGTTAATCGGTTCCCATGTAAGACATTGTTCAGTTCTTTACTGATATAGAATGCAAAAAGCACGTATCAGATTCCTTAAAAAACTGAATCTGAAACAAGCTTCCACTGAAGTTTAACAAAATTAATACACATAAACTAAACTTGCTAGTGTTATTTCAGTTTAAACCATTTGATCGACTTATGGAATGGCAATATTGGACAAAAATGACTGATGATTGTATTGCACAAGCTGGTATAAAAGATGTTGAGCCAATGTTGAAAGAAGCTTTAAGCTTCCCACATTCTCAACTTCAAGAAGTTTGCTGGTATTATGAAGAATTTTCAGGTTTGAATATTAAAAGAATACCCTCTCCCCTAGAAAAAATTAAAACATTGTCTAATTTTGCTTCAATTTGCAAGAAACTTTTTCGCAAACTTATCCTGGAAAGTTTGGTAACTCATGATTTGTTAAAGATAAAAAATAATTCACGTAGATAAAACACACATTTATTTGTGATTCAAATATCCCATGTATATGTAACTCACCTTTGCCTTTTCTTTAAACCGTATTACTTCATATACGTTTAATTCTTATAGGAACTCCAATGACCCGTCAACTTCGTCAACAACTTCTTTATAATAAAAAACTTTATAAACAGATTAAAACTCTTGAAGCTGAAGAAAATCATACCGTTGCTGATTGGTTTAAAGTTGTTACTCAAACAAAAGATTTACGATATATCGTTCAAAATGTTGAAGCTCGAATCGCTCGAGAAATTGATGCACAAATTGATGAAGAACAATTAAAGCCAGAATTATGGCAAATGTATATCAAATATTTATTAACAAAAGATCAATTGGTAAAAATTTAAAATATTTTAAGCTAAATTTAAATTTAAAGAAAGTGGATTCGTTTGTGTTTTTCCAAATTCATAGGGGCCCTTTCAAGATGAAGATCTGAGCTATTAGGTATTAAATAAAAAAAGCTACTAAGCTTATGCCATAATTATATGGTGGCATATAATTATGGTTTATATGCCACCATATAATGCTTCATGCAGAGATAAGGATGCACGAGGGCCTGGTGCTTTCTGAAAACCCCGGGGCCTGGGGCTTTAGCAGAGCGGGTGTTGTAGCGGGGTTTTAAGCATGATGGAGGTCATTTTTATCAAAATTGTTCTTCGCTTAATTTATTTTAAACAAAAAAATGAAGAGTGGTAACGCTTTTAATGTCTTAAAAAAATTTCTTTAGTAAATTTTTTATTTAAATCTGGAAAAAAAATTTCGGGGCTTTTTTAAAGCCCCGGGGACTGAAGAAAAAAACGGGGGCGGCCCGGGGCCTGGAATTTGGGCCCCCGTGCATCCTTATGCAGAGATTCTATCACATTTTTTCTTATAAGTGAACCTGAAAATCAGGGATTTTGAGAATCATGACAGAGTCCGGCTCAAGACTAAAATATATTTAATAATTTTCCAAAATTATACAAAACGAAATATGACATTTAATTAAACAAAAAATTTTTTTAGCTTGCTGAAGAAGTATATCATCGTTTTCGACGTTTATTTATTGATAATCGAAGTTTGGCATCAAATTTTCCAAATTATCGTGGAAAACTTTCTAATGATGCAAAATCTGCAATGGAAGCAATGAAATTTAATACTCCATATATATATAATACTCTTCCATCGGCACCTTTAACAATCTACAGTAATCCAGCTTCAAAACAACTTTTACCATTTAGAAATTCAATGATGCATTATATTTATACAAATGCATCACAAAAAGTTGTAAAAAAGCTTTATAGCTCCTGCAAATATTTTTATTTAGCAAAACGAAAACTTCTTTGTCATTCACTTTACATTGGAAAAGATTTAAAGCTACAATATTTTCGAAATTCAATGTCTTCAACTGGTGAAGAATCAGAATTTGCAGAAATGGATAAGCTAATTGTTCAAAATACAATGATTGTTCAACATTCTGAAAATCCAAATTTAATGCATACAATTTATCCAAAGCTTGAAGCATGCTCCATTCGATTCCTTCGAATTACTCGGCAAACATTTTATGTAAAAGAATATGACTTTTTAACATCTGCTGGAAAAATTATGAAACTTGTTTTTCAAAAGGTTTCAATTATTGATGAAAATGGTGAACCAATTATTTTGGAACATTTTTTACATAATTTACCTGCAGCTATGTATATTGAGTAAGTTTTTATTATTTTTGGGGAACTGTCTTTTGCTACCATAACTCAGCGCGATATCCATTATCACGACGTTTAATTACTTTAGGGCTACAAACTAGGATAAAAGCCAATATCGGCCCAGAAAAAAATTTCGAGATTTTTGGCAAAAGCTGATTTTGGCACATTTCGATTTGATGCCATTTCACTATTTCTAAACCAATTTCAATAATTTGACTTTTAAACGATAGAACGGGATTTCGGTCGAAATGTGATTTTGGCAAATTTCAACTTGGCGGCATTTTGCCTAAAGTGGACAAAATATGAAAGTTCTTTTATCAAATGATAGATCTGAGCTAGGGGAACATATTGCAACCATAAAAATTTTTTTTTAAAAATTATGCAAATTTTGGTTTCGTAAAATTTGCATAAATCCCTGCGGCACTTTGAACGAAAACGGATTCGATTTTCGTTCTTTTCAACCGTATTTTAGCTTATCCCGAAAGCTTCATCTGTAGCTTAAAATTTACTTTTTTCCCTTTTTTTCCATTTTTGCTCGAAATTGAAAAAAATGTCGTTTTAAAAATTTATTCAATTTTTTTAGTGCACCAATTAAAACTCGAACAACCCCTGAAACTCGAACAATGCTTTTTAATTGGGATAAACCACAAAAGATTCATTGCATCAGCATTTTATTGGATGATACATTAATGGAAATTTTAAAACCAATGAAATTATTTGCATTTTTAGAAGTTTGTTTTTTAATCTTTAAAATAATATACTGCAATGTAAAAAAATTTAAATTTTTAGAGACTTGTTGTAAATGTTAAAAAATCAACAAATGTTGTACAATTTGAAAAAGGAAATGAAAATATTTCAAATTATTTGCAAGATTTAATTCAAGCAACACAAATTTATAAACATCGAAATGGTGGAAAAGCACCCCCAAAAGTTCTCACTTTAAAAGATTATGAAAATTTACTTTAATCTTTTTTTTGTTTTTGAAAGGTATCGTCTTTGCTTAAGTTTGGCAACGATTTTTGCACAACTTTTTTAAAGAAAGTGTTTACGTTGAGCAAAAGTATTTTTTTGCCCAAATAAAATTTTTTCCATAGTTTTTTTTTTAATTTTGCAATGTAAAATGTTTTATGCGTTGCATTAAAAAATATTTTTGTTTAAATAGGCTACGATTAAAATCTTTTGTTTAACGTAAACACTCCCTTTAAGACTTTTATTACTTTGTTAAGGTCGTTTAGAAATTTATTTTTTTCCTACAAGAACCAACATTTTTCGAGTTATATTTGTTCATTATTTTTTACAATATATCACCAATGATTATTGTTACTTTTATCATATGTTATACAATTTACTTTGTATATTTTTTAAAATAAATAAATATTTAAAAAACTATTCCATATCTTTTTTTTCAAACACATCTTTTTTTACGACAAAAATTGCATGTTGTTTGAAAAGTAAAAAGGACCGTTTACTGGAAAATAGCATGTTTAAAATTTTTTGCAGTTAATTCAAAAAACAATAAAAAATATTTTTTTCAACATTAGCTTTCAGGAATTTTACTTTAAATATGCATGAATTTATTTTAGGGAAGTCAAATAGTAACAGAATTTCAAGAAAAAGCTTTTAAAAAAATACAAATGAACAAAAATAGGCTTTTGAACAAAATCATCATTTGAATTCAATTAAAAAAAAAGAAGTAAAAATTAATTTTTAGTATTTATAAAGCTTACAATATAATTTTTCAACCTCATCAACATGTTTTTCAATCCGTTTTTGACGCCGCCGCATACGCCGACAGCATAAAATTAACAAAATCAAAATAAATAATATAATAACTGCAAAAATAAAAATTCCAAATAAAGATAAATTTATTAAACTTTGATTTGAAAATGAAAGTTTTCTCTCATCGTTACACACAGTTTTTAATTTTTTTACATTTAAAATTATACAAAATACATCAAACAAAGAATAAGTAATAAATTTTTTATATTGTAAAACATGATACTGTACCATTTTTTACCCGAATGAGTCATTTTTTATGTAGTTTGAAAAAAGTTTCAATTATTTAAACCCAAAAAAGTCTTTCATTATTTTCTTTTTCATTCTTTCTTTGTTTTTTATAAACCTTTTTTGACAATTTTTTTATTTCCTTGTAAAACTAAAAAGCTTTTTGCATGAATGCATTTTTCGATTTTTAAACGAAGCTACAATAAATTGCTATTGTAAAAATCTTATACGTGAGTTTTTAAAATCAGGGCTTTAAACAAATAACAAAAATTTTATGTTTTGTTTTATGAGGAATTTTCTTTGAAAAAAATGGGAAATGTGACGCTTTTTTGACTTTTTTAAATTCTCTTTTATCGTTGTGGTAATTTATACACAAAATTTTTAAAAAAAGATTGCCGCAAGTGCTACGTTTTTTTAGCTTTGTTGGCATGGCAAATTTTTGTGGATCAATTAATCCTATTTGACCTTAAAAAATGCCAATAAATAAAAAACTTTATGGACAACGCAAGCAATTAAAATCGCAAAAAAAGATGAAAAAAACGAAGACATTGACTCAAATGCCAATCAATATGAATTAATGCAGTTTGTATTTTCATTTTTGCCTACAAAATGATTTTATTAGTGATTTTTCTATTGTTTGGACGGGAACAATTTAGCAGATACATAACATCTCCAATTTTTTCTACAAAAAAATTCTTATTTTAATATTAAAATTTTTAATATTTTGTTTCGTAAAGCAAAAATGGCGTATTTCAAATTCACCAGCATAAAAGCTGAAATTTAAAGCTAATGAATAATACACAAAAAACTAGAATATAATTTTTTCTCAACAAATCGATAGAAACCGAACACAAAACGAATTTGTGATAAACAAAAAAATATACAAATCGAACCGAGATATTCCTCTT
>CAWUHW010000051.1:0-165943 GCA_963922195.1 Panagrolaimus sp. PS1159
AAGCAGTGGTATCAACGCAGAGTACTCCATAAAATATAACATTTATGGTAATTTGTATTTTTTAGGATTTTTTGAAAAAAAGTGTTAATTGAAGTCCATTTTCAAGATGACATAATTAACAAAATATGGGAAGATATGACAAATTTGAGGCTTTCATGACAAAAATAAACATGTTTAAAATATTTGGAACATGTTTCAGACGTATGGAGGCAATATTTATTATATGGGAAATTTTTAAACAAAAATGGTATTTTCGACAGACTTATTTTGGAAAAACCATGATTTTGCTTTAGTACCATAGAAAAGTATTTCTTTCAAAAATAAGTCATGGCTAATTTTATCGTATTCGACAAGAAAAGGCTAAAAATATAAACGTTGAACCACTTTTGAAAAAATAATTTTTTTTCGAATTTTAACACTTTTTTCAAAAAATCCTAAAAAAAACAAATTACCATAAATGTTATATTTTATGGCTTATTTTAATATTTTAGCATGTATTCAATATTTTTATAACACAAACATATTTTTTTTCACTTGAAAAACCCTATTTTTAAGGCCATTTTTTTAATATACCCTATTTTGCTATTTTTTGAAACAATATCTTGACGCGAAATTGCGAAATATGATCCGGAGTTCTAAAACTTTCCAGGATAACTCTTATAGCATAGACATACATGACAAAAGTCACCACTAGTCAATATCTTTCAAATTCACTGAGTTATGCTCCCAACATTATGCTGGAGGTGCACTTTTTTGCCTTCTTTCCAGTAAAAAAGTATCGTACACCCCGTTTATTGTTTTTATTTTGCTCCATATAAATCTAAAATTACGTGGGGAAGAAAATGAGATCAAAAAAAGCTGGTCCCTGCCAACAAATTTTGGCACTTTATGTCAATTACCGTATATGAAAATTGATCAATACTTGATGAAATTTAAAAAATTAAAAAAAAGCCAAAACTGCTCAAAATCCATTTTGCAACCGTTTAGGTCATTACTGTTATCAGTATTTATCATTATTAAACCTTAATTAACGTATTTTGTAAAGAAAAAATCGTTTTATGACATGTTTGACATATTGCTCATTTGATGTAGTAAATATTGATCGGAAATTGTCAAATTTTGCTGTTGGGTGGCTGAAACTTCTCCAGAATACTTGAACAACATTATATTTAATAATAAAAGTCACAAGAAGTTTATCCATAGCATATTTCAAAAGTTTTCCCATTTTAATGATGTTGGAGATATTGTGAAAGCAGTGGTATCAACGCAGAGTACTTCCGCAGGCCCTGAATTAGAGAGTTACTAATGTTATTTTTTGATGTAGTTTTAACAGGAGAATAATTTTTTGCAATAAAATTTTCCGGGTAGTATTGAAAAAGGAGTACCGTAACCGAATTACCGTAACCCAATACGATTTTTTCACTATTTCAAATATAAATTTTTGTCAAATTCAACTTTTTTTTACAAAATTTAACTTTTCTGGACTCAGAAAATTCAGGGCTACATTTTGATACCAAATTTATAAAATTTCGATTTTGTCAGTCGAAAATCGAAATTTTGGTGTGGCAGTATGATATCTCAAAATCTAGCATATAAAGTGATACCATACACCATTTTTTTCGTGTTTTTGAGTATCAAAAACCTAGGAAAAGTCATCAAAACCGAAAAAAAAGACAAAAAAATTTTTGTGCCAAGCATTGCTCGAACTTCTCAGAATATGAGCTATATGCAATTAAGCAGGAAAAATTAGTTCCTAAATTATTTGAAACTGGTGATGGCACTTTTTTAATTTCCGAGAGAGGAAATAAAATTGAAGATAAAAATGATGTAACATTTCATCACGTAAATAAAATGCTCTGCAGTGAAAAGAATGAAGATTTAAAGTCAGTTATTGAAAATGTTAAAGATTTCGCTGAAGTTTGTGAAGATAGTAAAATTAAGGAAACTGCATTTGTATTGGAAATTAAAGTGAGGGATAATACTCCTGGGGCTGAAGATCGTCATGAAAGAAATAAAGCAGCTGATGCTAGTAAAGATAAGGACGATATTAAATTTAGAGATGCACCTTTTAAGTGTCCCAATGAATAAGATGCTCAAAAATATTCGGTTGTAACATTATATGTTGAAAAACTTGATTCACCATTTAAAGATAAAGTTATTGAGAATACTTTGTTAAATGATCGTGAATATTACTATCCCCAAAATAGTAAATTTATTCTTCGTCAGCTTTATATCAGTAAAGCAAAACGTGAAGAAGCCGATACTGTCTCAAGAAAAAGAGGGATTAGTGATGAAATTTCTGATGGAAATGATCAATTGTCTTGGACTGCGATAAATAAATGCAGTTTTGAAAAAGCAGAAGGTGCACCGGTTAGAGCATTTAAATTAATAGAAAAAGTTAAAATTGCTGTAGTGCCTTTCACTTGTTCTTCTGTTGTAAACGATAGTAAATTTGCTGCTGAAGCAATCCGTGCGGCAAAAGATGTTAATGAAATTAAGATAGAAAATTTGCCAGTCGAAGTTATTAAGTTTGCCGCTGCTGATAATTTTATTGCAGAAAATGGAAATATTTCCACAAATAATATTAAGCTTGTCCATTCATTTAATTTGGAAGTATTAAATGAACTGAAAAATGAAGATGATGCAATAATGCATCAAGTTGATGAAGTGCCTTCCAGAAAGATTTTGGATGATGAAGTTGTTAAATTTATTGTTAATAAAGTTTCTCCGGATAAGAAATTTAACAATAATTTAGAAGGAAAATTATGTGAAAATAGACGTATGGTAAATATCCAGGAATTCTGTGTCACATTTAAGGTTGGATATTGTGATTCTGCTTTTGAAGATAAATGTTTCGAAAATGGTCTGCTGCTTTTACGTTGCCAAAATCGTTATATCCCTAAAGCTGATGAAATTATTCTTCGTAAGCCTCCTGTCATGGAAGCAAAGCGTGAAGAAGATGACATAAATTTAAGAAAAAAGGGAGTTGTGGTTAATAATTTGGAATTTAAAGGTTATAATGTTGTTGCAGCTATCATGTATTTAAAGCTAGATTTACTGTTAGATAATTTAAATGTCCTTCAAATTTTGGTGAAAAGCTCGATTGATAGTGAAAATAGATTTAAGAAATTTGTGATGCCAAAAGATAAAGAAATTATCGTTCGAGTTTATGTCGCAAAACTTTTAGCCGTATATACGCTTATTGTTTTCGCGGGAGAAGATGAAGAAAATCTTCATGTTAAATCTTCAAAAATGAAGCTGCAAGTTGTTAATTTAAGTGATGAAATTGCTAAGGATTCATCAAATATTTGTGTATCTCCTTTAGGTAATAAAATTAAGTTCGAAGTAAATTTTGAAGTTGAACGTCTTTTTTTGAATTATGAAGAAAAGCAAGTAAAAAGGATACCAAATTATCCAAAACAAAGAGCATTGATAAATATTGAATTTGATAAAATTATAATTGTTAGAAATTCACCACCGAATGATGATAAAAGGTTTATCTTTTTGTGCATAAACGAGAATAAAGTTGAAAAAATGCTTTATATTATATATGAAGTTACTGAAGTAAAGTTCAATTTTGCTGAACTTATGGTTGCTGCACTTCGAGTTTTTAATTTATCTGCTCCTTCCAAAGGTTTTTATGAAAATATTGTTTTAGTAGAATTGTTGAAAAAATTTTAAAATTATTCAGGTGTCAATAATTTTAATTGTTATAAATGGAAATCAAAGTAAATGTAAAACTATCATTGGAACTTGAGAATGTCGAAGGCAAAGTAATGTTTATTGTTTTTGTCTGTGTTTTTTAACATTGTGTTTTAAGTTAATTAACATTGTTATTATAACTTTTTAATAATGTTGCCATAAATTTTTCAATGTCTATTCTGTAATTTAGTTTTGAAGTTATTAAGTTTAGTTTAGTACAGTAAGACCACCGCTATTGATAAATATGGAACATTTATTTAAATATTGTGTAATTCATATCTTTTATTGTAAAATCTAAATTGTATTGATGATGTTAAGTATTTAGGGGATGTGTAACTTTTAATGTAAAATGATTTTAAAAAATTGTACGCCATTTTTTAAAAAATGTATTGATTAATATATGTTGTTATTATTATTATGATTAGGTTATTGATAGTGTAAAATTTATTGAATTGTATTTTTTGAAATTGTGTCTTTTAAGAATTTAAACCATTGTTTAAACCTAACTAACTACGATACACTTTAACCTTTTGTTACACCCTACACATCTCATTATCGTACCTTTTTTTGGGGGGAGTGTTAAGAAAGATCTTATCTCCGATTATCCCCGTTCTTTCTTTTTTTATATTTTTATTCGTATCATTTTTTATCCCAATAAATCGGACAGCAAATATTCTCTCTCAGCCACAAGTAAGAAGATTATATAACTACATTTAGTTTATGGATTTGATGGCCGAATTACAATATCAAATAATCTTCGACGTTCTGATCCGCTTTATTATGAAAGTTCAAGTGGGCAACTTCCAAAATCTCCATGTTATGAATTTAAAATTACTGATAAGGGTTAGAAAATTGATGCAGAAGTTTGGACATCTCCATGTCATTCTGGAATGAAAGATCATTCACAAAAATTGATATCTTCTTCAGCATCAAATCCTGAAAATGAAATTCCAATCTATCTTACATTTTTAAGTTTAGATACACCAATTTCAAGAAGTCGAAAACTTCGAAATATTGGAATTTTAAAATCTTGCGATGGTGCAATTGATTTTCTTTTACAAGAGCTTGAACATTCTGATGCAGCTTCAATTCAAAATTTATCAGTTTTTTGTGTGTCTTTTTCCATAGTTTTTACTTTTATTTTGCGCGTTTAAAAACTTTTCATTTTTCCCATTTTTTCCGGTGTGTTTTGCGCGCATTTTTTGTTGCTGTCAGATCTCTTTTCTTTTATTACTGCAAATTAATTACTGTAGATTTGTTTGTTTATTTATGCAAAAAAAATTTTTTTATTAAATAAATTATTAAAGGGTATTTAACACTGTTAATAAAGATCAACCGATTAAAAATGCCATATTCGTATTTACAGTATACAAAAGACATACAGTATGCCCCAAACAAAGTTTCTTCAATATTAATACAAAAATAGAAGGTTCAAATATTTATTAAAAATAAATTGTACAAGTTTCAAAAATATATCACAATTATACAGAAACACCAGGATATATAAATAACAATAATAGAAATGACTAAGTGGTATACATAAAAACATTCATATCATTTTCATCACGTGCCATATATTTGTTATCGATTAACCATTCAATTTGTTCCTTAATAAGCTTCTTTGATGGCAAAAACATATGCTTGAGTTGTTCAACAAGTTCCACTTCAAGTTGTGCAGAAGAAATCTTTCGACGAGCTTTCATAATTTTAATAATTGCTTCTTGAAGACGGAAACATCGAAGTCGAATAACTTCATCACATTCTTGATCAGGTGTTGCATCAATAATATTCAAACGACCAATAAGATTTAAACGACCACGAGGTTGAATTTTATCATTCTAAAATGAAAGTATACTGTAATTGAACATTAAAATAGAGTAAAAGCAAACCTTAGTAATGCCAAAGTCATCATTAATCCAAAAAAGAGTTGAATCAGTAAAATTCTTCGGAATTAATGTTTCATAATCGGTAAGGAGAAGTTGACGCTTCAATTTTGGAAAAGCAACTAATGACATTAAAGTTCGATTAAGATCAACATCCAAAAGTTCTGTTGCAATCTTTAAATCATCAAAGGTTAATTTGGCTGCTGGACGATCATTGTAAGCATTAAGAACAGAAAGTTGAAGAGCAGATACATCAAGATCATATTTACCATTCTTATTATTAATAGTAATTGCAGCACTTGACATATGTGATGACCAATAAAGTTTTCGACCAACATGCATCCGTTTATAACATTCTTGAATTTCATTGGAACAATCTTCAATTTCACGTGGCATTGTAAGATTAATATAACGTGATTTTCCCCATGCACCAACATTAAGAATTTTCAGAGACATCATATCTAAAAGTACAGTATGGAAAGATATGCGCGAAAAGAGCAAAAGCAACTTACCAACAATCGACGCAGTACTATCATTGATATTACTTTGACAAATTGCACGTTTAATTGAAATATTGGTATCTTTATTAATTTCAATATCTTGCAGCATCCTTGAAAGCTTGTTAACATAATCTGCTGGCATACCAATTTCCTAAAAAGCAATAATTGGTTATTGTATTATTTCAACAAAAGCAAAAGCTTACTCTAAAACGACGAACAAGATTTTCTTCCTTTTCATGATCAGAAGTTGTTTCAAGAATTAAACGACGACTCATATGAAGTTTATGAAATCTCATAAAGATATCCTTGTTTTGAACATATTTCAATACAAGAATAATATTATTAAGTTTTTCATCAATCTCTTCACTGCTAAGACGTTTTGATACAGCAGATTTACGAAGAAGTTGATCACAATAAATTGCCAACAATTCAGGAGATCGTGATTCAATTGGACCCTTGTAACTAAAAAATAAAGCATTAAATCAATCAACCAAAGCTATTAAAGCTTACTTTTTAGAAACATCGAGCTTGAATACTTCGGTATTATTAACAATTTCTTTGAAAGCTTTATCACGTTCAGTAAGATATTTTGAATCATTATTGAATGCCTTTTCAATCAAAGTTGTGAATCTTCCATGCATCTCCAAAAGTTGTTCAACATATTTATCACAATCTGATGTAACATCATTAGCATTTTGAATCATTTGGTCAAGACCTTCACGACGAATATAATGGAAGAGAGTTTCTTTGATAACTTTGCTACCATTTGGTGTACGATGTGCAAGACGATAAATCATTTGAAGCTTTTCAATATCATTAAGTTTAATCAACCCAATACATTCAGCAAGAATTTGTTCTTCATAATTATTGTACAGAACATCCAAGCATTTTTGAAGCAGTGATGTTTCAGTCTCAGCATTACCATGTTCAAGATATTTTGAAGCCCGATCAACTTCATCAATAAGCTTCTTATCTGCATATGCAATATAAGACAATATTCCATGATTTTGCAAAAAATCTGCTGTACGACAAAGATAAAAGCTTGCAAGATTTTCATAATATGCTTTTTCATATTCTTGACGATAAAGTTCAAGTGCATCAGCTTCATTTGGAGAAAGTTCAACTATAAAAAATCATACTGTAACTAAAAGAGATGGCAGCAAATAATGAAGGCTTACCAAATGATTTTCGAACATTTTCAACCAAATATTTTTCAACATGTTCACCTTCTCGATCCTTTCGAATTAATTCCATAGAAGCACGAAGTAAACGTTGTTTAATATCGGTAAAGACAACTCTATGCCAAGTTTGAAGCATATTCTATAAATTGAGGAAATAAAATCAGAGATACATCTTCAAAGAAACTTACACGTCGAACAGGATTTTGATTAGTATTTGATTGCTTTTTAGAAGCAGGATGCATCTTATTAACAGTACGAGTTAAAAAGAAAAAAGGTTTTGGCAAATAATTAATCATAACCATATAATTAATCCATTGTTGTACATATGCAGGAAGAAGAGCATGATCATCACTTTGTGTTGGAAGAGACTAAAAAAGTATAAAGATTAGTTAAATGCAATACAGCCATAAACAACAAACATTTGCAGCAGCATTAACATGAGCTTCAAGAACTTTTGTAAGTTCTGCAGCAACTCTCTCACTTCCATTATCTATCCAAGTTATCAGGCCATTCATTGTTTCAAATAAACCTTGCCATTCAGGTTGTGGAACATTCTATAAAGTTATGTGTGAAAGATAGATGTAAAATAAAGAGGAAAAAACTTACTTTTTGATCAAGCATAGCTTTAATAGTTTTCAAAGCACACTTCCATTCTGAATCAAACGTTTTCCCACTTAGAAATGGCTAAAAAATGAACAAATTAGAGTGTAAATACAAGGATGTGTTATAACGGATTTGTAAAGCCGTTAAAAATAATAGATAACTGTTAGTAGATGTGTCGAACACAAAACTGGTTGTTCTACAATTCTGTTTATAACACATCAATAAACGATCAGCTGATATTTATAAGAAAAAACTTACATTACTAAGAAGCATTTTTGGTGAATAAAGGTTATTAAGCAAGCAATAATAAAGTTGTTAACTAATTAAATGATGTTGAACGTAAAAATATGAGAAGATTGATGTCGACGTCAACGATCAAAATAAAAAAGTGAAAGCAAAACCGCAAACAAAAAATAGATCCGCGAGTCGCAAGTCGCGGCGCGAGAAGAAAAAACTTTTTCTGTCTCTTTATTTTTTTGGCAAAGCGTTCTATGGCGCCAACGCTCACGATTTTTATCGTCAAAGAATTTTTTTTGCTTTTTTCAAACTTCACAGAAAATGTATATTCATATACCCTTCACATATTGTTCCTATAACCTTCCTATATCCTATATGTTTCCTATTGATTTCTTATAACCTTCACAGAAGTCTTATAACTTTCCTATAAAAAATTTTTATATAGTCTGGTTATATGAAACGTATAGGAAGGGTATATACTTTAACATTAAAATACCTGATTTCCTATAAGATTCTTATAAAGTTCCTATAATTAGATTATTACATTTTTAAATGAAAAAAATTGCATGAAAAAAGTGCATTTCTTTGTTTCTCTGCCGTCTGGATGAAACTTTTCTTTGAAGGGTAATGCGAAAAAACATAAATGCTTGCAATTGTAAATTAAACATCGGTTGAAAAACTCAAAACAATTTCAGATGTGTGGACGGAATGACGATTCCTGCTCCACCAAATTGTTAAAAAAATTTTTGGATATAAGAAGATTATAGGAATAGTTTCCTATAATCTTCTTATAAAGTTCCTATACCCGGCAGCGGATTAGTTATAGGAAATTTGTATGAAAGATATAGGAATTTTTTCGTATAACCTTCACAGATTTGAAAATTTTAAAAATCCTTATCTATGAAGGTTACATGAAAAAATTCATATACCCTTCTCATAAACTTCCTATAACGAATCCGCTTCCGGGTATAGGAACAATAAGTGAAGGGTATATGAATATACATTTTCTGTGTTTTTTAAAAATTTCAACAAAATTTTACAAAAACAGGAACTCTTGAATTACATCTTTTTTAAGTATCTTTTACTTTGCTTCCGGCGAATATCCAACAAAAAAAAACAGTTTTGTGCAACAACGTGTTAATGCATTTAAGACAAAAATCTGGTTTTTTACTACTTTGCTGCTTTTTTTGCTTCAATAAGTTTTTTTTCTCTCGATCGGACCTTGTGTAAACATCCCGATCCTTCGTCTTTTTCTTTGTGATATGAATTCTGACCGGAAAGATGACAATAGGAAGGTTGAAAAAAAGTTGCAAAAATGCAAAAGGAAAGATGTCAAAATCAAGATGACCCGAAAAAAGTTATGGAATTTCTTTTATCCAACATTTTTGATCTCTTTTCCTTCGTCTTCCTTTTCCACATTAAACTTTTTCGATAAAGAAAAGTATCAATGATATATTTTTAAGGATCGTTTATACCTTTAAAAAGCGGCGTCCTCTTTTTTCGAGAGTAATTTTTTCCTTGATTCTCAAGTTGAGAGGAGGCTTGTTTTTGGGTTGTCGTCGTCCGGATATTCAATCTTCAAAAAACGAGATTATGAGTTTTTAAAAAAAAATTGATATAAAATAGAGTAAAATTTTTGTGAATTGAGATCTTGGGTTTTTGTTGGTTTATAGTTGTCGTCGGGAGTTTAAGGAAGCAGCTTTTTTTGTCAAAAAATATGAATTTTTCAACGATAATTTTGTTAAATATTTTTATTGTTTCTATTAAAGCTATGGGATATTGTGAATATTTTGAAAAACAGGGGATTCATAAGGAAGGATGTCCGATTCCTAAAAGTTTAGAACCTAAAACAACTCCCAAACGTAAGTTAGAAATTTTGATAGTTGCTTTGGGACAATTCATTGACCTTAAGGGTTTATGAGATTAAAGGCTTTGAGATATCCAGATATTGCAAATCCTTTTTCATTACTAATCTTCTTATCCATGTTATAGCATCTTTTCAACCTTGCACAAATAAATTCCTTTTTGATACCTGCTGTCAAGATCCGGCTTCCGGCTCTTGCTTTCTAACATTCCTTTTCTTTTTACTTTAACAATAACAACATAAATTCCTTTCTCTTTTTTATATAAACATCACATCTTTTATCTATCTTTTTATCAATTCTTTCAATTTCAATCATATACTTTTATCAATCGTTCTTTTTGTATTCTTTTAAATAAACGCACAAGAAATAAAGGTCCAATCTCCTTCTTCTTGTGAAATGGGGGCTCTTGGTGCCTAAGCCGGCTTTATTTAACTTGATCCAATTTGTTCAATTCGTGTTCATCAATTTGTTTATCAATTTGTTACTCAATTTTTTCATTTCAATTTAATTTTTGTTATTCAAAAATTACTGATACTGCGGTTTTTACCGGTATTTTGTCAATTATAATAAAATTCAAGTGTTCGTTATTTAAATATTGAAATATATTATTTTACTCACAAGGAAACCTATTGTTAATTATTTTAAAGAAAAAAGATTTTTATCCAAATACAAAATTGTTTGTTTTGCACCGAATAACCACATATTCGAGTGTTACCAATTATTATTATTTATTATCATTATTGTCAAATTTCAAAGTTAAACTCAACTTATTGTCTTTATGGTTATTTAATGAAAAATTGTATTCTTACTCAAATTAATATGAAAGTTAATCAAAGCTGATTATTTGAATTTTTTTCAATATATTTTTTATTACTTAAAAACTAATCAAAGTCAAGTTTTTACTAGTATATATCAAATACATAACAATTCAACTGTTTGTTATTTATTTTTACTATTATTTATCGTTCTTAAATATTGCTCAATTATATGAAAGAAGAATATTTATTACTCAAATACTATATTATCAATTTACAACGAATACAAACAAATTCGTGTGATTATTATTTTTAATTATTATTTCTAATTCTGCTGTTATTTTTCAATTACAATGTATTTATCAACAAAAACCCAAATTCGTCGAATGGAAACCACAATCCAACACTTGAAAAATACTTTACATAAACTTGAATCAACTAATTTTATTAAAAATCATTTTGTATTAGCTGCTGAAAAAACTGATGATGATTTTATGTTGGCTGAACATTACTTGAAACTTGATAAACTACAAATTGAATATGGTGTTCAACAAATAAAAGGTTTCGATGCTGAATGGCAAAACTCATTTTTCAAAACACAACGTGATGAAAGCGATGTTAATGCTTATTTTGTAATGTATGAAAATGGAATTTTAGCTGCTCTTAAAGAAGCTGATGATCAATTAATTAATATTTGTTTAATGATGAATTATGTTTTTTTACAAAAGTCAAATGGAACTTTTGAAACATTGGATAATTTTGGTAGTATGTTAAACCATGTAAGTATTATCCCTGATCTTCCCAAAATTCACATGCCCGTTAAAAATCAAACTGTTGATTATGAAATTAAAAAAAATTATGAACCCGTCATTAGTTCTATGTCTGAAGATCAACCTATTCTTATTACTGCAAGCTCAACAACTATTAACGAAACTTCTATTACTCAACCAAATTCTCCATATGTAATTCAAGAAAATTCTTCATTTGTTAAAATTAACCATTGTTTTGCAAATGCTGGTCAACATGCTACAGTAAATATTGTCATTTCTTCAACTGTTACAACTACACCTATATCCTGCAACATAAAAATTTCTGATTGTAGTGTTGTTTGTCAAAAATCTGTTAGTGCTGCTTATAATCTTATCACTGGTTTTATTGCCAAATTTGAATCTGCATTTCATCCTGGTGATCATAAATATGTTCGTTTCTCTTTTGCTTCGGAGGGAAAGATTCAATATGCATGCAGATTCACCGATGATTTTTTACAAGTTCCTGAAATTGCTCAAGTGGAATTGTTGGCAATGCTTCGCCTCATGTTCACATGCACTACAACAACCTTTGGATGCTCAGTTATGTCAGTTCAACATTCATTCATGATCATTATACCGTATTCTAGTCACTCAAATGCCAAGCCTGAAGCAATGTAAAAACATTCGAATCTTTCTTTATTAAATTTCTATTGTGCTATAAAATTAATTAACTTTATATTGAAACTTATTAATTTTAAATATTTCTTCCCTTAATTTTGTTACTGTGGAATTTATTAAAATTATCTTAACTTTAAATGTACTATTCATTAAAATTATGAATATTTATTTTAAAAATTTTATTATATAAAACTCAATTGTATTCTGTCTTTTTTAAAGCCCTGACTAATTCAATTATTTGTCTACTCTTTTCCTTTTTTTTCTGGCCCCCGGAATGTCAAGATCCGGCTTCCGGCTCTTGCTTTCTAACATTCCTTTTCTTTTTACTTTAACAATAACAACATAAATTCCTTTCTCTTTTTTATATAAACATCACATCTTTTATCTATCTTTTTATCAATTCTTTCAATTTCAATCATATACTTTTATCAATCGTTCTTTTTGTATTCTTTTAAATAAACGCACAAGAAATAAAGGTCCAATCTCCTTCTTCTTGTGAAATTGCCAGGCTTCGGATGCTGATGTATGTGTATCAAAGCAACTCTGTGTTCAAGTAACTGGTGAACCATGTTGTGCTCCATCTCCTCATCAATGTCCAACAATTGAACAACTTGGTGTTAAATGTATTTGTTGAGAAAGAAGAATAGCTCCGCCTTCCTTTCTCTTTAAAGGTCGCTTGCAGCGACTCCCTTTTCCTACTTGCCACTTTCTCTCTCTTCTCTTTTACATCCCTTTTGGAACGTTTATATTTATCGGCAAGAAATAAATATTTAATCTTAGCAATTACCAAGCGGAATCACATATTTTGCACTGAAACCGTATATCGGCTTTCATCACATGGGGGCTCAGCCGTTGTATGATCGACCTTGGAATTTTCTTTCGTGGTGCTAGATTTATTATTTTTGGTATTTCTTGATTGTTTTTATAAGGGTGTATTTGTGGTTATCAAGAATAATTTACTATTGGTATTTTTCCTGCTATTCTTGTTAAATTTGGCTGGTCACTTTAATTCGTGGTGTTCATTTCGTGGTGTTCAATTGAAACTGCCAATGATCAATTAAGTGGTGATCCAGACTCGAGCAGACAAGCAACAAACAAGTTAAATTTTACTTAAGGTAGTTTTGTTTCTTTTAATTTTGTTTCTTTTGTTAAGTTATCTTCTGGTCTCAAAAAATTTTTTTTTGAGAAGATAGCCATAAAAAATTGTTGAATTTTTGGCTCTTTTTTTTAAAGTTGTTTACCATTTTTTCACATTTTTTTGCGAATTTTTTTCCATTGAAATTTTTTTTTGCCTTTTTTCTTTTTTTGCAAATATCATCCTTCACTGTCTTTGTTAAAAAGTGTTTTTGCGCACCAATTTGTTTTCTTTGTTTGTTGCAAAGAAAAACTAACACCTGCTAACAATGTCCGGTCCATTTATTTCAAAATTGCCTGCGATAGAAAAGCGCAAAGTTAAAAGGATCGATGATGCAAAAGTTTTTCTTCAAAGCAATGGAACATATACAAAAAATCGTGAAATTGAAGCACGCAAGCTTATCTCTGCTTTAAAAAATGAAAGTGATGCATTTGAAAAAATTGATGAAGCATGGATCGATTTAATTCAATCTTTGGATGATCCAAATGCAATCAAAAATGAACAAGCATCATATGAAAAATATGCTGTTGATACGAAAGATCCTGATAAACAACCATATATGGATGCAATTTCAGAAATAAATGATACTTTGTTAGAAGTAGAAGTTGAAATGCAAATGATAGAAGATAACTTAAAAATGTTAAATGCATTAGCTACTGGAGCTTCTGCACCTGGTCAAGTAGTAGTTGTTAAAACACCTGCTGCTGAAGTAAAGAAACGACTTTTTTATGGAAATCCGGAATTTTATAAAGGATTTATTGATAATTTTATGGCTGATATTGGCAATCATGCCAGTATTCCAGATATCATCAAACTTGCGAAATTGAAAGAAAGACTTGATGGTCCAGCTTTTGATGCCATTTCAAGATATACTACTGATGCTGGTTATCCACTTGCTTTGGATAAATTAAAACAAAGATTTGGCAATAAAAATGACGCTATCATCCTTTTAAAAGAAAGAATGAAGAAACCAGTTAAAGATAAAAGTGACTGGATAGCTGTCAGAAAAGCTTTTGATGATTTGGATGCAAGTATTGATATGCTTGCAGAATATGGATACAATGTTTCCATTTATGATTATGCACCTGCAATAGAAGGCATACTTCCTGATGAAATTCTAATTCAAATTGTGAATTATGAAAGTACTTTACCAGCCGGAAAAATTCTTACTTTGGATGAAAAAAGAAAATATATTGATCTCCTTTTGATGGGTTATGAAAAAATTTATGGCACAGCTTTTGGAGATAATGATAAAAGAAAAACTTATGCTGGAATGTACAACACAGTTGCTGTTACTGTAACACCAACAAAGAAGAAACCTCCTTCTGATTTTATGAAATCAAATAATTTTGAATGTGGTTTTTGTCAAGATTCTCATCGTAATGTTGATTGTCCTGAAGTCTCTTCACCTGAACAAGCAAAGCTTTTGGCATCGAAAAATCATTTATGCTTTAAATGTTTTCGTCTTAGCCATATTTCAAGAGATTGCAACACTAATTTAAGTTGCTATAAATGTGATGGTAAACATCATACTCTTAAATGCAAAAAGAATGATGTTCGTAAAGAAATCAATTTTGCACAACCTCCTGTACTTGCATCAATAATTGATAAAGAAATTGAAAAAGAAGTTTTATTGATGACTGCTAATGTTAAAGTATCTCATCCATCAAATACTGAAAATGAAGAAAAAGTTCTTGTACTTGTTGATCCAGGATCTGAAATTAACCTTATTGATACAAATTTATGTAAAAGTTTAAATTTACCAATGAAGAAAGAAACCGTTGATTGTCAAAGTACCAATGGTCAAAAGTTTGAAGTTAATGGAGCTTATAACATTAATCTTCAACTTAAAAATGGGATGAAAGTACCAATAACAGCTCTTGGAACAAATAAAATTGTTGAAAATATTAAAGTTCCGAAATTTGAAATTTTATCAAAAATTCAACAACTTGAACCATTACCAATCAAATTTGGAAATCCCCGAATTCTTTTATCAATGAAAGAATATCAAAAATATGTTATGGGTGAAAAATCAACCAATCTTAAAAATGGATTTAAGAAAATTGACTGCAAACTTGGTTCAATTATTTGTGGTGAAGGAAAAATTCATCTCACTAAAAAGAAATCCTATGAGCATACTGTAGCACAAGTTAAACTTGATGAAATTAAATCAGAATCTGATAAAAATGCTCTACAAGAAGAACTTCGACGTGAACGTATTCAACGAATGGTTCGTAATTATGAAGCTATTATGCAAGCTGAAAATCGTCGAAGAAATGGTCGTATCAAAGCCAATAAAGAAAGGCTTGATATTAAAAATGCTGAAAAAGCAGCAGCTTTACAAATTGAACCTGCTCCAAATTTATTCTGTTCTATTTAACAGCGTAAATTTCGCATCAAAGGCATTTTGAAAGTCCTTTGTTTTTTGTCCTTGTCCTAAATGTTTGCACAATTATCACCCTTTATCTCTATGTTTTTTTTAACATTCCTTTTTGACAATTTAAAATCGTTGCAAAAAATTACTCTCATAAATATTGAAAATTTATACATTGAAAATTGTATGGTTATTTTTATCGTAAAATTTAATTGTTTGATATGATTTTTATTTTAATCTTGTTATTTTTTACGATTGTTCTTAGTCTTTTTTCAGAACTTTTTAACCATTTATGTATAACTTTTTAACCTAACCCCTAACCACTTTTTTCTGGCGGGAGTGTTGAGAAAGAAGAATAGCTCCGCCTTCCTTTCTCTTTAAAGGTCGCTTGCAGCGACTCCCTTTTCCTACTTGCCACTTTCTCTCTCTTCTCTTTTACATCCCTTTAGGAACGTTTATATTTATCGGCAAGAAATAAATATTTAATCTTAGCAATTACCAAGCGGAATCACATATTTTGCACTGAAACCGTATATCGGCTTTCATCACAGTATTCGAGCAAATCCAACAAATTGGTGTACTCGTGATGAACATTGTTTAAAGGGACGACTTTGTTGTCCAACTGGTTGCGGATATAATGGCGAAATTGTATTTTCGTTTCAAGCTTTTACTCTTAAAAGTAACACAGATAGTCAAAGTGTAACATTTTATCTGAATAATTCAACTCATAATCTTCTCAAAATTCATACTAGTAACGTTGAATCAAATACTACAAGACAATGTGGACTTAGATTTCGATCATATGACGGTATGTAATGAATGGGATAAAAATTTTAATATTTGATTTTCATTTAAAATCAATAATATTTTAGTAATACCAATTTCACATCGATATACATTTTTACCTCATGATCCAACATTTGTCGTTGAAATAGACCATTTAAATTTAGTGGTATTTGAAATGTCAAAAGCAAGAAACATTTTTAAAAAATACATGTGTAAATTTCACATTTTAGGATAATTTTAATACAATACCAAATGCCACATGGATTATTTACGCTATTTCAGAATGTAAAAATAAAATTTTTTATAACGAAAGTCTTAGCATTGCTATAAGGACTAACGACTGTTATGTAATTCAAATAAACTAAAACTAAGTTTCAAAAATTAATGAGAATACAGATTTGCTTTATTTTGAAAAACTCTAAACACGCAAAAACGCTTATTCCACATTTTTGCTCTTTGCATTTTGCAAGTTGCATGCAAATTTTCAAAAAAGATGTTTTTTACCAACATATAAATTTATACAATTTTGTTTTTAGTTCTGTTTTGAAAAGTTATCTCCTCAAAAGCTTGATCCGAACCCTGGTTACGATTTTTGGAAAACCTATTTTCATTTTTTCAAGCTTACTTTTGTGCTAGCAATATAAGCTTTAAATCTTTAATTTTTTAGTAATCTTTTTCCATTATTTTCTCCATGTCTAATAAAACAACCTGCTTTTGCAATTTACAATGAAAATGATGACCCATTTTATGGACCTGTTAAATGTTTGTTCGCAGTTATTCCTCCAGGTATGTATATTTTGATGATAAATTTTTTCGATTATGACTTTTGTTTTTATGGCTTTAAGAAGCAAAGTAAAAAAGATCGTTTTGATCACTGAATCCAGGCCTCAAAATTTTTATAAATATACTAAAAATATAAATATTTAGGAAAAACAAAAAATGGTTGTGTTTTTGAAAACAATGTTTATTATCCAGATAGCTCGAAACCTGCATACATTTCAAATATTGCAACAAGCAAAGAAAGCTGTGTTATTACAATAATTAATCCACAACATTATATTTCACATTTATGGACAACAGCTTTCAAAGAAAATGTTCAAATTTTTATTGGAAAAGAACAAAGTCAACTTCTTTTAAACATTAGGTTTGTTGTTTTACATGTCGCACTTTTAACACTTTTTCTTTTATTCACATTTGTGATAAGAGAGAAAGCTGTACATAGCAAAAGAAGTCTGACAAATCCAAGAGCACTTTTTTATATATGAAGTCTTATAACCTTGATTCCCAAAGCCAACACTGTGGCCATGGAAAAGAAACCACACGTATGAATCAAGGCGAACTTTTTTTTTTCCTTTCTCCAATCTCTTTTTCGCCGACTCGTTAGCGCAGTTGAACGCGCGCCAGGCTATGACGCAAAATCAACGAAAAGGTTCGATGTCCGCGAAAAAGAGATTGGAGAAAGGAAAAAAAAAGTTCGCCTCTTTCCCTTTTTGATTCAGACGTGACCAGAGAGATGCTCTTTATTTAAAAAACTGCACTATGTGGCCATGCAGACAACCAAAGAAAAAAGCTCTTTTTTTGCGGCCGTTTTTTGAAGGTCTCATTTTAAAAGCTTCAGAATTTCGACAGTAATTTTTTAAAAAAAAATCTGAATGTGCCATCAGATTATTTATTTTCTGAATTTTCGAATGCATATAAAATTTTTAATAAAAGTGAAAAAAATTTTTACGACGCCGGTACCTAGATAAATCCGTTTTATGTTTATTAAAGAATATCGTAGTTGCAAAAAAAACACACGTAAATTAAACATGGCAAAAAGAGGCAAAAAGAGCCAGTCAGCTTTAATAATTAATTGTTTATTAGCTAATTTGACCTATACTGGATAAAATAGGGTATGAGAAAGGAAGTAATTACAGTATCAGAGTAAATTTTTTTGAATAAATAGGAATCAGTAGTCACAGAATTTTTTAACAACATTATATTTAAAATTATGAAATGACACGCATTTGTTTTATCGAATTTGTTGTAGCCTGAACTGAACTATTGTTGCTGTTTTTTTGACATGTGTAAAAATTGATGTATTCGATTCGTGTGGTTTTACTGCAAAAAATGATTAGTTTGATAAAGTTGTAAATAACTGTATTACCTTAAAAATAAGAGAGAAACGGTGCCAGTCCATGCAAAGGTGTCACTAACAATGGGAAGAATGATCAATAAAAATGCCACTACATCTGGATCTGCGGTGAACAGCGATCGGCCTATACTGTAACAAAATCGAATAATCTGTGCAATGAAGATTAGACATGTAAGACGACTATAAATAAAAAACTTTGAGACTGATGAAAAAACACTAAAAATCATGGAATTTTACTCAGTTTTCAATCGACTGCTTTTTTTTTTTTTTTAGGACCAAAATTTTTTACCCATTTTTATGGGTAAATTTTTTAACTATTTTTTTTACCCATTTTTTATAGATTACCACGCATCGGATTCGAACTTTTGACATTTTTTCAAAGTCTAAAGTAGCGATGTGCAGGAACATAACGCCAACACACTTTTCTTCATAAAAAAATTCGGACAATTTCAGTTGATAATTCCGGCAAAAATTGTATCGATCTGTGTTACTCCTTATTTATCTTTTAATTTCCATATTATGTAGTTTTTTGAGTAGATTCTGAAGTTGTAAAATTTGGACAAAATTTTCCTTGTAAGACCCCTCGAAAATGCGTTTTTTTCGGTTTTTGGTATGACTTCAATCGAATTTGTTATTTATCTTATTTCCGTTCGATGCAGATTTGCCGACGTATAGCACTCAAAAAATTTATCAAAAAAACTGATTTTTCAGTCTAAAAATCAAAAAAAAATTTTTTTTCTTGTGTGGTCATGAATTTCCATAGCATTTTTAATGCCACTGTATTAAAATTTTTAATATATTTGCTAGAATCCTAATTTAACAGTAAAATTTTCACCATCGCAAACTGTACAATTATTGAATTTTCGCGCGCTTTTTGCATAATTAAAGGGTGTTTATGGAGCAGAGTCAAATTTTTTTTGTCCGAAGTTTTTCACATTTTTAACAAATTTTAAACAGTAATTTAATACTAAAAATAATTCTTTTTTATAATTTTCTTTTTTATTTATCCATAATATTGATCTGCTCTATCTTTTAAGACCAAAATTAGCGCGATCTGAGAACTCTGAAAAATTCAAGCACATTGCTAGTCTAAAGTCTTAACCGCTGCGCCATAGCGTCGATCACATTTTAGTTTCTTTTTTTGCTTATAAACAAAAGGCGTTTCTGACAGAACGCCAAGAGAGAAAAAAAGTTAAAAAACGCTGCTTTTTATTGGTTTTCTTTTGTATTGTATTGTATGTTATTTATTTATTATTAATTAATAATTAACAATAAATAATGTTAACGTTTTAATATTTTTAAAGTCATTTTGTTTAATTTTTAAAAAAACTTTTCAATAATGCCTTTTTCAAGTTTGTGGCAATTAAACAAATTTTATTACTTTTTAGTTATAAAAAATATTTAAAAAAAACAATTAAAAACAAAAAACACTTTTAAAAAATTTGAAGCAATGGTAATGCAACTTCTCTCCAATGTCCATATTGAAATGCCATAAGAGCAATATTATATCGAATAGAATAATTTACTTTCATTCCATACACAATTTTAAATGATGATGAATTTGTTGTTGTTGAATTGATTACTTGTCCGATAATAAATCTTACATCTTCATCAGAGGTACTTTTATTCTCACAATAATCAACAATGGCTTTACAAAACTGAAAAAACAATGCTTTGAAAGTTTATACAAATTTCACTATTTTTACTTACAACTTTTTGTTTTTTTGGCTTTGTATCACATAATCGTTGAATAATATTTGGAAGAAGATTAATTAAAGTTGATGAAGATGTATCAAAATCTTGTAAATTTACAACAATTCTTGCAGCTTCAACACTAACAGAAAAATTTGAATGACTTAAAAGTGCAACCAAATGATTATCCATGCTTTTAATTTCTTTAACAAATCTTGATTCAGATGTAAACACGGTTAAAGCTTTCAAGAAATAATACAAAGCTGTCGAAGATTTTTGTTTCTGACATAGCGGATAAAAGCTGAGAAATCTCTAAAACAAAAAATGTTAAGCTTCAACGAAAAAATAAAAAACTACAAACTTGAATTTGTTCTTTTTCCCCATTTGTTGAAGATTTTTAAATAGCCTTTGTACGATTATTAGTTCATTTTTATATTCCATAATTGTATCCAAAATCGGCATGATCACCAACTTGTATCCCTTTTGCAGCAACATGTGTTAAAAGATCATATTCATCAACGGTAACTTCCTTTTGTCAAGATTCAGTAAGTAATTGCTTTCCAAGTGAATAATTCGATCACAAAGTATTACCCCATCACGAAAATGTGGTAAAATATTGCTAAGTTTTACTTTCAAAGATGGAGTAATTTCAGCAGAGAATAGCAAATTTTTGAATAATCAATTCACAAAATTGCCTGAAATAAGAGAACTGTTAAAAGTAATGCATAAAAGAAAATTTACTTTGAATATTTAACAATTTCTTGGACAGCAACAATTGCAGCAGTTTTTTCGATCATTGCTGAAGCACTTGAACATTCAATTATCAAATGCTGAGCCTATAAAACTAAAACTAAAACTTTGCAACAACCATAAATGGACATACATGTGAATCTTCATGATCTTGCTCGTTGTCCCGCATTTTGCGCATCTCTAATAACTGCAGATGCTTGTGATCTTTGAGCTTCTGTTCTTTGTCGTTGTTCTTCATTCATTGCAGCTCTTTCAGCTTCTGATAATTATGCTCTTTGAGCTTGCAATCTCAATTATTCATAAAATAATCTGCAGTTTGCTTCATGAAAAAATTTAAAATTACCGCAAATGGGGTTACAAAAATACACACTTTGTCCGTCATTGGCAGCTAAAAATAAACGTTGAATTCGACGTATTAAATAATAAAATTAAAATAATGAGTATTTACATTTTATGCAATATACAAACTATGAATTACTAAACCTGTTTTTTCAACAAAAATTCAAATATAAAACTGACTCACTGTTTATTTCCTCGGCTGAAACACAAAAAAATAAAATAAACGTAGTTAGTATTACATACCTAAACATTTTAACAATATTACAAAAATAGTTCGTCAAAGCCAAAAAAAAAATTACTTTTTGACTGAATAAAGGGTGAAAACTATGAAATCAAACAAAACAAATATCACTAAAAAAAATACACAAGTCATGCGATTCTTAAAAAAAACTGATAAGAAAGCCGGTTAAGTGCCTCAATACATTAACGCGTTTTAACACAAAAAAAACATATTGTATTATGTTTTTTTCACTTATATTACTGTTCTGTTTTTGTTTTATATTTAATAATAATTTCATTACTAGTAAGGTGTTGAATTTATTTAATCTAATATCTCTCAAATTTTTAAGTTTGTCCAGTCAATCAATATAGTGTCGATGGTAATTGCAAAAACTGTAGTCGAGATTGTGAAATATGTTCAGGACCGAATCCAGCTGATTGTAAAAAATGTTTTCCAAAACTTTGTCCAACATCTCATGGATGTGGTAAATGTAAAGATAATGCAGCTGTTTCAAATCCAAATCAACAACAAAAACAAAAAGAATCAAGCTTTGACGAGACAGCAATGTCAAATTTTATGATTTATTTCGTAATTGCTGCTTTTTCTGCGATTATTACAGTATTCCTTTGTGTTATTACATTCGTATTAAGCTGCTTAGTAATAAGAAAAACAGCATTTTTTTACTATCTACAGGGGCATAATGCATTAGACAGAAACAGAAGTGGGGGCCCTTTAGTTGATTATAACGAAGAGTTACCCGATAAAATTTATTATAAAAGTTTTCCATCAAAAGTAAGCGAAGGAAATTTGCTGTTAACGCAGAAAATCAAAATTGGAAAAGGTGCAGCTGGCGATGTTTATAAAGTTTGTGATACTCTGTTATTTAATAATATACAAATTAAAGGGAGTGCCGGAGATAAGTAAACAATATTTTTCATTTTTTTGACCGTACTCCTACCGCGATAACGTTTTTCACTGTTTTTTTACTGAATTTTTTTTTAAAACATTTCTTTAAATGATTTTTTTCTTTTTAAATAAGTCTCGCAACAGGGATGTGCGGAATTCCGCTTCCGGAAAATACGAAATTCCGCCCTTTTTTCACTTCCGTCGGGGAAAGTTATTTCTGCACATCCCTGTCTCGCAAGGAGTGATGATCAACAATAACAAAAAATAATTTTCAACTATCTCCGACACTCCCTTTAAATACGCAATCGCATGTTATTTCAGTGTCCATATGTTGAAAATAGTGACTACATTTTTGTAGCAGTGAAAATAGCAAAACAAGGAAACAAGGTATTTTACAAAATAATTATTTTTTTATGATTCTAGCTCTTCAAAAAATTGCATACAGAATCGTTATTTTATATAATATATACTCATATTTAGGAGGCATTAAAAGAACGAGAGATATTAGCTGAATTATGTCTAGCTACGTGCGCAGCAATGTGCGACGCAAGTGTTCCCCTTCATTTTTTTTCAGTCAAAAAAAAAGAAAGAAACAGCTCCTTAGGTATACTGTAAAAAATTAAACTTTTTTTTTAAAATTTAATTTTTATCCATCTAGATGTAAAAAAATACGGAGATTCCGAAAATCCAACTTTTGACTATCACTTTAATACAAAAAGTTTGAGAAAATCGGTTTTTTTGACCTGTATTCTGTCTTCCTCCTTCTTCCTTTTTAAAACCAGGCCTATTCGACTCAGAATTTAATTCTGCATATGATGGAAGTATTTAAAATCGCCCGAAAGCGCCCGGTGAGAAATATGCGTCTATGGCGTAGTGGCAGAGGCGCTGCGCATCAGTCCTTCGGTCGCAGGTTCGAATCCAAAAACTTTTTTTTAAATTTTTTAAATTTTAAATATTTCGCTTTTATTTTTTTAAAATATTTTTTGTGCTATAGATTTCGTTTTTTTATACATCAACACATATTTATCATTTATGAGATAAAATGAACAAAACAAATGTTGCATCATTCTTTTTTAGACGAAAGCTTCGTCCAGTTTTTAACATGCTATCTGTTTTTGCAACATATAAACATCTTGACCCTGATATGGCTTGCCTATATGCTGCTGATAAAGATAAATATTATACATGTAAATGGGCCTACTGCAATATTCCAAAACTTAATAGTGATTTACCTCAAACATCTGATGAAAAATCGTAAGCTTTTAATATATACATTGTTTTTATTACAGTTATCACATTTTTTAGGCCATCAAATAGCCTTCCAAAAGCTGAAGCAGCAACAACGGATAAATCAAAAACAACAACTGAAAAAGATGAAAAATCATCCCGTGATTCTGATCAACAACATTAAGAACCATTAGACGCGATGAAACCAAAAAATGGTGTTGAAGTAAAACTTTGTCTTCCACCAGAAACTTTTAAAGAATTGTAAAATTTATTTCAAACTCAACAGTATTAAATAAAGAAATTGGAACAATAAAACTATTACATTACATTTGATCTGCCCTGCCTTTTGTCTGGAAAAGTTTGTTTGCTTTCATTCCTTGTTGCATCCAATGTTTTGAGGAAATACGTTTCATATAACAAATATCACGAGCTTTCATAACAGCATCTGCACCAGTTCATGCAAGAGCTTTGTATTTTCCACCGGCAATATTAATTGCTTTACGATTTTGAGCTGATGATTTTGATTCACCTTCTTGTAAGCATAAATGTTGTTTATAATATCGAACCAATACTCGATGACCTAATCTTGCACCAGATGATAGAATTAAAGTGTAGCCTTCATTAATAGCAACATTATCATCTTCATCTCCTTCATCAGTTAAAAGTGATCTAAAAAGAAAATATTACAGTATGTTAAAGACATAATGAAACCTTACCCATAAAAATCAAGATATTCAACAACGTCATCATCATCAACAGAAAATCGGCAGTTTTTTTATCATGCATATGCTTTTGAACAGCATCCAATTCCATCATCTGAATCATTTCCTTCTTTATCATTAAGTTTCTTCGTTTCATCCAAAGTAAGACCAGGAGTATCAGGAATAAAGTTTCTCTAAAATAAAATAATGAAAGAAAGAATTTAAATGATTGCAGATTATTCACGTCCTAAATCAGATACAGATAGTGCTCCAGATTCTGAAGAAGATTAACTTTATAATTTTACACTGTGATTATATATTAATAAATAAAAAATTGAACAAACGCACCGCCAGCTTCAACACACAACAACCAGCTACTTTTTAGGTTCTAACAAACCTTACATTATTCAATAGATAATTGTCGTTAATAAAAAATATAAAATTTATGTAAAAAATTAAATTTTTGTCAAAGATTTGAAGCAAAAAAAATTATTACAAAAATCTCAAAAAAAAGTTGAAAAAAAAATTTGCAAAAAAAGAGTCGTTTGTGAAATCGAAGCGAAAATATTTACAAAAGCAATGTGTTCCCCGGCTGAAAAAAAATGATTTTTTCTATTTTTTAACAGTAATATTAAGCAGTAATATTACTTTTTTTTAACTCATTTCTTTTTTTCTTTCCATCAATATTTTTAGTGCGCATCTAATGATACCAAATTTATTGCATTTGGAGAACTCTGAAAAACCTGCGCACGTAGCTAATTATGTCACATCCACATTATCGAACTTTTATCTTTTAATATGAAAGAAAATTTAATTTTAATAATGCCATTAAGAAAAGATAATCTAAAAAATTTTTTAATAAAAGAAAAAATCTTATTTGAGCATCAAATTCGATTTTGTTTGCAAATCGCAGATGCATTCCGTTACATTGCTCATAAGAAAATCATTCACAATGATCTCAAAGCATCAAATATTTTGGTTGTCAATTGTAAACATATTGAAATCAGTGATTTTGGAAAGAGTGAAGCATTGATCAACATGAAAAGAATAGTGGTAAGATATTCCGACAACCTTTTTATAAGAAACTAATATCAAGTTTGTCCAAATTTTTTTCAAAATAACGCTGTCTTTCTATAATCTTTTACAAGCAAAAGATATATAATTCAGTTGCTAATTATTTTTCAATCATTTTTAGGGTACTATAACCCATACAGCTATAGAATTGTTGGATAAAATGAATTTTCCAACTGCTTCTTCGTCGGAAAAAACGGATGTTTGGAGTTTTGGAGTAACAGTTTGGGAAATTTTTAACTGGTGTCACAAAAATCCCTTTGATGGTGAAATAAGAGAAAAAAATAAAGACAAAATACTCAACCAAGCAATGATAATAGAACATCTTTGGAAAGGGAAACGATTGATACCTCCACAAACTATGCACCAGCAATTACAGACAACAATTATTAGCTGTAAGTTTATGAGAGATTCAGCATATATAAGATTAACATTGTTTAAGGTTGGTCAAATGATTTTTTTAATCGCCCAAGTTTCAATGATTTGTTTGATACTTTTTTAAAAGCTCTTCCCGAATGTCATGGTCTTCCACAAGTTAAACGACCAAACAGTGATATGCTTCCTCCGCTTTTTGCTTTTTGAATTTACTCCGTGTTAAAAGCTAAAGATTTTGTTCTACTTCCAGGAGTGTTTACAATGATGTCTATAGAATTTTTTTTCCGACTGTTGAAAACAATGGACATACATTGCTTGTGTGTTTGTAAAACTACATATAATAAAAAAATACAATAACAACTGTATTGCAAAATTTTTAAAATCTGATTTTCTTCTTTTATAACTGCACCCTCAAAGTCTGGTTTTTTATCTCGGTTTTTTGGAATCTTTTTTTGGTGATACTGATGGCGATTTTTTATCTAAAAATGGATAATAAGACAAAAATGGTTTAAAGAGCTCAGTAAAACTGACTTGTATGTTCATTATTAACCAACGGGTCCAGTTCGATGCTGGTTGAGTTTCCTTCTTTCGGTTTTTTTCATTGATGCTGCCATTTTGTGGCGCTTCAAGTTTTTTGTTACAGCTGAAACATTTTTTCAAGGCATTCCAATTTTAAATAATATGAATAACATTACTAATTATAAAAACCGATAAGAGCAATAATTGCAATAACAAATAAATATGGTGGGTTTTCTGATTTGTTTTCTTCAATTTGTGTGATCGGTTTTTTTGTTTCAGCAGTTGAAGGTGATATATGGAACGTAGAAGATACTGGGGGTGTTGTTGATTCAGGGCTTCTAATGCTGCATATACCGCATTTAAAAGTATGATTTCCCTTTTCAATTGACACAGTATATTCAAATAAATTTTCATTTTCCACAATTTTTAAGATGCTCTAAAAATTCTTTTAAATTTTATTCAAATGTAGGTTTATAACTTACTTCATTATACTTTTGAATGATTTTGGTATCACCCGAAAGCGATTCAAAGATAACTTCATTTTTTTCAGCTTTAACCCAAAATACGTTTTCACATTCCAAATAAGGAAAGACAGTCTCATTTGAACCAAGGGACGTGATTTCAATACTAAGTTCACCGAATGAAATTTCAAAGTTAAACTTTATAAAGTAAAAACTTTTAACATTATCTCGTTCATTAAACGCCAAAATTATAACATTTCGTCCCACTATTCTAACTTTAAGATACTGTAAAAAACGCAACTGAAATCAATGAAATTATTACAGTCTCCTTACATTAAAATTATAGTTATGCAAATGTTCGTGCGAGAAGGGTTTTGTAAATATATTATTGGTTTCTTTGTAGATGATAAAAGAGTTTGTATTGCTTATGAACAAATCGTCTAAAACGTTCATAAATGGCTAATATACATTATAAAAAAGATTCTTACTTGATTTACTTCATCTTTCGTGATGTAAAAAAGGTCAGAACAGTGACGGGTTCCACGAATAATTTTTTGGGAAGGCAAAGATGAACATGGTTCAAGTCCTTTTTGTAATACAACTGTATTGCACTCATTATCTAAATATAAATATATATATAAATAATTTTTACAAGTGAGAGCTTACTTTTTATTGATGATGCAAACTGCAACACTAACAACAAACAAATACTTTTTATAATAAACAACATTTATTTTTTAATTATATTGTTACAGCAAAATATAAATACCAGAAATTAGTGTGCATGCACAAAATGACTCTTTTGCTATGTTTTTTTTTCTTCGTTTCTTGGACACACAAAAAAGTGAGGGTAAAAATAAACAGTTAAGAAATATCACAATTATAATGAAGTCGTCGTCAGTCGATAAATGAAAAAAAGATAACAAAGCTAGAAAAATGAACAGAAGGAAAGAATAGTTTTAACTTTTATATTTTTTCTTAGAAGGTACCAAAAGGGAATGGACAAAAATGTAAAAATTTGTAGGCCATTCAAGCACCATAGGCAAGGGGGCATGAAAAGAATAATTTTTAAAAAACTTGTTAGACATCCAAACGTCAAAAACGTTTTGCCAAGAGTGGTCGTGTTTACATTTTTCTCTCTAGATTTATTACTTTTATCAACTTTATTACATTTATTACTTTTATTATCAACTTATTTACTATTTACAACTTTAAATATATTCAATAATGGGTTCTGTAACAGCTGATGATATTACAATGAATGATCCACTTATTACTGCACCTGTTTTTACTCAAAATTGTGCTAAAAGACATCGTCTTCCATCAAATAGTACAAAAGAAAATGCCATTCTTCATGAACATATTGCTGATTTACGAAAAGCTTTGGATGAAGCCTACAAAAATGTTGAAGTTTATCGAAACCAATTTTTAAAAGCTCAACAAGAAAAAGAAAGAGAAAAAGAAGAAAAAGAATTTCTTCTCAAGCAGCTTCGTCGAGTACAACAACAAAATGCAGCTAAAACTGATAAAACTGGTGAACTTGAAACAGCTTCAAATTAATCATCATATGATAGAACAATAATTGCAATAAATATTGCAGAATCAGATGATGCAACTGATAATACAACTATTACAGCACTTATATCAAAGATGGATGATTCAATCAAAGCAACGTCAATCAAACGTCTTGGAAGAATTGATTCTGGAAAGAAACGAAAGATAGCCATTGAATTTAAAACCAAAGGTGAACGATATGCAGTTCTAAAGAAAGCTCGTGATGTTATTACAAATGATCCTCAACTTAGAGCTGCAAATATTTTCTTTAACAAGTCAATACCAAAGGAAGAACAAGAAATCCAATATGCACTTCGAACTGAATCAAAAGCTAAAAAAGCTCAAGGTATGAATCTCAAAATTATAAATAATCAAATCTGTAATGTTACAACATCAACACCAATATTATGTGATGCTAATGCATAAGCCAAAGCTTTTTATGATCAAAGACATTCGTTTCGTCCAAGAGGTTATTCCATTGCCTCCTCCTATTATGGCTGCTTCGGCTCCGCTTATTAATTGCTTCCTGATCAATTCAAGAAGTCTTGTGAAAAAGCTGCATGTATTAGACCATTTTATTATCACCTGTAAACCAGATATTTTATTTATAACTGAAACTTGGCTCAATAGCTCAGTCTGTGATTCAACTGTAATCCATCAAAATAATTATTCAATTATAAGAAAGGATCGTGATCAAATATCAAATATTCGTGGTGGTGGTATTCTCATATTCATCAATAACAAGCTCAACTTTCTACCTCTATCTTTCTCTTCAATATTTGAAATGGACGGTATCGATTTATTTATTAATGATAATATTTTTCGTTTCGTTATTTTTTATCGACCACCAAAAACCAATTCAGCGGTTACGGTACAAATGTTCGATGAATTGAACAACTGCTTCAATCAACCATCACCATTTCAACCAAATCATCTCATATGCCTCGGTGACTTCAATTTACCAAAAATCAATTGGGTCAATGGTTGTCCAACCCCAACATCAAATACAAATATTGAGAAAAGAATTATTACTTTCACCAAAACTCTATAACTTAAACAACACATCAATTTCAACACCCGTGGGAATAATATTCTTGATCTTTTTTTCTCAACTCCTGATGCAATTTCAAATTTTAAGATATTCGATGCAAATCAAACAATTATTCGTGGACTTGACCATGTTATTATTCAATTTAATATTAATGCTTCATCTCCACAATCAAATGCTAGCACCAAATATCTCAACTTTGCTGACTTCAATAGCCTCTCCTTCTTTCTTGCTACTGTTAATTGGTCAAAGGAAATACTTAAATGTAAGTCTTCTTCCGATATTCTTTGTTTTATCAAGAAGCAAATACAGGGTGATTCAAGAAAAAGTACCGACTTTGAATGGCCGGCATTTTGATTCTATTAAATATTTTCAAAAACGGACTTCACAGTCGTTATTGACCTTTTATACCATTTTGTTTTTTATAAAAAAATCAAAAATTCCGAAAAAAAATTTTTACGATTTCACGTACTCCCCCCCTGTAAAAAAATTTTTTAAAAACACAAAAAATTTTCTAAGTGTCGGAAAAAAAAATTTTTTACAGGGGGGAGTACGTGAAATCGTAAAAATTTTTTTTCGAAATTTTTAAGTTTTTTATAAAAAACAAAATGGTATAAAAGGTCAATAACGACTGTGAAGTCCGTTTTTGAAAATATTTAATAGAATCAAAATGCCGGCCATTCAAAGTCGGTACTTTTTCTTGAATCACCCTGTATATGATGGCATATACAAGTACGGATTCATACCTCAACAATCAACAAATAATTCCTATTCAACCAGTAAACTTCCATTATTCATTCAAAAACAAATGAAATATTTTACTGATTCTTTAAAGTCTTCAACTCAATCTGATAATGAAAGCTGGAATTAAAGTGAAAAAAGAATATGCAAGATTTATCAAAAATCAACAAAATAAATTATTTGAAAAGCCAGCAATCATGTATTCATATGTTTCAAGCTTAATCAAAACCAAATATAAACCTATTCCACTACTTATTTCTGGTGTTAATACTATTACTGATGATCAAGCAAAAGCACAATTATTCTGTGATTATTTTAAATCAGTCTACAATAAAGAATCTGAAGCAATTGATGAGCCAATATCTCCTACAGAAGATGAAATTATACTTGAAAATATTACTTTTAATCGAGAAATGATAGAAGAAGAATTTAAAAAATGTTCAAATAAGAATACAGAATCCGCGAACTTTTTAATTTTTAGCTACAACTCAAATTTCTATGTTTTTCTCTTTCTTGAAAAGGTTTTTGAAGTTATATATGCATTCTACATACACTTTTTTACTATTAATGATTAAAAAATACATTAAAATATATCAAATTACAGATTTCTATTAATAATTAATACGCGCACTCTATCGTCAAAAAGTTCGCTCGAGCTTTTTTTCGACACGAACAAAACGCGGGCGTTTTTTTTTTGCGTTGTTGCGACTCTCTAGAAGTTGTATCCTGTGTTTTCCAACAATAAATATATTGTTTAATGTGTTAGATAAAAACATAAAATTAGTAAATGTGTATCAACTAAAAAATTCATACAGTAACAACAGATTTTTGCACAAAATTGTAATGTCAAATAACACGTATGTCTCCAAAAAAATATATTTTTTTCCGACACATTTTTCATCAACCCTGACGAACATGTTGTTCAAAAGATAATGCAATTTTACTATTTTGTCTTTTCGGGCATACTTGCTATTTGACATTACAAATTGTCCAAAAATCATTTATTTTTTTGAATGTGAAAATCAACTTTTTAAAATTATTCACTTTTTGAAAAAAAAAGGAAAAATGTCAAAGTTTACATTTTGGAAAATCTATCTAAAAATTTGATACTACCGGGATAACAAAAGATAAAATCCTTTTTATTCTGTTGTTATCCCCTATTATTCATGTTTTGTGAAAGCATGTTTTTATCTGTTAATAATCACGCAACCTGAAAATAAATTTACATATATTGAGAAAAATTTAAAGCTATAGAATAAAATTACCCCATTCATTAAATGATAAAAACATGGTTGAGCTTCAGCAAATGAATTGTTGTCATTTAATAAACGATCCTAAATTTTTTAAAATAATTTTACTTGAAATTGTTTTCTTCTTTGATTTCTTTGATTTGCAGCTTGAAATAAATCTGAATATAATATTAATGCAGTTGAAGCACTTAAAGTTGCATTAATGTTTGATGTCGCTGTTAAAGATGTCGGTGATAAAAGAAAATTGATAGCAGTCATTAAATAATGGAAAAAAATTTAAAAATGCTGTATCTCAGCAAATTAATATTAATTATTTTGTTCAGTTTATTATTCTTTTATTGTTCAAAGAAGCTTTAATTGGTGAAATTAAATTTGTGCAAGATATATAACACATATTTTGTTATCATGTGAATATCACTTTTGTAATATTTTGTCCTTGACTCAAATTTCATGGAACATCAATGCTTTATTTTCTTATTTTACAACAGTACTGTCAATTGATTAATTTTAATTTTAATTTTATTTATCGCTCCCTTATGTAGCGTGATAGTAAAAATAAAACAATAATACAATAAAAAAGGAAGAAAAAAAAGAGGAAGTATAATAGTAAAGGAGGAGAATAAAACAAAATAAAATTTAACAATGTTAAAGGTTAATGGGAAAGTTAACAGAAATAACAATAAAAACAAAAGAGATTAAAGATTACTTTTTAAATTTGTTAGTAGAAGATGTAAAGATGCCTTCGAGTGGTCAGATAGTTTGATTTTATTCTTATTTAATTTTGATGCCATTTTTGAAGAGAAATGATGAGATAGCAAGCTTCTTTTGATTTTTCCGTAATAGTTATAATTTCCACCAGTACTAGTTCTTCCATGGTTGAGATAATGTAAGGAAATATAATTTTCTTTGGAATTTTTGGTAATAAAATCATGAGCAATTTTAATATCAGCTACATTTCTTCTGGTTGCAAGTGAATCCATTTGAAATTGTTTGAGTCTTTCTTCATATGGTGGAACATTTGAAGTAAAAACGTATATTCTTCGGTACAGTATTCTTGTGAATTTTCGTTGAGGTGTTTCAAGTTGGTCGGCAAGTTTGAGTTTTTGAATATTAAATAATGGTGAGCAATATTCAAGACTTGGACGAATATATGTGTTAAATACTTTGATTAAAATATTTTTATTATTGGTGACCACTTTTTTGGTAATACTGAATAATTTCTTTGTTGCATTTGAAACAATATTGTCGATGTGTGTTGAGAATGATAAATTGCTTGAGATAAATAATCCAAGATCACGAACAGTTTCGGTTTTTTCGATATCCATTTCTTTGATACTGTAAATAGCTGCATCATTTGGTTTTCCAAATTGAATATGATGAGATTTAGGAGTTGATAAATCCATTGAATTTTCATCACACCATTCAGTAATATCATTGATAGCATTTTGTAAAATTGATATGTCGAAATCTTTTATGTTGTAAGTATACAGTATTTTTAAATCATCGGCAAAGAGAAAGTGAAGAATATGCTTGTGTAAATCCAGTCTTTTGCTTAATTCAGCAATAAAGATGATGAAATATATGGGTCCCATAACAGAACCTTGAGCAATACCAGATGTAGCATTAGCGGCATTTGAACGGGCCGAATTGACTTTCACAAGAAATTTCCTATTCGAAAGCAAAACAGTAATAATTCGTAAAAGTTTACCTCGAATTCCAGCTTTCTTTAATGATTTAATCAGTTTTGAAATAGGCACTTTATCAAATGCTTTGACGAAGTCGAAATATATCACGTCTACAGTTTCACCAGCTGATACTTTAGCATATATATGTTCCGAGTAATAAATAAGTTGTTTGGTGGTGAAGAATCCATTTCGGAATCCAAATTGTTGCTTCGGTAAATAGTTTATTTCTTTGAGAAGTACGAATTTCTTGAAAACTTCCTCAGAAAAAAAATGCAGAGGAATTTCTGAAAAAAATACACATTCTTGTTTTCACTTTAAATTTTTAAATATTTTAGTAATAATTTTAAAAAATGTCTTTAAATCTGTTAAAATAACGTGAGGAGATTTTGTGATTTTTCAATTATTTTCAAGTTGGTCAGAAATATTTTCAATTATCACGTTTTATATATTGATTTTGTTTATCCATTAAAAATATTGAGGATATTTGCTTTTTAAAATCAAGTAATCGTAAAACAAACAACTTATTAATGTTTTACTTTTTTAAAAGTTCCAATAGTTTTTTTTTGTCTTTGTTTGTTTTTCCCACCACTTTGTCCGCGGATATTGAGTTCTTTTTTTTCTTTAATTAAAGAAAAAAAGATAAAAATTAATCCGTTGATTATTAATTAATCAATCGAATGGAAGCCGATCGAAGTTTTGATGAATTATTAATTATTGATGAAAATTATGTTTTGGATTTTTCTTTTGATACGGGATATAAACTTCATGAAGAAGAAAAAGAAAAGAAAATTAGAAAAATCAAAAAAGAAAGTGGAATTCAAGGTTCGTTTGTTTTTTTTTGCTGTTGTTGCACTTTGTGGGAAAAAAATCAAATCAGCTCTATTTTATCAGAGAAGGGAATTCATTTCGGTGTAAATTAGGAGCGAAAGTGTGACACAAAAGTTTGATAGAATGCTTCTGTGGGCAAATTTTTTTGAGAAAAGTGCGAGAGTTACTTTGAATGTATGGTTGAAAAAATTTTTGTTCGCTGTGACGTTTTGTCAGTTTTTATTCCTACAGTAATATTTTTCATGAATTTCAAAAACATTTACTCAAAGTTTCAACTTATTTTTAACCGAAAATAAAAAAATATAAAATTGAAGAAGACTTTTCTAAATTCAGTATGAAATCTTTCACATAAAAATTTGTTTCAAAATAGTTTATAAATCAAAGTTCTGCGAAATAGAAATTATCAAAAAAGATTTTTCAGCCAGAAATTAAAGTTTCAAAAAATTAAAATTATTTTGGTTGAAATCGAAAAACTGAAATTTCGGTATTTGGGTCTTTTGAAGATCAAGAATTAAATTATTTACGATATTATTTTTCCCAACTACTAAAAGGACAAACAATTGTATTTTTATTATCCATTTATAATATTTAAAAAAGCCATTTCGATTTTGGGTAGAAAAAACCGAAACCTAAATTTTTTTCCTGAACGAAATCGGAACATTGAAAAACCGAAGTTATTTTTTCGTTCCAAATCGAAATTTCGATTTTGCAGAACCCTGTTTTTTTCACTTCAATCGTCTATATGCATATCAAATTAATTTTCAAAATTTTTTTTGTAAATTACAGAATGAAACATTTCAATGATTTTCAACACTTTTTTTCGGGTTTTACAAATTTTTATCAACCAAATTTGATTTATCTATCAAAGATTGCGCCATATGTTGGTTCTTCTGTTCACAATTTTTTACATTTATTTTTACTCTTTTTGCTTTAACAAATACAAAATAATCTGTGTGACTTTTTTTAAAAAGCAAAAAGTAACTTTTTTTTAAAAGAAAACAAAAATAATTATAAAAAATCATAATAGGAAATTGTACTTTTTGTTTAATAAAGCAAAAGAAAATAAGCTCTATCATTTTTAGACTGACAAAAAAAAGCGCCAAAAAGGAGTGCAAAATTAAAACGATTAAGAAGGTCACTCGTAATAGTTATGATTTTTTCAGTACTTGGATACAGAATGGCACGGTGTCGGTTGAAGGATGACACGAATAGCACAGAAAATTTTTCTTTAGTCTTTTATTGCAGAACTTTGCAAAAGCGTGAGAATTATCTAAAAATTGTTAATGAAATATCGTCGAAAAAGCAGCAGAAATTTGCGGAGTAAATAAAACAAAAAGAAAGGCAGACATTAACACCGAGAAAAAAGCGGTAAAAAAGTAAAAAGAAAGGCAGAAACAAATTTTTGGCTATTTGCTTACTTTTTTACATTTCTTAACTTAAAAATATTAATTACAAAATCTAATGAATTAAAGAAACTTCTCCATAAAGTAAAGTTTTAAAACCCAATTAAAATTACAATTTTTATTATATTTGTGCAAACAAAAAAAGTAAAAAGAAATGATTTTTAATTATTAACTGGTAATAAAAAAGTGGAAAAAAAATATACAGAAAACAGTTTATGATTTTGTGATGCTTGTACACAAAAATTGTGAAAAATTTTCTTTCGTTGTTGCACGTTTTTTTGAAAAAAAAAATAGTTCAAATTTAACAGTGTACCAAATTTATGTTAAACGTACATTTTCTTATTCCTAGTCATGCTTTTTTATTATTAACGTTTATCTTTTTTATTTTATCTTTAAAAATAATTATTTTTATTATGAAAATTATTTATCTTTTTTCTTTTTATCTTTTTTATTTTGTCTTAAAAAAATAATAAAACTTGAAAAAAAAGAACAAAAATTCTGTTTATTTATATATTTTTTATGTTTACCAACATGTAAATTACATAATATTTATGTTTAATAGCATAAATTTAATGATAAATTTTATTTAAAAACAAATTAATGCAAAAAAAATAAAAGAAGAAGCAAAATGCGAACAATCGAAAATGTTCGTTTTCTAGTCATCAACTTTCAACACCTTTTTTTTAATGCGTCTATAGCCGAGTGGTTAGAACGTTTGATTGAGGCCGAGAGGTCTCAAGTTCGAATCCGCTCGGTGACAACTTTTTGAAAAAATACCAAAAATGTAAAAAAAAAGTGAGGCAAAAAAAATTGCCTCAAAAAAACAAAGGTGAGGCAAAAAAAATTGCCTCAAAAAAATGGATTACTGTATATAACATTTAACAGTAATATTAAAAATTACTGTAATATTTAACAGATTTAAAGACATTTTTAAAACATGTGATTTTTCAAAAAAATCCTCCGAAAAAATTTTGATGAGGAAATTTGAGCAATTTTTAAGAAAAATTTTTTTATGAAATTCTTGAGGAGATTTTGTAATTTTTTAGCTTTTTCAAAGTTGGGCAGAAATATTTTCAATTATCACGTTTTATATCCTTGAGCTATGTCCATGTTAAATCTTATCCAAACTATTCCCCCAAATCCCTTAACAAAACTCCAAAAATTTATTTTCAATGACAAAACATTTGTACAATAAAATTCATAAATGTGTAAAATAAAAAAATTTATTGTTAAATTCTTATGGAGTTGTAGCAATGAGAAGAGCAGCACATCCAGCTTGACAAGCTCCATAAGCAACTGGCGTTTTTATTGGAAAAATCTTTTGAGAAAATGGATTAGCAGGAAATTTGTTGCAGAATCTACTGACTATAAAGTAGGTACCGGCGTCGTAAAAAAAATGTAGAAAAAAAATTAAAAAAAAGCGCAACACTATGCCCATGGAAAAGAAAGCAGAGAGATGCTCTTTATTTAAAAAATTGCACTATATGGCCATGCAGACAGCCAAAGAAAAAAGCACTTTTTTTGCGGCCGTTTCTCGAAGGCCTCATTTTAAAAGCTTCAGAATTTCGACAGTAATTTTTTTAAAAAAAATCTGAATCTACCATCAGATTATTTATTTTCTGAATTTTCGAATGCATATAAAATTTTTAATAAAAGTGAAAAAAATTTTTACGACGCCGGTGCCTACTATAAAGCTAATTGATAACTCTGAGAAGATGAAATATTGATAAATTACACTATAAATGTTTGCATTTTTATACATACCCTTTTATGCCCGGACTTCTCAAAAAATCGATTATTACAATTTCTTCTCCTTCCAATGCAAAACTAAAAAAACCCAAATGACTCAATCTCTCTTCCAACCAATCAACAACCAAATAAACTCACAATGAACCAACCCCAATGCCCCACAAAACACAAACACAATTATTATTATTAAACTTTTATTTATTAGAGATTTACATATAGGATAAACTTTTCATCAATAAACATACAACTTTTTAAGGATTGTATTCAATAGGGAGATTCTTACGACGAACCATACCATCACCTTGGAACCATTCACGACGGAATTGTTTTGCAGCACCATCAGGGGTATTCGTCCATTCAATGGTGATACGATCATTATTGGTATCTTCTTGACCAAATTGGAAAGAATCACATGAAACAGCCATCAAAACAGCTTCTTTAGGATCAAGAACACCACATGGAGGATCAACACCAAGATGCTTCATATTTGTTGTTTTGATAGCCCATCCAATACGACGTCCACCAGCATTGATAATCTAAAAAGAGAATAAATGAGATATCACCCAAAAAGATCCCATATATTCCAGAAAAAAGAACTTACTCTGATATGATAAGTATGCTTATCATCATATGGAGCATTGAAAACAATTTTGGTACCAGGTTGGGTGGTAATATCACCAGGTGGAACAGATTTAGCCATGATTCAAAGCGAGAGAGAGAAAAGACGACGGGTTGAAAGAGAAGCGAAAGCGATGAAACTCTGCCTTTCTGCGATGTCATCACTTCCTTTTATCCATTTTTTGAGGGTTTATTTTGCATTGAAACTTATGCAAATTTAACAAAGGATATACAAATTTTTGAAATTTTGCATCGTTCAAAAAAATTTGCAAGTCATCAAAAAATTTTTTTATTGATTTGTTTTTTGCTGTTCGATCGCATTTTGCAAACGAAAATTTTTTTATTAATTTTCTAGCAATGTTTTTAACTTTTAAAATTCTGATTCTTGATTACATCAAAGAATTTTTAAAAGATAATTTATTTAAGAATTCATAGCTTTAACATTTTGTGAAATCATTGTTGGCTTTGTTTCAGTATAATCATATTTTTCATCAAAGATTGTTCCATCTTTGCATTCAACATAAATTTTAAGGATTGGTTTAACATCAAAAATTTTGTCATCCGACCATTTAAATGAATATTTGGTAACATTTTCGATTTCCATGGATTTAAGCAATGTATCAGGAAAAACTAAAAATAAATTTACTTTAAATTTTTTGTTTTTCGGTTTTTTTTAATTCTTGCTACAAAAAAAATACCTTTGAAATAATCCCATAATTCAATCTTTGCCTTTTTAGGCGCTTCACAAAATTCCATAATAATTGTACTGCTGCAACACTGAATCATACCAGAAACTTCAATTGTTCGAGTATCAATTATATCAGCTTCAATCAATGAAAGAATACAAAAAATTCCAAACAAAATTAATTTCATTTTTTGATTTTGTTATTTCCAATGAATAGCAAAGTTTTGTTTTATATAATTTTTTCCATCAAATGTTTTTGCCTATGTTGGAAGCATTATAAAAAACAAATAAATGAAATCATCTCCCCTTTTTTTCTGACGTTTATTTCTTCTTAATCATTATCGATAAGAATTTTTTGTTTCTTTTTTTCAAACAAAATGCTTCTAAAAACTTTTGCATTCCCTAATACAGTCGAACCTCGATTTTACGCGCCTCGATTTTACGCGCCTCGATTTTACGCAAACCTTGATTTTACGCGGCCTTTTTGCGGTCCCTCCAGACGGAAATCCCTGTAAACGGACCTCGATTTTACGCGAACCTCGATCTTACGCGGGTTTTTTCTCGGTCCCTTGGACCGCGTAAAATCGAGGTTCGACTGTATTTGTTCACAACTTTGATTGAATTTTTACGTAATTCACATGATTATTGTGTTTTATGAAGAAAAAAAGTGGTCGTATGAATTTCGTTTTTTTTCATACTATGAAAAATATCAACAGATTTTGATAGTACTGTAAAAATGTTTGTGCAAAATTTTTATGGTTCAAAAAACGATAAAAATATTTTATAAATAAAAAGTTTTAAAATTACTCGAACAAGATATTAATGGAACATTCTTAAAATATCAAACAATTGAAATTAAATTTACCATATTTAGTTAAATATTAGTTGAAAAACAAAGATAAATATTAATTTTTTTACTCATATTTCATAGTAACTTTAACATTTTGTGAAATTATTTTAGGTTGTGATTCTAAGTGTGTAAAATCATAGTCTTGCTCAAAGATTGTTCCATCAAAGCATTCAACAAAAATTTTAAGAATCGGATCAACTACGAAAAATCTATGATCAGTCCATGTAAATGAATATTTATCACTTTTATTAATTGTTAAAGAGTCAAGTAGTGTATCCGGAAAAACTAAAAAGTAAAAGTTACAACAATAAAAAAAAAAGAAAAATACTTGTAGAATGGTCGAAAAGTTCAATTTTGGCTTTAAAAGGGGGATAACATAATTCACTTTTTGACATTTTGAGCAAAGTTACAGTATCATTCGTGCAACATTGAATATTTCCCGAAACTTCAATTATTTGAATATCATTTATGCCAGCTTCAATCAATGAAAAAATACAAAAAACTCCTAACAAAATTAATTTCATTTTTAAGACTTTTTCGAACAAAAATGATTTGTTACAAAAAAATTAAAATTGCTTTTATATTTTCTTTTTTTATGGCGAGAAAATTAATAAACAAGAAATACTTTTTTGGAATGTAAAAATAGGACTTTGAAATGGTTGTGGTAGAAAAAAGAGAAAAAATAAATTTGTTAAAATTGTACGTTTGTTTTTGATTGAATTTCAGTTAGGAAAGAAAGAAACAAAAAGGATTTGAATTTTGATAATTCAAAAATGAAAAAAACTGTAAAAGCTTTTTTAGGATTGACAATAATTCGAAATTTTGTTTTTGTTTCGATGAGATCAAAAATCATTCATCCGAAAATTTTCTATAAAAAAAGAATCAATAAATTTATATCAGTGATAATTTATCAGTGTTGATTAAAATTTACTTTATTATTTTTATTATTTGTCTTAACAAGAAAAAATAAAATACAAAATTTTGATAATTTTAAAAAGGAAGTGGACGATTTGATATATTTTGCATTTTACGCTTTTTTCGAAATGAAGATCAGGCAAAAGAACAATAAAAAAAAAGACAGTGATTTTCAGGTTCATGACATTTTGAAAAAAACGGTAAAAATAAAAAACAAAATTTTGATAATTAAAGGAAGTGAACGATTTGATATATTTTTCGTTTTACCGTTTTTTTTTTCGAAATAAAGATCACGCAAAAGAACAGTAGAAAAAACCCTGATTGTCAGATTCATGACATTTCAAAAAACGGTAAAAATAAAAAATAAATCACATCGTTCGCTCCCTTTAACAATAAAGATTATTCAAATCTTGTTGGCAGACATTAGAAGCTGCAACTTAAAATATCAAACTTTTTAAACTCTACCAAAATATAGGTTAAATGTTTTTAAAAAAAAACAAGTTTCAAACAACCGTTTTAAAACCAATAAAAAACATGAATAGAAAAAAAAGTGCCAAACAACACACGTACAAAGAAAGAAAGAAAGAAAGAAAGAAAGAAAGAAAGAAAAGAATATGCCTCATTTTCTTCCTTTCTTCTCATTTTCAGAATAATATTCTTTATTCAACAACTTTTTTTTAAAAAACATGGGAGTCTCAAAGTAAAATTGATTTGAAGAAAAAAGGGAAGAGTCGAGTACAGGACAGCATTTTTTAAAAGCTCAAAGCAATTTTATTTTAAAAGAAACTTTTTATATGGAAGCAAATCCATGTAAAGGAATATAAAAAATTAGTTTTTTTCATTTATTATATTTTTTTTTTATATTTTTGAAAAAACTTGTTACATCTTCTTTTTTTAGTTTTGTATTCCCCAGATCCAACTTGCTCTTCAAGCAGTGACAGCAAATTTTGTCATAACAAATGTTTTTGTGAAAAAGGAATGATTGCAAAATGCAATACAATTGTTGAAAAATGTTATTGCTATGATAAAAGATCAATTATCAATTTTTTAAAGTTATATTATCAGTTAATAATAAATTTTAAATAAAAATAAATAATAATTTATAGTTTTTTGTTTTACACAAAAATGGTTCTTGGAGTTACAAAAACGCATTTTGCGCTTGGTAAACAGAATTAATCGCAGAAGTACCCGTCTTTCTCCTTTTCCCTAGGTCTATGCACAAACGCATTTTCAACAGTTTTATTTTTTCTTTTTCTTTTTGCTAAATTTTCGTTTCGAGAGTTTTTTCTCCCGACAAAAATGATCTTATAGATATTGGTTGAGAATGTTTCAACTCAGAAAGTCAAGTATATATAAGTTTTAAAAGGTAATCTTTTATCTTTAAACATTAAAAACCCTATAGTAAAACAATGTAGAATAGTCAGATTTTTAAAATATATCAAAATGTTGAAGAAAATTGCGATTTTAGTGCAAAAGCGGAAATCATACACTTCAGTATTTTTCAAAGTACATAAAAGTGCACGCGAGTGCACGTTAACCCTTTAATCCAGTTATTTGTCATATATATGCGGATATTTATGCAAAATCTTGACTACCCCCGAGTTCTCCGAAAAAAGTTCTAGGTCAAAATCTAACAAAGTTTTCATCAATCAGTTATTGTATTGAATATTATCAGACGAGAAACCATTAAAATAAGACAGTTGCTATTCCCAAACATCAATAAGGGTTTATTAAGCTTCCCTAAAATATATAAAATGATAAATTAATAAAATTTAATATTTAAACTCACTAAATTATATATGCAAACCATACCAAAGTCCTTCTTTCCGCTTGCTTAAAAAACATTTTCCTCATTCAATGAAAAAACGTGCTGTTGCTAATTTGATATAGATGGTATAGATGATGAAGATAGTTGAGAGAGCAATAAAAAATATATAAGACAAAATTCAGATAATTTAATTGGAGATGTTTAATTAAAATAGCAGCCGATGCTTTTAAAAACAACAAATTTTTTACTAGCTTTGGCAAAGTGAAAAAGAATGCCATGCGTAAAACAAAGTTGAATTAACAAAATCGATTCTGAATCAGATTATAAGATATTTGTCAGCATTTCACACTTTTTTCTTTATTTTTTTTATTCTAAAGCTTTAAAGGATAGAAAATCCAATATTTTGAGCCATTGCTTGTCTTTTAACACTACAGATTAGCTGAGATTTTTGTAAAAAACGAAAAAAACTGCATAGGCCTAAATGGCTGCGGAACGGGATTTGAACCATGTTCCCAAAAACAACTCAGCTTTATTTTATCAAAGTTTAGGAGCAGTAATGTGTTTTCGAATTTGAAATGACTCCGGCAATGACTTCCATTCCTGGATCAAAATCAAAGGATCGGCTCCGATAGTAAAAATAAATTTCAAAAGCACATAAAATTGCTTTTTTGATGATTGTTTTATTCTCCTTTAAACCGTTTTATATAGTCAGAAAGTTTATTTTAAGCACAAAAAAATTTCCTTATTTTAGCAATCTTTTTAAAACGATTTTAAAGATAGCATTAGCTTCAATTTATAGTTTATATACCAAAAATAAGATTGAAAACTGGATATTTAATAAAACAAAACACTTTTATCCTCTATTTTTTTTACCTGAAGTCGATTCATGGACACAAAAATAACAATAAATCAAATTTACCGAAATGTTGCATTTAAAGAATAATAGAAAATTGCCTGATTGGCAAGGCCGTGACTTTAAAAAAAAAAGTAAAAAAAGAAAAATATATCAAACTGTCCGCCCTCTTTAAGCAGAAAAAAAACACAGAAAATGTTAGTTTCTAAATTATTTTTCATTATTTGAGAGGCTTTTTATCCAAACGTTTTCGGAAAAATTATCTTTTTTAACGATAAACGCGATATTTGTTATGTTATGCTTATTGCATTTATTTGCCATAATACGACTATATAGTATTAATTGGATTTTTATTTTTAATCAGACCATTTGAAAAAATTTTTCAATTGTTTTTGAAATGTTTTCAACAAAAAAATTGCAAAATTCGTTATAAATATTTGTCATCTTTTTTTTCTTTTGTAACTTGTGTTTAAAGAAACATGTGATTCAACTTATTAGCATGATTTTTTTCTATTTTGAATAAAAAAAGAACATAGTGCAATGTGATTGAAGCCGCTTCGAGCCGTTTCTGTGATAAAATGGTTGACGCCTTCCTTTCATTCCATTCTTGATAAATTGAAAAAATAAAGTTTAATGAAGAAATAAAACTGACACATTAAATTGGTTCTGTCAAAAAAAAGGCAGACATATGTTTTTAATTTTTTTTTGAATAAGGATTTCAAAAGTTTGCTTTTGAGCATTTTTTTTGAACAAATTTTTTAATAGTTTTTTGATTAATTTTTCAGGTATGATAAGCTCTTTTACAATATTCATTTTGCTGTTTACTGTAGCAATATGTGATATTTCTGATATTAATTATTGTAAGTGCTCTTTATTTCAGTATAAAAGACTTTTAATTTATTAAATCTGAAGGTTTTTTCCAGATTGAAAATCCATAGCAGATAATTTTAATACTTTGGCAAATGCTGCTCGAGATGGTTTAGTAATGACAAAAATTTTGAAAAATTCTGCTGGTGGTTTTCTTAAAATGGGGATGCCTCTTGCAAGGGAACCGATTTACATGTCCCGCCGGTTTTGGAATGGGACATATTTTAAAATAATCCCCTGATATTCAATAGTATTTACCCAAAATATGAGCTGCCCGTTTGAAGATAGTCATTTTTCACCTTATCTGATATGATACTATAGTATACGATGTCGTATGCTATTTAATACAATTTATTTATTCTTCTCCCAGATTTTTGATCTAGTTATAGCACCAAATATCAAAAAAAGCAATAAAAACAATAATAAACACTTTACAGGCCATTATAAAGCATTTAAAATATAAAAAAATTGATTAATTGTATTAAATAGCATACGATATCGTATACTATAGTATTATATCTAATAAGGTGAAAAATGACTATCTTCAAACGGGCAGCTCATATTTTGGGTAAATACTATTGAATATCAGGGGATTATTTTAAAATATGTCCCATTCCAAAACCGGCGGGACATGTAAATCGGTTCCCTTGTTGGTGGTTTATTTGCGACTGCTCTTAAATTAGGCCCTGATGCAAGTTATTCTTATTTTTTTCTAATCCAGTTCTTTTTTCTTTAACTCTGCCTTTGCATTATAGATATTAAGTCTTGTTTGATTGAACCCTTTTTGCATGCGTAAATCCAGTGCAGTAATTGCTTTTTGTTCAGCTGACTAAAGAAAAAAGAACTGGATTCTAGGTCCTAAATGTGATGTGCATTTTTGTCGGAACTGCCCGGAATGTAGTAATTTTTGTGTTTAAAGTTTTGGTAAAATTATGAATTTCTTAGCACGAAAGTATTTTTCGTGTTTTAAATTGTTTGTTTGTGTGTGTTTTTGTTTTATTTGTATTTTTTTTGTAATTTTGTTTTGTTCCTGTAAGTGACGACCCCCTAGGGGGTCGTCACTTACAGGCACATATTACTCACATAAAATAATCCTCATATTCGAAATCTCCACATCTTTTACATACAAACAACAAAATACACAAAAAAAATTTTTACAGTATACCCTCCCCACTTTACCACAATTACTTACTACAAAAATTAATTACAAAAATTAAATAAACAATAAAAAATACACACAAAACAAAAACAAAAACACACAAACACAATTTGAAAACATTTGAAACACGAAAAAAAACTTTCGTGCTAAGAAATTGACAATTTTACCAAACTTTAACCACAAAAATTACTACATTCCGGGGGGTTCCGACAAAAATGTCCATCACTTTTAGGACCTAGAATTTTTCACTCTATACAATACAACCAAAATAACACTGAAAAAACAAAAACGAATTTCCACAAACACACATAGCCATTTACATTTAAAAAGGTAGACAAGATCGGCTCCGGCCCCCCTAGGGGCCGTCACTTACAGTACAAAAATTAAATAAACAATAAAAAATACACACAAAACAAAAACAAAAACACACAAACACAATTTGAAAACATTTGTCACACGAAAAAAACTTTCGTGCTAAGAAATTCACAATTTTACCAAACTTTAACCACAAAAATTACTACATTCCGGGGGGTTCCGACAAAAATAAACATCACATTTAGGACCTAGAATTTCACACTCTATCCAATACAACTAAAAAGACACTGAAAAAACAGGAACGAATTACAAACAAACATAGTCATTTACATTTAAAAAGGTAGACAAGATCGGCTCCGGCCCCCCTAGGGGCCGTCACTTACAGTACAAAAATTAAATAAACAATAAAAAATACACACTATACAAAAACAAAAACACACAAACACAATTTGAAAACATTTGTCACACGAAAAAAACTTTCGTGCTAAGAAATTCACAATTTTACCAAACTTTAACCACAAAAATTACTACATTCCGGGGGGTTCCGACAAAAATAAACATCACATTTAGGACCTAGAATTTCACACTCTATCCAATACAACTAAAAAGACACTGAAAAAACAGGAACGAATTACAAACAAACAAACATAATCATTTACATTTAAAAAGGTAGACAAGATCGGCTCCGGCCCCCCTAGGGGCCGTCACTTACAGTACAAAAATTAAATAAACACAAAAAAATACACACAAAACAAAAACACAAACAAACAAACAATCTGAAAACATTTGTCACACGAAAAAAACTTTCGTGCTAAGAAATTGACAATTTTACCAAACTTTAACCACAAAAATTACTACATTCCGGCAGGTCCCATTACACTTAAAGTTCGTTGAAACAAGTTCATTGGTCTATGATTGCTGTTATTATCAAATTGTGATCCCATTGGAGTTGTAATTACAATATTATTTAATTTGACTGATTCTCTAAAAAAAATGTTTTTCGAACTTCAAGCAAAACGATTAATTACGTTTCAAAATAATTATAAAAAATTTTGAAATCAAAAAAGCTTTCTTTTTATAATTCTTACTTAAATTTATTCCATAAAGTCATTAAAATTTCTTTTGAAAACAGCTCATTACTATGATCTCCAATCATTTTTAGAACAATCACTCCATCAGCATTAATAATTTTATCGCAATATTCTCGAAATAAAAACATATCTTCTTTATCAACTTTAAGATAACTAAAAATATTTTTCAAATTCTATAAAATACATATGTATGACATTTACCGAGTAATATATGATGTTCGACTTGAAGAAAGTTTTGTTAAATATATCCATCTAATCATATCAGCAAATGTCATAAAAAATACCATTACAAACCATAAATATAAAAATAGAAAAACTTTTTCATTAAACATATTTAATACTAAAACGCATTGAATTGTATACCTTTGAATATTTCCCATTATTCGAACCTTAAAATAAAAATTTTATTTGTTGAAAAAAGATTAGAGCTAAAAATTACCGTAAAATCGCACATTGTTATTCGTGGAAAATTACCACTTAATTCCCAATCTCTTTCTTGTCGAATATCATTTAAAATATTTATACCCCTAAAACGCATTATAGATAATATAAAATAAAGTATTATGTACAAACCAAAGATAATTGTTTTGTCCCAAAAATTGATTCATTAAAACAAATTGTCCAATAACATTAAACAGATACAATAATTTTGTTAAAATATACATACTATAGTTATCATTTATAAAAGTATTTTTGGAACCACTAGCCTTACTTTGTTAAATAATTTCCATGCAAAAGTCCCATTGTAAGATATTGTTCTGCGTAAGATAATCCTTCCCTTCGGACTTTTTGTAATTTTACACTATCTTCAATATATCGACAAATTGTATCAACTGCTTTCTCACGCTCTGCAGTTTCAGTGGAATCAACTTTTTGTACAATTTTAACCATGTTTGAAATATTTAGGCCAGATTTTGTATTCATTTGACTCCAAAATATTACAGGAAGGTAAAAGAATCCTGCTTCTAAAGCCATAAGAAATGGAACCCATTGATAATAAATTAATTGTTTTTCTTCTCTAAAATTTAATATTATTTTCATTTTTTAAATTATGTCAAACCTTTCATCGATTGCATCAGGAATATCTTCTTTTGGGCGAACCCAATAAGTACTAAAGAAAATATTCATTATTATATATAATAATATTTTTGAATCACTAGTCTTACTTATGTACAAAGCAATAATTTTCCGCATATTGTTCCCAAGCTTTATTAAACTAAACCAGAAAAATTAAAAATTAATTTAACTATTTTAAATTAACCTCAACAGGAACAAAGCATTGTAAAGGTTCTCCAACATATTGTTTTGCAGTTAATGTTAAAGCGGCAGCAATAATAATCATTGTTGAATAATAATAATTAATTCGGTCAAATAATGTATCATCATCTCTTGGTTGAATAGTTTTAGCAGCGGATTGTAAATAATTCATAATAAAAAAATTTTTTTAATGATAACCAAAATTTTATCGTTTTAAATTCAAAAAAGAAAACAAAAACTTATAAATTTTAACCTACTCAAAAAAGACGGGGGTTTTGTTTCAAAAAATTCTTTTGTAAAAAACAAATAAGGTTAAAAAGTGAGCAATGTCTATGCAAATTTAATAATGATCAGACAAATACTGCTGCTGCAAAGCTCTCAATATAACGTTCAGACTTATTATACAAAAGTATTTGTGGGTTTTTACTTGCTTTTGTTTTAATTGAGAGAAAAGGGGTTGAAAAGCAAACAGAAAGTGATCGTTTTGCGCAAAATAAGTTGAGAGTGATACTTCGAAAGTACTTGTTAAACAAAATACGCTTGTTTGTTACAATATTTATACATCGTCACTTTTTTTCTTGTTTTTAAATATCTTTTTTTTTATTGTTTAGTTACTTTTTTTATTTTACAAATTTTTTTTTCATTTTATTTTAATTTATATTTTTTTCGATAGCGTTTTGCTATTGTTAAAGCTAAATTCAGAATGTTTTCAAAACGTTTTTGAGATTACTGTAATTTTGTTAATGATTTCAAAACTTTTCAACACTTGTTTCTAAACATTTTCCAAAATTTTATGCAAAAATTAAAATTGTTTAATATATTTTTATTAGTTTGTTATTTTATAGTTATTTATTTTATACTGAGCTAATTATTTATTTATTTAAGTACGGCGTAAATCTCCACTTAAAATTCTTTTAAAAGTTCGTTTAAATTGTTGATTTGCCATTGCATAGCAAAGCGGATTGATTGGACTATTCATATAGCATAAATAATAGCTTATTGTATATAATGCATTAAAATTTGGTGAATTTGTACAACGTTCACAAAAACCGTAAATTGTTGCGAGCACGTAGAAAGGCGTCCATAAAATTGTGAAGGTTCCAAGAATAACTGTAATTGTTCGTAAAGCTTTTTTTGCACGATTTTCTGATCTTGAATGTGTATTTTTTGCTAATTTTCTACGCTTTCTTCTTCGATGACTTTTTGATCGCATTACAGTAAGTAAACGACGAACAGCTAAAGGTGCAATGGGTTCTTTGTCAATTGTTATTTCGATAGTTGCTTTTGTTTCAATAAGTGGAAGTGGTCGAGATGGTATATGATTATTGTTACTATTGAAATTATTATTATTTTGATGATGATAATGTTGATGAAGTCTCTGAAAATAAAATGATAAAAAATTTAGAGTGTCTTTTTTGATAAATTACTTTTGAATGAACTCTTGTTTGGGTTTTAAATGAATCACTTTTAACAAGGGATGTTATAGATTCTTCATCAATAAATGGAATTTCTTCATCAATTTGAAATGCTCCTGTTGTCTCTCTATCAGTTTCTGAGGTATGTTGGGATGTATGAAGGGGGGCTGTAACTTCTCGCTCGGTTGATTTATCATCTGTTGTTGATTGTAAAATTTTTCCATTTCCACTTGTGACACAATTTGATGTAAAATTGCTTTTAAAAGTCCTAAAAAAAATTTTTACATTTTTACTTTTTCGAAACTTTTTTTTTCATCTGATATATCCCTTAAATTTTTGAAAAATGTTTTTTCGATAACAGCCCCCTCAACTTTATTTTTTTTCTTCAAAATATTTTACAGCTTTAAAATGTTGACGGATTTGAAAAGTTGAACATCAAAAAAGATGATAACAAATAACCTTAACCAAATTTTATTCCCTTATGAATATCTATGATCTCACATTTGTTGCCTTTGGTCTTCAAATTTTCAACACTTTTTGAAGATGAATTGATTTGAGTGTCAGATAAGAAGAAGAATTTTTTGGCCTTCTTTTTTTTTTTTGTTTTCGTTGCAAACTTTTTTTTGGCTCGTCATTGGCGTCCATTTTTTTTCTTCAACGTCAATGATGTTAAAATTTAAGAAAGCTAAGAGCGATTTTTGTTAAAGCCATAAGAGAGATGCATTCATTCCTTTCCTCCCCCAAATAAAGCTAAAATGCTTAAGGATTAGAAGCTGAACGAACAAGCTTCTTCCAGAAAAAAAAGTGGAGAAGCAAGCAAGCAATGCGCAACTAAAAAAGCAGAAAGTAGCAAAACCAACCAGGAAATTGGCTAATAAATTATGCTTAGTCTATAAAATGGTAGATTGTTTTCTATTCTGAAAACAATCAAAAAAAAACTTCCCCCTGCATTTAGACTACTTGACACTTTTTTCATTTTTTTGGTTATGTTCCCGTCGGGCATTTTTTTACTTGCTTACTTTTTTTCTTTCTCTCTCTCTTATGAAATGTAAAAACGTAATGCAAAAAAAATCAAAAATGGATAAATAAGTCAAAAATAAATTAGATTTTAAAGCACTGCATCAAAAATAAAAATGTTAGACGCTGGCATTACATACATTTCGCCTAAGGGCATAACACTTCGATGACAGACTTTGAAGGCATTTTTCAAGCGTTCTTATCCATAAAAAGTGTAAAAAAGAAGGAGAAGAACAAGAAGACAGAAGAGAGAGAGAGAGGTGATGATGTTGTTTGTCATGTAAATATTATTTTTGGCACATTTTTTTTGCCAAAACTTGATGGAAGAAGTTTTTTATACTTAAAGCGTGAAAAGCGCCACTATGCAAATTTTTAATTTTGTAGTTAATAAACACACCTAGAAAAAGCTGAATCAGATGTATCACCAGGGGATTCTGCAACGCTGTTATTACTTAATGCAGCTTCAGATGCTCCAAGAGTTGATGTTGGCTCTTTTCGTTTTCTCATCTCAGAAAGTACTGCCAATCTTTTTTGTTTCTAAAAACAGTAATAATGTTTTTATTATTGCCTTAAGGAAAATGTACATAAATATAAAGAAAAGTCAATTATATTTAGAAAAAAAAAAGAAGTGTAGCAAAAAAAATACATGCCTGGTCATTTTTTGATGCAAGCTGTTTTGCAGCACAGTATATTCCATAATATAAATATAACATTAAAAATAAAGTTGACCAATAATATGCAATATACATTCCCATATTTAAATATGCATTCGTCATAAATTGTACGTAACATTCTGTCTCTTTTAATATTCTTCCATTACCCGAAAATGAACTGTACCCAAATATTAATATCGAAAATAATACACTTGGTATCTAAAAATTAAAAAATTATTTTTTTTAAATTAAAAAATAACTAAATTTCTCTTACAATCCAAGTAAAAGCAATAATGAGCATAACTTTTGTTGGCGTACGCCAATTGCGATAAGCGGCAGGATATTTAACTGAGCAATAACTATAAAAGATTAAACGTGTTTAATTGCAAATATTTTTGAAGGACAAGGGCATACCGATCAATGGTAATACCAAGTACAGTATAAATTGATGCCAAACAGCATGCATAATCAATTGATAACCATAAATCACATAAAAAAGCGCCAAATGGCCAATTTTGATTATTTATAAAAAAATATGTATAAACAGGTATTCCTTCCAATCCAATGACCTAAAAAAATATTTTTATGTTTGTGTATTATGTTTTTTTCTTCATAAGTTTTTTTACATTGTTTTCTACCTTTCTTTACAAAAAATGCCAAAAATTGATTTGAACAAAGGGATGCTTGCTGTGTGTTTTTTTTATTGTTGTTGCTTCTTTGACGTTAAATTGCTGCGCGTCCCTTTTTAACCCAAGATGCAATTTTTTTTCTTTTTTTAAAAATGCTTTTGCATTTATTCTATATTTTTTTTTGCCTTTTTAAAACACTTGAGGAAGTGCTCAAAGCCACAATGAAGAGCTCCTTTTCTCTTTCTTGGAGTCTTAAAAAAAGGCTTGTTCTTTTATGCCACAAATGATAAATTGTCATCACTGTGAAGGGGGGAAAGGCCCTGTCTCGACATATTGTAATGTTTCAAAGTTGCTCCAATGTATTATTTTCTCTTCCTCAAGAAAAAAAACATAATAAACCAAAAAAGTTGTGTTAAACATTATCACTTTTTCGTTTCCCCCCCCCCCCCATTGCTTCATCTTCTTCTTTATTTTTTGCTTCTTTGATTTAAAAAAAATAGAGAGGAAAAGAAAATAAAACATTTGAAAGACGAAAATTCCTGTGAGACTTCAAATTGATAGGGATTGCCTTGATTTTTTTTGTTATTGTTGTCAGACATTTGGGAAGAAGACAAGCATTTTTTTAAATTGTTGCAGTTTATTTGCTTAACAAATAAATAAGAAAATTTTTTGATAAACTTTAAAAATATTTTTGCTTTTTTCGCTTTTTTATATAAGCCATATTTTTTTTGGCAGATTTCCTACGGTATAAAAACAACCAAAAGATGAGAAGAAGAAGGAAAAAGAGAGACTTGACTTCTTCAAATAAAAAGTATATGTGTCTATTTGCACTTTTTTGCTTATATAAAAATATAATAAAAAAGAAAAAAAAAGAAAAACAACAAAAATTCTTTGACCGAAATTAATTTTACTAATTATTGAAACGAAGAAAAAAAATAGAGAAATCAATGAATTTTTAATTATTTTTATGTTAAAAAAATAAACAACCAAAAAATGATTAAATTTAAAACGTTTAATAATTTTCACCTGCCCATTTTTTTCAATCAAAATTTTGTTGTTTTTTTTTTAATTATTAAACATCTGTATAATTCAAAAAATCAACAAAAAAATTTTTTGAGAAAAGTGTTTCTTAGAAGTACTAGACAAAAGATAATAGCCAATGTAAGACAAAAAATGCATAAAAAGTACGTTTTTTCTCTCCTGTGTCTTTATGGCATCCACAGATGTGGTATTTAACGATGAAAAAACTAAATGAAACAATAAAGTTTTTTATCTGTTATTCTTCAATATATATTCAGACGACAATTGTCTTCAAAAAAAAAGAACTATCTTCTTTATATTCTTTTTTTTGCCAGTTCGATAAAAGGAACTATAAAAATAAAAAGCTACGCATGCAAAAAAATGGAAAGAAATAAAGTTAAAAAGCTTAATAAAGGAAAATACATAAAAAAAAGATAAACTAATTTTTATGCCTTATGTTTTTTTAACGTAAAATCATGATTTGTTGTCCCCCCAAAATAATAATATAAAAGTCGTCAGTCGTCTACTGTCATTGTTGGGAGCTACGAAAAAAAGAGAAAAAGATGACGACACAAAACAAAATGTTTTAAGTTCATTCATAAAAAAAGAAGAAAAATTTTAACAAAACAAAGTTTGTCATTTTTTCTCGAAAGGTTAAAAAAGGGAATTTTAAAAAAAATTGTTTTTATCCTGTGTTTCTCAAATTATCTTATAAGATTAAACTGGCATTTAAAAAAATCTTTTTTTTGTAAAATAAATAAAAACAAACTAAATCGGAAACAGCTAAAGAAAATATAAAATAATTAGATGGTTGTCGAATATTTTTATCAATATAATATGACAAAAGTACAATTAAATTTCCTAATACCGTAAATACAGATAATGCTCCCATAACCAAAATTAAAAATATGCTCGCCCAACTAACTGATTCAGGAGGACCAGTTGAAAGAATTGATGTTAATGGTGAGGTAAAATTTGTATAGCTATTATTATGTGTTGGTAAAGATGTTAAATAAATAAATGATGATGATATTGCTGCTGCTGCTGATGTTGTTGTACTTGGTGTTGTTGAAAATCCGAATGCCGCCATAATACCTGTTCTAATATAATATATATATTTATGCAACAGGTATACAGCAACAATTCAGAATTAATCCAATCACCAAGGGTCATTGGAAAAATAGAAATAAAACATTTTATTCATTTATATCATAATTTTATAGCAAAAATATTAATATTTTTATTATTGTTGTCATTTATTTTTGAATAAATAAATAAATAACCCTCTAACTTTTTACCAGTTTCCATAGAGTATTTAAAATTATTAATTTTCGTTGACAAAGAAAAAAAATGTTTTAGAAAAAGGCAAAAAAAGAGCGAGAAAAAAAAAGGTAAAAACGCAGCTGCAATACTATTCACATCGGTTAAACATGATTAATATTTAAAAAATATATTAATATGAAATTTTAATAGTTTCTCACTTTTGTTGAAATAAGGTTAAATAATAAAAAACCATTAACTTTCAATTTTTTCTCCAGTTTTTTATAAGTAAATAATGGAATCTGAAAAAAGGGCTTTTTTGAATTTAAAGTTAATAAAAAAATGCGAAATCAAATTTATCTTATATTTTTATCAAAACAATTTATCGGAAGGAAGCAAAATGGAGCAATGAGACTACCATAAATATTAGGAAATAAGGAAAAGAAAAAAAAATAAAACTTGCTAATATAACAAAGGCTCTCGTTTATCACGTTATTCCTCTTCTTTCTTTTTTTTATCAAAATCTTAGTTCAAGCCCTCCTTTTTTGGGGGAAAAAGAAAACCCGCCTTGTATCGAAGTGCTCGCCTTTGAACATTCAAAAAAATCTTTGTTCAAATTTGCAGTTTGGTCGACTTTTTGCCCCCTATGGGCGGCATATGAGGGCGGTCCTATGTAGTAGTAGCTTACATTGGTCCTCCTTCATCCTTGTGTGATGGCATCTTTCTATATATTTTTTTTCCTGGGGCAGCGCAAAAAAAAAAACGTAGTTGAAGAAAAAAAACTATTGAAGAGTCACCGAATAACACCACCACCAGTTGGTAAGTTCATTTCAAAGCTGCTACGGCATAATTGGAAATGAGTTTTATGAAAATAACCTCATAGGTTTTCCATATATATATATATGCATATATTTTTTTTTCTCTTTTTTGTTTCTTTTGTTTTAAAAAAAGATAGGAAAAATAAGCAATTTAGGGTTAAATACATTGGGTTTTAGCCAACTTTTTATTTTTTTTTATTCAAGAGGAAGCAAAAAATACATAAGAAAAAAAGAAGAAATATATCGAAGAAAAAGAAAGAGAAAAAGAAAAAAGTTTAAAAATAATGCATTCCTGTTGAAGATGAAGAAAAAATGTGTAAGTCCTTTATGGGGCACAAAAACCACCACTACCGCTTATTTGAAGCTTCTTCTCAGCGAACAACAATTAGCAAAAACGGCGTGAAGGCCTTGAATAAATCGGACAAGATTTTTACTTTTTTAAAAATGGAGGCTAAATAAAGGAAGAGGATAAGAAAAAAAAACACACAGAAAAAAATTTTTTAATCGGCAAACACTATTTAAAAGGAAACATTTATGTATTGTTACATTCAAACAAGAAAATAAAAACAAAAACACAATGAAATAATCACAAACATTTTTTTTTCAAAAATGCCATCATTGAAAAAAGTTTTAACCTTGCGCGAATAAAAAGTGGCAGTTTTTTTTTGTACATGGAAGTAACACACGTAATTAAATTATACCCGAAATCAATGGCAAGAGAAAATATAATTAAAAAGAAAGAATTAAGACTTTTGCTCTTGTTCTTTGTTTGCATCTAAACTTCTGAGATATCGTAAAGCATTTTTTGCTGCAGTAGTTTTTGCAATTCTGTATGAACGTCCAACTCCAGAAAAGCTTAACTTTCCATTATCAATATCGACCGTAACCCGAGCACCAGATTTTTCAATAAGTCTTTCAACTTTCCTAAAATTTTAAAATAATTTAATTTTAAATAAATATTACAGAATAAACATACGTAAATCGGACTTTATGACTTTTCATTTCAAAGAGTTCACGAATTGGTGATTGTGGTGGATTTCGGCAGCATCGTTCAATTGTATCTTTCATAATATCATAAAAAACCCTCCAAACAATTCGTAAATCCATATCACAATCAAGATAAATTGCACCAGCTAATGATTCAAAAATATCCCCAAGTGCTTTTGGAACTTCAACATCTTCTTCTGCGCCTTCAATCACTTCATCTTCAGTTACCATAAACATCTGAAATATTTTCTTTTTAATGAATTTAACTTTTTAAAACTTACGTCATCATTAAAGTTGACTTCACCCTTTTGCTTATGTAATTCAACAAATCTTTCAATCATACTGATAAGGGGTGGAGCAGTAACAAGAAGATATTTTTGCATATTATTTTTAACTGCTAATGATGCAAATATAACATTATTAACAAGAGCTGAACGAAGATCCGTTAATACTCCAGGGCTATAGATTGTTCGATGTTCAAAAAGATATCGAGTAATAAGATAATCCAATACAGCATCACCAAGAAATTCAAGGCGTTGATAACAACCTGTTACACGATTATATGTGAATGAAGCATGCGTAAAAGCTTGAACAAGATATGATCGATCTCGAAATGTGTATCCAATTTTTTTTTCAAGTTTATAAAATCGGGTATTGTTATAAATTTGTGTAACATTCATTTGTAAATTTGCAATATTATGAGGGCCCTAAAATTATTATTTTTTGTTTATGTTATCCTTTTGAGACATAAACTTACTGCTAAAGTTTCAACCGGAGATTTTGGTTTAGGTCTTTCTGTTAAAACTTTAATTCCAAGCCATTTCATAAAATCTAAGGTCTTTGAAGGGCTAAGTGCAATTAAATGTGCACCAATTAATGCTTCAACACAATCTGCGATTGCCTTATCACTGATATATTGTTGTGATAAATAATTGTATGAATATGGTAAAATATCATCACCCTTTGATTCATTCAAATAAATTGTTTCAATTCCATCAATTGATTTTACTTCATTTTCATTTCGAACTCCCCAACCATTTGCCTAAATTTAAAGAATTTTTTGAGACAAACAACAAAATTTACAAATTACTTCATCATTATTTTCTTCATCATCTGCGTCATTCATTTGTGGTTCAAATGTTGATCCAATTGTACCGTAACCTGGTGGAAGCCAATTAACTGATGGCTCAAATTTGTTACATTCCATTAAACATGGAATACCTTTAGTTTTTCCCAAATGAAATAAATTTGCATTTGAAACTTCTCTGGATCGAATAAAACTTAAATTTCCTTCATGTTGATGGGGTAAATTTTGATAGAGATAATTTGTAACTGATAATTTTAAAAATGAATCACCAATTGTTTCAAGCCTTTCCAAATTAAATCCATCTGATGCCGAAGATGTCGTTAAAGCTTGTAAAAGGAGTGTTGGTGGAACTCCATATGGATTAATATGTGTTTTGTCAACAAAAAACCAAGCTTCCATAAACTCCGGAAATTGTGGAACATTTAAACGCTCACAAATTGGTTTTTCATTAAAAAATCCAATATTTTCTTTTAATGCTTCTTCATTCACTATATTTTCTGTATCTAACATTTCCTCCTTATTTACTAAAAAATATTTTAAAAAATGTGAAAAAAAGAGGAAACGAACCTTGTACAAATTCTAAATCTTTTTCTGTAATTGTTTGTTCAGGAAGTTTATCCATATAAATGTTAAGTGTATCTTCTTCATCTTTATTAATTCGTTTGATTACTTTTGCAATTCGATCATTTTCGTCCATCATATCCACAGCATTTGCGCCCATATCTCTCTAAAAAAATATTTTTTGAATATTGTTAAATAATAACAAAAACGAACAGCTTGAAGACGTGTTCGGCGAACAGGTTGTCCCGGTGTAATTGATTCAATGTCATGTAATAATGCAGAAACATTTATTCCAGAGCTTGAACTTATTGCAATTTGTGCTTGGGATGCTGCTTGAGCTTCTGGAACGCTGACATCATCCCATCCCAAAACTGGATAATTATCAATATTTAAATTTGTTGTAGCAGGATAAATATTTTCTGTGCCAAAATCAACCACATCAATATTTACTTGTGTCCATTGTTCATCATCTGATGAAAGGTCATCATCAACGGAAGTAATCTGTGGCTTTTTTGTGCCAGCTTCTTCTGGAGTATTCAATGGGATATCACGAAATTTATCTCCAAGAGTTGGATCCCATACACCAATTTGAAAATCCATCAGAAGCATCTTTTTGGTTATCTTTATTTTTCTTTGTCACATCTTCTGCTTGTTCATCTTTTGCATTAACAAGTTTTAATTGTTCAAGATTTTTTACAGATAAAATATTATTTGCTGGAATTGGATACTGTAGCTCTGGCCATGTAAAATTTTCAGCTGGTTCAGATTCAATTGACAAAGCCGCCGATGCAACTTTTGAACGAAATTCATCAGCAAGTAAAAGGCAATTCATTCGAAAAAGGATTGTTGGAAGTTCAATTACCATTATCCAAAATGATGCTGGCATTGGATGAATTGAAACTAATTCAGGAATCATAAATTGTTTTTGTGAATTATCATTTGCTCGACGAATTGCTCGTTGTTGCGTTACTCGTGGTAATAAAAGATTCATACGATTTGAAGTATTATCAACATCCAAAAGTTGTTGCTCTTGATTATAAACTTCAAGGCCATATTTTTCAGCAAAATATTCATTAAATGTTTCAAACTTTGGATCTGCAAATGATGAAGATGGAAAAAATCCTGTTAAAATTTCACCAATATAATATGCTTCACGTTCATTTGGGCGATACCATGGCTTTACAACTGCATCATGATATCTTTCAGGGATATATTCAAATTTTTTCCTTTCTTCATCTGATGGCCTCATTGGAAAACCTTTAACAGTTTCACGTAAAATATCGAAATCCATTTCAAAGCCTATTTCTTCTTCTTTTGCACGCTTTAATGGAATTAATAAAGTTGAAAATGATGCAATTTCTGGTTGAAAATGCATTTCATTTTTCATTCCAAGAATTTCTTCAAATACATATGAATGAAATGTTTTAACCAATTCAAGCTCTTCTTCATTTAATGTAAATTGTTTTGAATGGAGTTTAATATTTGCTAAAATTTTTCCTTGTCTTTGATAAACTGGAAATGCAGGAATCTAAAATAAATTATTATTTAATTGTTTAAATTAAAAATTAATTTACTTTTGGTAATTTTGATTTTGTGCATAATCCAAAAATATATGGTGTATTTTTAGGATTAATAATTTTTCTCTTTTTTGGATTTGATTGTTCTGTGATTGGTTCAACGAGATCAAGTTCAATAAGATAAACATAAAATGCTTGACCAGGAAGTGGTAAAACGTTGTTTAAAGCTTTTGCAACTCTTCGTGGATATAATCGTCGTTTTTTTGCAGAACCAGTTTCGCGTGGAACATTTGATGCAAAATCACTAAATTCATCAGATAATTCTAACATGCTTGCAACTTTATCTTTTGTAAGTGGCACAAGATTATCATCTAATTCTTCTCTTTGATGCAAAATTTTACATGCTTCTAATGCAACAGTCATTTCAGCAAGTTTTATTGATGGGCATATTTTTCCTTTTATTACTTCTTTGATTGGAGAATTAATTGGAAATAATAGTTCAGAAAAATATCCGCCGATTACTCGATGAGTTTTTGTTTTAACTGCTAATCTAGTAAAAACATCGGAAGGTAATCGAGCACAATATCGATTGACTAATGCAATAGCTGTTGAAAGGGTTACTGTAGCACCTGATGGAGTTGAATATGATGGAGCTAAAGCGTCTGGATGGATTTCGAAATATTTATCAGCTCTGTCTGGAACTGTATTTCGAAAAGCATACATTCGTTCGATTAGAATCTAAATAATGGTGTTATTTTGAATAAAATTCCTGCAAAAACGTACCCTTTCATTCCGTTTAAATACATTTAAATTATATAATAATTCAGTTTTTTCACTTTCACTTACAACCATTGCATACATTGATGGAGCTAAACGTGCACGACTTCGTGAATGAATGTATGATGTAAAAGTTGAAGGAATATTTGCACGAATTACAAGATTACATGTACGAATATCAATCCCTTCTTCTAAAATTTGTGTTGCAATCATAACATTTGTTGTACCATTTCGAAAATTTGCAACTGCTTCATGAAATCTACGATCCATTCCACGATTTTCATCATCTTCAACTCTTTCACCTCCAGATGCATTTCCAATTGCATAATCAGCTTTAATAAAATTGTATTTAGGAGTTGATTTTGAAAGTTGTCGTAATAATAGCTAAAGAAAGAGGGATGGGTTACTGTAGCTATGAAATGGGAAAAAGTCTTACACAAAGTGAAATTGCAGTTGCACGCTTTTCAACAAAAACTAATGCAGACATATGTAATTGATTAGTTGCTTGACGGCGATAAAATGATTCCAAAATTTCAATAATTGTTTTTACTCGTGGAGATAAATATGGTGAAATTTCATCATAAGATGAACATTTTCCAATCATTTCATTTAACGGAACACAAAATGTTTGAAATGCATAATATGCAGATGATAAAGCAATAAATTGCTTTTCAGGAAGATTGTCTTGATCCATAGCTTTTTGAAAAATTCTACAACTTCCTTTTGCAACTTGATATGAACAAAATACTCCACAATCTTCCAAAACATTTACAACTCTTCGAATATTTAATTTTATCATACTTCGAGGATCAATATCAAGGCCTTCAGTAAAATCTCCCAAAATTGAACAAAATTCTTCAAATTCTTTTAAAGGTGTTAAATTTATTTTTTCATATGTATTATTGTCACAATAAAAAATGCATTCCTTTGGACGATTTGCATATTTTGCATTCTAAAAATTATCAATTTAAAATTTTTTGTAAGGATTGTAATTAAAACAAACTTGAAGATAAGCACTAGAAGTAATAACTTTTGCACCAATTGCAATTTCAAGATGATTCAATGTTTGTGAAAGCTTTTCAGGAATAACTTTACCATTTAAAGCACAAGCAGTTAATCCCAAAAATCGTGGTAAATCATCTTCTAAACATTTATTTGCAGTTAAAATCTGATTAATTGAAAGACAGTATTTACTTGATTTTGATTGCTTTTTATATGCTTTAATTTTTTCCATTATTTTTCTATATGGATGCATTTCACCCAAGCAATGATGGCATTGATCCATAACGATTAATGCAAAATCTCCTGTATTTATTAATGCATGATTTAAGCCATCAAGAAAATGTTGAGCTGTTGTTAGAATAACCTTAAAATGCATAATTGCAAACAATAATAAAAACCAAAAAAATTTTACATCATTTTCTTGAACAAATTTAACAAATTTTTCCTTTTGTTTTGTAACATCTTTTTCATGCCATTTTCCAACATTTAAACTTGTACAATTATTTAAATAAATATATTGTTGTTCAAGTACAGCAACTATAAAAAGAGAAAAAATTTTTAATTATAAAAAAATGGGATAATCAAACTTTTATTAACAATAAAAACAGCCGTTTTTTTCTTTGGTCCTAAATATGGTGTCATATGCTTAATTAGCATAACAGCAATATAAGTTTTTCCTGTGCCTGTTGGAAGTAAAATAATTGAATCTGTGTCAATTGAATGTTCAAATAATTCAACCTATAGTAATAAAACAAAAGATGTTTTAGCAAAAGTTATTTTTGAATTTAATATTACCTGGTATTCCCTTGGTGTAAAAAATTCTCCACCAACATCTTTTGCTCTTAAAGCCATGATAAAAATAAACAAATTTTTCAGAAGATTAGAAAAAACTTATTAATAATTAGGAAGCTTGGTTGAAAAAAGTAAAATCTCTAACAATAATTTTTTTTCAATAATGGATTGAAGTAAGTCTCCCTTGATTTTTCCCTCTTTTCGCTTTAAGAATAAATAAATTCTATAGTTTTATGCAAATGTAAAAGAAACAACGTATCCTTGCGTTTACATTATGGAGCTGATAAATAAAAAACTAATTAATTTTATAAATGTTTAAAAAATTGTAAAATTAATTTTTTGTATATGAAAATCGCGAACTGTAAAAAAAAGTTACACGTTTCGTGCTTGTATAACATAAAAACTAAAAATTTTTATTTTTAAGGTATGAGCGTTGTCCATATTTATCAACAACCCCGTTTGAAAGGACTTTTTACAAAAATATCAAATGATCCATTTTGTTATTTTTTAGTTGGAATTGAAAATGGTACAACCATTGGATTTGAATATGCTTTACCATATTTCACAAATGCAACAGAGTATTCTAATCATGTTAAAATAAATGAATTAGATAATTATATTGAATCTTTGGTAACATGTCTTCCTGGTGGACTTTTTATTACAGGCATTCTTGTAAATGATAAAGTTGAAGAAAAAGTAGCCGATGGAATTTTTAACAAAATATTCAAATTTGGACAAAAGTTAAAATTTGGTTCATTAAATATGGTTGGTTTTTCTGGATTTTTAAGTTTTTGAAATTGGTGTAATAGATATAAAAACTATTTATATTACATAGAAATTTTTGACTACAGTAATCCTTTAAAGATTATAGGATTTATGAATAGAAATTTGTTCAAGATTTTTGATAAAAGTTATATTTTTAGGCAAAAGTTTGCATTGACGGAAGTGATAAAACTATTGTTCTTAACAACGGCAACGAATATACATATGATGATGGAGAAAAGCTAGTTGCAATTCCCTTAAAACAATATAAGGCTATTTTTGCTTTATACAAAACAAATATTACCGTAGCTGCAAAATCTCAAAAAATAGCTGATATCGCAGATTCTGTTAAAAATTATGTATGTTTATTTTTTTTTCAAAATACGAATTCCAATTCTTTAGAAATTCTTTGAAGAAAACGAAGATGATGATATTGCAGTTCAACGAAATCTTTTTTACACTTTAAATCCATCAGAAAATGCAAATCAAAATATTTGTATTAAATTTTGTGGAAATATCCCGATATTTTATCCATATTTGTTATCTTCTGATTTTAAGCAAACTGTTTTTGTTAATGGTGTTACTCGAGGTTTGTCATAAAGGTTTTTTCTTTTTTAAGTATGAATTATTTCAGCACTAACTTCAACATCAGATAAGATGGTTGCAGTCAGCGTTCAATCCAAAGATATCAACGATTTCTTGCCACCACTTGTTTATTATGTTAATAAAGAAAATGCTATTGAAACCATTCAAGATAGTTATAATTTATTAACCAAAAAACAACTTGATAGCGTTAAAATCCGTTTGGTTTACGGTAAGATTGATATGGAAAAATTGAAAAGCAAAGCCACCAATGAAAGTGTTTCAAAAATCAAATCACAAGTTGCAACTCCAAATCCCTTTCATATTGTTCTTATTGCGAGTGGCGCAGCAGCGATTATTGCCGTTATGGCTTATTTTTTGCTCTAAAATGTTTTTATCAATATTTACCGTAATTCTTTTTTTCGGATAACAAAAAAGTTATGTTATAAAAATTTATATTTATGTTTTTTGCAAGCTATAGAAATGTTTGAAAATAAAATGATAAAATTTTTATTTCGTTCTCTATGCAACCAATTAATATATAAACATTTAATTGAAGACAATGCAAAAACAAACAATAACTAAACAGAGTTAATATATATAAAGTACCTTGAATGAATGTAAGTGATAAAGGAATGAATTTTGTTAAATTTAAATAAAAATTAGCCACAATATAATCAAAATACCCAGGGACATGAAAACATTTGAAAGAAATTGTTCATCAGCATGCTGACGGCTTCCTTGTTCAACTATAAAAAATTAATTTTTAAAACAAAAAAATTTAAATTAACCAACCATTTTCATTTTGCTCTGCCGTATTTGCAGCATTATTGTTATTAAAAAAATTTGCAAAGAATGAAATAGGAAAGAAACCAATTCCTAATGAAAATTGTATTCCACCATGTCCACCATCACCAGTCCAATGAAATCCATGTGAGCCATGACTATCTTCTTCTGATCGTTGTCCACGGGGTCTTGGAGGAGTTTTATCACGTGGATCAGTATTACCAGAATCACGCCCATAAATTGGAACAACTTTATCACGATCTAATCCAGATTTACATACAGGACAATTTTGCCTATTTGGACGAGTTTCAAGCCATTTATGTAAACATGGCCAACAAAATAAATGACCACACATTGAAACAACAGCATCCTTTGGAACATCTAAGCAAATATTACATTCAAATCTAAAATATTTTGTTAATTATTAAAATGATAAAGCAAACTAACCTAATATTATTTTTCTCTTTTTCTGGATTATCGTCTTTTGTTAGATTTGGTTCAATATCTTCAGAATTAGATGAATTGGTTACATTTGTTGCACTTGGTTGATCCTGTGACATATTCGCTAAAAAAGATCATAAAACATCAATGAAATATTAAATGTGACAAAAAAATTGTTTAAAAAATGGATAAATACATATTATAATCTTTGAAAACAAAATGAAATATATTAATGGCTAGTTAAATTGTATCACGAAATATATGCAACGTTACGTAGACAAATATAATCTTGAAAGAATGGATAGAAGAAAGAAAAAGAGAAAGATGCAATAGCAAAAATGCAACACTTTGCCCGAGCTCATTCCATGTAAGTTTCAAAAAAAGCAGCTGAAAGAACGTGTGCTCTTTGAAGTGCTTCCGCATACACAGAAAAAAAAACCAGCCAACCTCGTATACTTTTTTCTCTTTTTTTCTTTAATTCATTTTTTTTCCTTGGGACATGAAATTTATCATTTCAAGGTGATATACCTAATGTTTTTTATGTCTTTTTTAACCTGCTTGAAAACAAAAAAATAAATATGGCCTTCAATGGTTGTTATTTCGTGTAATGTTTTTTTTTTGTTTTATAAAAATCGATTTCAATTTTATTCAACCTTTTCTCGAGGAATTATTTTAGCAAACATAATACACGTTATAATTGTTGTAGTCATAAAAGAATGAAGCAAATTGATAAAAATAAAAAAGAAATGCTGTTCTGAAATTCTTTGAGCATTTAAAGTCCAAATGACATTTCCACATGCCACGCACAATCCCATTTTAATAACTTTTATAAAATTATTCGAATGAATTTTTTTGCCACTAAAAAATAATGTTAATATTAGTCAAAAAGGGAAGTAAGAAAAAGAAAGAATAATTAAAACTTCATACTTCATAAGCCAAAGAGCAATAAAAATTGCAATTGTATGACAAATAATGGGAACTGATTCTTGATGGGGTGGTAAAAGTTGTCTTAATTTTCGAAGTTTTCCATTCTCTATTTTTGCAAAATTAGGAAAAAGTGTTCCAACCAATAATTCAACCTACAAATTAAAATTTAAAAAAAACGTCTTCGAAATAATATTATTTAATACCTGATTTGCATAATTGATGAGACTTGGTTGATATAAAAATTGTGATAAAAAATAATTAATAAATGAAGCTAAAATTAAACGAGAAATGCAATCAATTGTTGAAATCACAGAATATTTTTGAACAAGAAAAGCCATTTAAACTATTTTTGTTAAAAGTGAATAAAATCAATTTTTTCAAGAAAGAATGCGCCAATCGGTGACCCCATTTTGAAGGACGTTCTTCAAAAGAAAAAAAAGGCATCGTACAAAAGAAAAAGTCGAAAATTATGTCAAACAAAAACCGCATATACTGTTTTAAAAACAAAAGAAAAAAAAATGTTAATACAATTCGAGTATTTTACAGAATTTAACTTTAAAAGTAAAATTCATATTTAATTGTTACAATAATTTTTATTATTAAAACAATTGTTGTCAAGGTTCAAAATGCTTTAATTTGAAAAAAATATGTCAAAATTTTGTAAACAGTTTAACAAAAACCATTTTAAGGAAAAAGTCAATTCAAACTGACCATGAACTTGATAAAAGGTTAAAAAAATTTTAATTGTAAAAAGTTATTAAAAATTGATTTTAATATAACACCGTTTTAAAAGAAAATATATCCTTAACAATGACTCAAAATCAATGCTGTTACACCTTCTTTTTTTATTTCTTTCTTAAGCAAAATTTAACTGATAACACTTCAAATATAATAGAATGAAACCTTGCTTTTATTTTTATTCGGAAGGTGTTTATACTTTTTTTCTTCAAAAAAATTGTACAAAAATGAACACATTAGTTTCTCCAAGTCAAATATTTTGTGAAAAATGTCAACAAATGGTTAAATCTTTATTAAATGCTGTTGAAAAACAACCAAATAAATTAGAGGAAGATGGTAAATTGAAATTTCATATGTTTAAAAGACGACTAAAATTTTTATAGAATTGTACGAAAAAGTAATTGACTTTTTGCATTCAAATTTGTATCTTTTAAGAGATATGAAAATGATCGCAGGATTTGCATATTTAATATGGATATTAGTTGATTTTAAAATTTATGATAATAGTTTTGAAAAACGGTAAATTTTTATTTCTTTTTTAAAAAATCATCAAAAATTTAGAAAACAAATTACAAAAGAATTGGAAGATATTATTGAAACAATATTGGAATTAGCAGAAAATGAAGATATAATTTTGTGTACATCGTTGAGAAGAATGCAAATATATTTTTCTATTGCAGCAGTTTATTCAAAGTTAAAACCCGTTGCAAATGTTGTATGTTAAAATATTTTTAAAAAATGTAATTCCGGTTTTGATTAATTTTAGATACTCATTGATCAATGTTATTTGGAAGCAGAAAGTATTGTAAAATTTTCAAACGAAATTCCTATAGCAGAGAAAAAACAAATATTAGATCTTTGGGAAACAATAAAAACATCTCATGAATTACGGTAAAAAACTTTTTGTAAAAAATTTTCAAAAGCGTTTCTTTTTAAGTAACATTCATTCAGTTGTGAAAAAGGAACATAGTAATAATCACATTACTGTAAATTATATTAGCTCTGATCCATTTGAAGGTGGAAGTTTGTATGCGCCTTCACTAAAAAAAAAGAGACCCCAGAAATTCGTCATGAACCAAGGCGACGACGGCGACGAAGATTTCAGAAAAAAATTGAGATTCACAATGATGATTTAATTCCTGATTTTTCTGTTAACAAAAATCCTGAAACTACAGAAACGGAAGAGAAAAATGGCATGGCACAAATAGAAAAGCAGGAAAGCTTGGAAAGCTTGGAAAAGACAGTAAAAGTTCAGCCAGTCAAAACTGAAATCGAAATCAATGAAGATAAAAACGGAACAATCAGAGATACTTTAGAAATCAATGGAAAAGAAACAGCATTTAATGAATATCAAGAGGATAAAGAAAGTGATGAAATAAATTTTGATATAATCAAAAATGAAGAATGTGACATTGAAGAAAATGGTGAACCTCCTGAAATTCCTACAAGTGAACCACCAGAATTAAATTATGAGCCAATTTCATATTCATACATAACTAATTCCTCACTTCGAAATCAACCACTTTTTCATCCGGTAATTATTTAAATTATAATTTTTTTTTGTTTTTTATTCAGCTTTTTCAGATTATGCTTCCAAGAGATCCAACAAAAGGAATTTTGCCACCACTAAAAATAGATCCGCCTGCCCCAAAACAAACAAATGACATTCCAGTAATTGTGAAAAATGTTATTGCAGAACTTAATGAAAAAACTGGTGCCAATGTGAAGCCATTTGAGAGAACGGTTAAACCAATAACAAATTTAGAACGAACTACATTCTTTCTAAAAGAAATTGATTTTGATTAAAAGAAAAAAAATTTAAATAAATAAAAATTTATGACTCGATTACAAAAATTTTTAGGCATATACAGTATACAAGAAATAGAAAGAAAGAAAAAAAATCAGTCATAAATAAAGCACTTTTATAAAACGAAAATATAACAATCTTTTTTTAAACAAAAAATAATGAAAAAGCAGATATGTTGTGAGATCACAATTTTACATGGATCATAAAATTTTTTTAATGAATCTTTTTTTTTATAAATGCATTCATACCGCGTACATCATAAAAACTATTAAAAATTTAAGATGAAAAATGTTGCCAAATTTCTGATAAAGGTTTAAGAAAAACAATAACAAGCATTAAATTATCTGTCGAACTTATACGAGCGGCATTACCAATCGATTGAGCAAGTTTTTCATATTCTAAATGATTACGGTAATCAGTTAGCAAAAAAATAATTCAAAATTACCTGATAATGGATTATTCTTGATAAATGTTTCAACATTATTAAAAATTTCTTCTTCTGTAAGTACATCCCACACTCCATCACTTGCAAGAAATATCATATAATATCCTGATTCTTTAATATCAATTCGTAAATCACTTGGTTCAGATGAAATCATTGGTCTTGCTTGTGTATCACCTAAGGCACGAGTAATATTTAAAACACCATTAACACGATCTTCTCCAAAAACATTTAAAATCATTCCACCTGCAGCAATAACCCGTTCAACTTCTTTTGGATCACTAAGATTATGAGGTTGTGTTAATGTAACAACGCTATCATTTGTAAGTGCACCAATTGAAGAATCACCTATCCATGCAATATCAATAATACCATCACGAATAAGTGCGACAACACTTGTACTTCCACCTCCCAATCTCTAAAAAAATGTGGATTAGAATGTAATTTAAGTATTAAGAAACTATACATCATGTTCAGCACGAACAGAAATTTGTTTATCCAAATCTTTAAGAGCTTCAGTTAAAAGTTTTGAAGAATTTTCTGTTGTTGAATCAATTAAACAATGTGGCAAATGAACTGCTGCATATGTTGCACATTCATCACCTCCATGTCCATCAAAAACACCAAACAATGATGCATCTTTTAATGCCTAAAATATAAACATTTAAACACCCATTAAAATTTAAAAAATGAATATTACATGATCTTTTGTAGGTTCAACAATACACATTAACGGTAAAATAATCTTTTTATCTTCCATTTCTTTTTTATGATTTCTATTCTCGTAAACTGCATATAAATATCGATCCCAATTTTCAGGCTTTTCTAAATTAAAAAATAAGTTTAAATCTTAAAAAAAAAAATAGAACTTACCCGGTAAAGGATCACTTCCAGTAACAACACCATGTAAAAATTTGAGCATTTCTTCGTTTAATCTTCGATAAAATTCTTGATGGTCAATTGTTTCATATACGTTTGGATCAAAAGGAATATGTGTGGTTGATAAATCAGCAGGAAGATTATCTGCAAATTGATATGCAATTGGAAAAGCACCCCAAATTGGTACACCACTGAAATATATAAAAATGAGTTTTAAAAAGTTTAAAAAAATCGTCGTACTTTTGTTTTAACATATTTGCAATATGTTCAACAGCTTCACCTCGAGCATCATGTTTATTTGTATTGGAAACTTTTTGACCACGAAATCGAATGCGTGGCTTTTCAGGCCTTATTTGACTTTCTTGAACCGAGAGAACAGCATTTGCAATTATAGCTTTTAAATCCATATAAGTTGAATAATTGTCTTATCCTAAAAATTTTTAATAAAAATGTGTATAAAAGCATAAAATTAATCCAAAAAATGTCTTGTAATGTCAGCTTTTTTTCTTTAAAGTTTTTTTTTCTAAATCCATGATTAGCTAAGCACTTTATTTAAAAGAAAAAGACAAAAAAGTGTACAAGGCTGACTGCTGAATAAATGTCAAACGACGAATTTGAAAAAAAAAACGAGTTGTGTTGAAGGCCAGCAGGGATGAAGAAGAGAAAATATATATATTTATGCGCGAGAGTGCATTATAAAGAAAAGGAACGCTGACCGCAAATAAATTCCTTTAATAGTAGATGTGCATTTCTTTTAACGCAATAAATGAGCAAAACTATATACACCTTTAATATAATGCAAATTATTCTTTTCAAATACGTAAAAAAAATGTAACAAGAAAGCATCAGATATCATGTTAATGAACTCCTGGGAAGCTGGAAAAGAAACGAGAAAAAAAGGCTAGGCTTTCTTTTTATAATGTAAAGTTAAACTAAAGACGACAAAAATAATTTTTTTTCCTTAGCAGCGTAAAAGATCATTTTAAAGTAATGCAAACACAAAATCTTATTTTAAAAAATCGTCAGATATTTTCTAATTTTTTTCTCATTGCAAAAAGGTGAGCACAGCCCACAAGTCGACAAATTTTAAAAAGTCATCGCAAAAAAAAATAAAATGTTCTGTGCAGGACCATTTTTTTCAAATTAGAGATTTTTTTTTGTTGAAAATTTTTTGATGAAAAACCGAGAATCTTCTCGATTTTATTCTGAAGCCATATTAATTTTTTTTTGTGTTTTTTTTTATTGAAAAATGATGTCAGCATGTTGAATAACCTATATTAGCTCGGAGAAGTTATTTGATTGAGTATAACATGTGTTTTTTATTCACTGAAGGCACATATAAAATTTCAACTAAATAATCATAAAAATATCAATAAAATTATTGCAAATCATTTTTAGACTTATTCTTTTCATAAAGTGAAAGCCCCCGAAGATTGCCAAGATCAAAAAGTTTATTTTGGATGCAGAAGTTGTCTGTAATTAAAAAACTACAGTAACCCAAAAAAATTAAACCTCGTTTTTTGGCATTTTAACTATTTTTTATCAACTAAAAACTATCAGATTGATATTTTTAGGTGTTCGACTATCTATTCCAATCATTTACAGAAAAAAAAATTTTTTTTTAAAAAATTTTTTTGTCTTGGTCCCCCCTTTGAAAAAAGTGGTAAAAATCGGTTATATGCTTCAGTGAATAAAAAACATATGTTATACTCAATCAAATAACTTCTCCGAGCTAATATAGGTTATTCAACATGCTGACATCATTTTTCAATAAAAAAAATACAAAAAAAAATTAATATGGCTTCAGAATAAAATCGAGAAGATTCTCGGTTTTTCATCAAAAAATTTTCAACAAAAAAAAATCTCTAATTTGAAAAAAATGGTCCTGCACAGAACATTTTATTTTTTTTTGCGATGACTTTTTTTTAAAATTTGTCGACTTGTGAGCCGTTTGCAATTTTAAAAAGAATCAAGTCACACTTTTATTACAACCAAAAGATTGCCATACGTTTGGCATACTGCCAAAAAGTTGCAATTTATTTATTTCGAAAAAAGATAAAATTTGAAAAACTCAATTAACAAAAAAAAAAACAATTCAAAATCACTGAAATTTGATACCATTATTATTTCATTTATGAAAATAGTAATTAAAAGTATTCCTTCTCTTTATTGATCTATCCTTCAACGAACCCTATGCTGCTATATAGAACAAGTGAGTAGGATATTTTGATTTATTGTGCCAAAATTAGATAGGGCAGAAACAACTGTTGTAGTTTAAAACGAAGTTTGCATTTTTATACCTATATTGTAGTAATTTGAAATAAAATTCCTTTTACAAACTTATTAGTTATAAAAAACACTCAAATTTTTAGGAGAAATTAATGCGGATGACGCAATAGTTTCTGATTCAATTTTCCTTTCATGAGTACTTTTTAAAAAATTAAATACAGAACGTTTGAAAAAAAATAAGCAATTTGGCATTAAAAAATATTATTTAAATCAATTTGTGACTAGAAATTAATATAGCAAACATATTTTAAGATATCTTTTATTTTCCTGAAAAATAATGCACTGCAAAAAAGCGTAAAACTTCAAACAAAAAATCAAAGAAATTACTGTCGAAGAAAAATCATGAGCCAAAAATTCTATCAATCCGCTTTTTAAGTAATTTTTTGGATTTCAAAACTTTTTAGCTTGCAGCAACTTTAGGGAGACATTCTGATTTAATCCTTTTTTGAATTCTATATTTATCGGTTCCATTAAATATTAAAACAATTTTTAAAAATTAACGATGCAAATTTGCTTGCTTTCCTTCGCATTGAAAATTTTTTTAAGAAACGCAAAATTTCATAACCGTTTACCAATTTTAACATTTTTCTTTTTTTTATAAACCGTGTTTTTGCTATTCTAATTTGAATCTTTGAAATAATTCCTTATTATTATAGATATTTTCAAAATGACCAAATCTGTTGCTGAAAGCTTTATGGAAGCTCGAGATCTCATTTTAGGAGACGAAGGTGCACGAGAAGCAGCAGTATACAAATACGGTGCACGTTCAATGTCAACCGAAGACCAAAATTCTAAAGTATGTTTTCTCTTTTTTTGTATTCAAGTAATTAATATTATTTTTACAGGAATATCGCTTTGAAAGTTTTGTTGGAATTTTACTTTCCCCTATGGTTACAGATCCAATTAATTGGAGAGTTGTACAACGTTTAAAAGCAAATCTTCCCGGTGGTTTAACAGCTCAATCTATTAAAGATGCAACAGAAGATGAAATTTATCGATTAATGAGTGATATGAATTTTAATAAAGTATGTTTTTATTTTAAAAGTTTTTAAGTTATTTGAAAATTTTAAAGAGAAAGTCAAAAAATCTTAAATTAATTGGTACTAAATTTGCTGATGAATACGATGGTGATATTCCACAAGATTATGCAGAATTATTAAAATTACCTGGAGTTGGAATGAAAGTTGGTAAATTAATTATGGAAGTATGCTGGAATCGTGGATTTGGAATTCCAATTGATACACATGGTCATCGTGTTGCAAATCGTGTTGGATGGGTTCAGACAAATCAACCTGATAAAACTGCAATTGAACTTGAATCTTTGATTCCAGCGTAAGTTTATTATTTATTTTTGAATTCCTTGATAAATATTCTTTAAGAGAATCATATCATCTTGTAAATGAACCATTGGTTGCATTAGGACAAAGTTACTGTACTGCAAAAAATCCACGTTGTTCAACATGTCCAATTGCACATCTTTGCAAATATATTAGTCATCCAACAAATTCTTCTAAAGCTCCTGCTCCATCATCATCAAGTTCTACTCCATCAATCAAAAATGTAACTTCTGTTAAAAAGCCAAAAGCCGAGAATCACTCCAAGCTGCTGCTTCTACCGTAAAACGTCGCTCTGATGAATCTTCTTCTTCTCTTTCTCATCCTCCAACTTTCAAAAGTCGTAAACATATTATTGTTGTACCTCAAGTTTAAAACTTTGTATTTTGTAAAAAAAGATTTTTCGTTTTGTTGATTTTTATTTTTAATAAAAAAAACTATCACTTTGAAAAAACAAACATTATTCATTAAACTTCTGTAACTATCATACTTTGCCCGTAACGAAGTTGATCACCAGCGCGTATTGCAAATTTAACATGTTCCGGAGCTTCAAAAATCTGAAAAAAAATTATTGTTGAACTTTATGATTTTTAACAAAAAAAAGACATACCAAAACAATCGTTGAACCTAATCGAAATTCTCCAACTTTGCTTCCTTTTGTAAACATTTTATCAACAGCCAAAACTTCATGAGTTTCTGTTTTAATAACAGGTTTTTCATCTTTTCCAAGATCAATATAAATATCTCCAACATTAGTTGCAGCAACAGCGCTCATTGAAAAATATCCATGTCGCCATTGTCCTGATAGAACAACTCTTTCATTAAGGCAGAATAATTTTGGAACCCAATCCAATACTGAAGGCCTCACAGACAACAAAAATCCAGGATGATGAACTTTTTCTGATACGTGCCAGTTTACAGGAGAATGAAATGCATGATAATCACCAGGAGCAAGATATATTACTACTTGATATAATAAATTTCCAGGCTAAAAATGAAATTTCTCTAGTAAAAAATTATTAAACTTTTAAAAAAAGCTTACCCGAACTTCAGGCACAGAAGGTCCAAGAAAATCAGTAACGTCATAATCATGACCTTTTACATATTCAATACGACGTCCAACAACTTCTCCATAATGAAGAACTTTTCCATCAGCAGGTGAAACCTTCGAAAATTTTGAAATAAATATGAATTAATATTTTAAAAAGGAAAATACCAATGAAATATCACTAATTGGTCGAGCAGTGGCGCGTCCTACAAAGTGGAAAATTTATTTTCCACCCACTTTTATTTTCCACTCACTTTTTATTTTCCACTCTCTTTCCCACTTTCTTTGTTTTCGTGGTGGGAAATTTTGTTAACTTCCAGGGAAGAAAGTGGAAAATAAAAAGTGAGTGGAAAATAAAAGTGGGTGGAAAATAAATTTTCCACTTTGTAGGACGCGCCACAGATGGTAATAATGATCGATTAAAAAATTCAGCAAAATTTGGATATGCACGAAGATCTTTTTCAATTGCTTCATCAATTCGACAATCATATGCACGAGCAAAGGCACCGTATAAAGGTTCACGTAAAAATACTGGAACAGTTAACCTTGAAACATAACCAAATGAGCGTGAAACACCAGCAAGTGGTAATGAAGTATATAAACGAAGCTGTAAAAAAATAAAAAATGAGAACAAAAAAAGTCAAAACTTGCCTTCCAATCACTGTAGTAATGTTTTGGATCAATTTCCGAACGATAATCTTGGACAAATACATTCACAAAAAATGATCCCACTCCAACTAAAATTCCACCACCTATAACCCATTTTAAAACTTTTCTAAAGCTCGGCGGTTTTCTTCTATTCGTTTCATCTTCCATTCTTGTTCTGGGTTCTGTGGATAAATAACGTAAACAATATGCCTGAAAAATAAGTTCTAAATATATCATTTAAAAAACGGGCTCGTTATGAAAACTATCGTATCCCATAAATAAAATAAAATAGAAAGATACGATAACCTCACAATTTTTCAAATAAAAGTCTCAAAATTTTTGGACGAAAAATTACTGTAAATATGAAAGTAATATCTTACATGTTGGGTTAAAGACAATGTTGAAATTTTCGATGACGGCCTCAGCGCATGACATTTAAAAAGTAATGGAACCAGACGCATTATCTGTATACAAAATGTAATTAATTTGCATTAATCTGTTATGTACATAACTTTTTCGGATAAAAACCGCATTAATTGTTTTTAACAAAAATTTCAAACAAATTTATTCATAAAAAACTCAACAATAAAAAACATGAACCAAACAAAAAATCCAAACTTAAAAATTTATCTTTTAGTAAACTTAATGTAATAGGAATAGCTTCTTCTGTACGGATAATGCGACTACCTTGTCCAGGAAGAGAATTAACGTAAATAGGGAAAACTTTTGAAGGATCCGTTTCATTGATTTCTTCATCGGCATCTAAAGCAGATTCCAAGCCTTGTAATCCACCAAAAACAATCATTACACGTCTAAAAATTATACCCATAAATTTTTTAGCTAATAATTACAGTAAAAACATACTGATTTTTTACAGGAGGAATATTGGCTTCGCGAATAGGTACACCACGTTCAGAAGTTCCAATTACAATATCATAATTATTCATAGCTTCAGATAGACTTTTAGCAAGACGAACATTGTAACCCCAATAAATTCCAAGATCTTTCATAATTGCTTTAGGACTTGATACGCTTCCAAAATAACGTTTTGGTGTTTTTTTCTCTGTCATTTTTACTGTAATTCTTGTCTTTGGAGGAATTGGATAATCAGCTTCAAGTTCAAGATCTTTATCAAGACCAACATCACATAAAACACGAGTTGGATCTTTGACTGGTTTATCAAGTACAATACCTTCACGATATGGAATGGTAAGATTATCTGCTCGAAGATGATGCATTCCATCCAATGGATTTAAAACTCCTAAAAATGAATGTTTAAACAAAAGAAATTTAAAAACACAAAATTTACCAGAAAAATTTAGAGGCCGTTGCATTGGGAAAAGATATTTCCGTAAATACTGTGGACATTCCAAATATTCTAAGATTCGAGCAATATGAAAATTGCATTCAACATTTTTGCTATTAATGTTTTCCATTCCAACCCAAGCACCAGAATAATAAGCTTCAATTTGACTAAAAATTTAAATTTACTAAACGAAAAAAGAACGAAAAACCAACTTATCAGTCATTCTTGCTGTTTCATCAAAAATAACAACTTCATCAACACAAAATACTGCACATGTTCTTGCAATTTGTCCAGCCAAATACGTTTTTAATTCAGGTCCTTGAGCATTATTCAAAATTGAACCTGGTACAGCGACAGATAAAGTATATCCTTTTCCTAAAATTCATAATTGCAATATTTTTGAAAAATCCAAAACGCCTACTTTGATTATAATTTTGGATTTCTTCTGTTTTAACTTCAGTTTCAGCAATATCCATTGTTTCTTCTTCTTTCTGCTCATTGTTACGATTTTGATATAATTCTTCATGCTCTTGTAATGTTTGTTCTTCTTTTTTAGTTTTATGTTGAAGATTTTCTGAAATTTATAAAAAACTATTAAAAATCTTGTACAAAAAAACTAACTTAATCTCCAGCTGATTGTATTATTTGTTGGACGATTCTTTTCATTCTTTTGTTTGCCCAATTTGCTAGCAATCTTTAAGCGTTCCTTTCTATTATATCCCATATTTTAAAAGCTATTTTTCTTTGAAAGTAATAACAATTTTTCAAGTATTTGGATTTGGTACAAATTTTGTTCAAAAAATTTTCAACGATGACGGTTTTTTTCCATCAACTTTTTTTTGGCGAAATGATACCAAAGAGCAATTTGGGTATTTTAAAAGAAAATGATTCTTGGTTGCCAAATGCCGTTTAAAGCCTCGCCATAGAACGGTCTGGTTTAAAATAATGGGTAATTATTTGTTTTGGATCTCTTTATTAGGATTAATATTTCAAATATCTGCTAGTGTAATAAGTTGTGGTGGATTTGTTCATACATTAGGGAATGTAGATAGGTCTCAGATACAGGTAATATCATAAGGAAACAACAATAATTTAAAGTTCTTTAAATTATTGCTTTTAAAGGTTAGATTATTAACTCCTGAAGGGCATCAAAAATATGAAGCCGAATGCAATCCTGCAACTGGATATTACATGATTCCAGTCTATAACAAAGGGCAATATAAATTTGAAATTAAGGCCCCTAATGGATGGATCTTTGGTTAGAAATACTTTAAAAATAAAAATTTGTTAATAATAATATTCTAGAAAAAAATTCTGTTGATATTAATGTTGACGGAAAAGATGACCAATGCAGCAAAGGGATTGATATTAATTTTAAACAAACAGGATTCACAATTTCTGGAAAAGTTAAAAGTGGAGATTTATCTGGTCCTAGAGGTTTTAAACTTGGCCTTTTTACATCTGATGGAAAATTACAAAGTGAAGCTGTTACCGATGCTGATGGTGCTTATTCATTTAAGGCTGTACCTGGTAAACACATGTTTTTTTGGGATACGGTAATATCGATATCATTTTTTATAGGTTCATATGATGTCTTTAATGTTGATCAAGAAGCACAATGTATTGAAAGAGGCAAAGTTCATGTAACTTTAAAAGATGCTCCAGTTGTTGTTCAACCAGATATTACAATTTCTGGACATTTGCTTACAATTAAAGTTAACGATGAAAGTTCGAATGCCTTAAAAGGTGCCAGAATCAATTTATTATCAAATAAGAAGCTTCAAATTGAAAATGCTTTTTCTAAAAATGAACTTACTGTTTCTCAAACTAAAGATGGAAAATATGCTTATTCATTGGAAACTGGCACAACTGGATCTGTCAGATTTCCATGTTTACCTCCTGGTGAATATTCTGTTACCCCTTCATTGAAATCTGAAGGCATTGAATTTTCTTTTGAACCAAGTTCAAAAGCTTTTACAATGGGATCTGAAAATGCTGAAGTAAATTATTCCCTACAAAAATTTCATTTAAATCTTTTATTTTTATTTTAGCTTTCTTTTAAAGTTGCTGGATTTTCAACATCTGGTCAAGTTTCTATTGGTAATAATCCTGTCACAGAAGCAACAGTCCTTTTTAATGGTGAAAAAGTTGCTGTAACAGATAAAAATGGACGATTTGCTTTAAAAGATGTAAAATCAGGAAGTTACCGACTTTCAGCTGAAAAGAAACATTTTACTTTTGATGTTTACAATGTTAAACTTTCACCAAATTCTCCAAAATTGCCAACAATTCAAGCAAATAAGTAAGATATTCAAAAATTTACCATAATTTTAAAAATAATTTTTTATAGAATTGAAGTCTGTGGTGCCCTTCGTGTCGAACAAGGTTTGCTTTCAGATGCAAAAGTTAAATTACAGTCTTCAAATCAAGCATATTCTGTTGATATTAATTCTGAAGGAGGATTCTGCTATTCTGTAACACCTGGAATGTATGCTGTTCGTGTTACAGGTATTCCTCCAGTTACACCAGAAGTATATAATATTGATGTTACAATTGAACCACGCCTAAATTTACTTTTTACACAATTTAAAGCTAATGTTGAAGTTACTGTACAATGCCTTGATAACTGTGATGGATATAAAGTTGTACTTCATGGATCACATGGCCTAGTTTCCAGTCTTCCGGCTAATAATAAAATTAAATTTTCTGATATTCCTCCTGGCAGCTATTACTGTAAGCAAACTTAAAATTTAAATATATGCTGTAATAATTTTTTTTCTTGCAGTTACTGTACAATCCCCAAAACCAACTTGTTGGGAACATGATAAAGTTGAATTTCAAATTGAAGATCATGATGTTTCTGGTCTTAAGCTTCAACAAACGGGTTACAAAGTTGATGTTGATACTGATTATCCTGTTGAATTAGTATGTTTGATCAATTTTAATTATTTTAAATGAAACAATGACATTTTAGCATTGGGAAAGTGTACAAAAGCCTACGATAAAGGGTGTATTAAATGTTGATAAAACTTTTAATTCATTTTGCGTTCCAAATATTGGCACTTATAAAATTATCTCTAAATCATGTCATGTATTTGATCCAATTCCGGATGTTGAAGTTCCAAATTCTGGACGTATTCGATTTGTTGCAAGAAAAGCTTTGGCAAATATTTTAACAAAATTATCTTCTCCAACAACAGAAAAGTTTGAAATTGTTTTTCGAGGTGGTTCATCAAATGAAGAAATTCTTCACCCCACTGCTTTTACCGTACAAGAGCAAACATTTAAATTTTATATTGATATGGATCAAATTGGAAAAACTCTCGAATTTATTCCACAATCAAAAGTTTTTCTTTTTAAGCCATTTTTACAAAAAATTAATTTTGATGGAAACTGTATCTTGGAACCAATTGTTTTTGATAGTGAAAAGGGAAGCTTTATTGAAGGTTCTGTTAATCCTGCCGTGGAAGGTGTTGATGTTGTTGGAACCAATGAAAATAATTCAGATGAAATTGTTAAAGTTAAAACAGATAAAAATGGACGTTTTAAATTTGGACCAATTTCAAAAGAAACAAAATTTTCACTTACAGTAGAAAAAGAAGGATACAAATTTATTGAACAAAAGAATAACATTTTTCAATCAATTAAATTATCAGAATTACGTGTAAATTTTATTGATAGTGAAACAAAGGAACCACTTGGAGAAGTTTTGGCATCAATTAGTGGAGTTGATAATTATCGTTCAAATAAAGTTATTGGTGAAACTGGAACACAAAATTATATTGGTTTACGACCTGGTGAATATTATATTGTTGCAGTTTTACAAGAATATAAATTTGAAAATAGCCCACAAAAAATTGTTGTTAAAGAGGGTGAACTTGTTACAGCAACCCTTGAAGGGAAACGATTTGCATATAGGTTAGTTTCGTTATTCTTTGAATGTATTTTTTTTTAAATAATAATTGTTGTTTAGCATTTTTGGTAAAACAACATACTTAAATAAAGATCCTGTATCAAATGTTCGAATTGAAGCTCTTTCATCTGGATGCGGAAATCTTCTTGAAGATGCAACAACTGATGAAAATGGAAATTATCGCATTCGGGGTTTAAAACTTGATTGTGAATATCGTATTTTCCCAAAACTTGAAAATAAGGAACATAATTCATATCCTCCATTCATTAAAACATTTGTTAAAAAAGAAGATCGTCGAGGAGTTGATTTTGTAATAACTTCATCGAAGCAAAGTTGTGAAATTTTTGGACAATTAAATTTTGTTGAACCTGAAACTCAACCTCAAATTCTTCGAGTTAAACTTGTTTATAAAGGTGGAGTTGTACAAAAAATGAATGTTGTAAAACCTTCAAATAGATTTTTCTTTGTTAATAATACCTTTGCACAAGGTGAAAAGTTTACTGTAATAGTTGATGACGTCAAAACAAAGCGTATTCATCAAGCAACTAAAGAGGTTGTTTCTTCAAGCCCATTTGTAACAACATCATTAGATATTTTGACAAAGAAAAAATCTTCTGATGTTGTAATATCAAATAATAATTATGTTGGAATGGTACTTATTGGATTAATTGCATTTGCGTTTATGCGTCCTGAAAAGGTATGCTTTTTAATTTTTAGCTATCAATAAATTACATCAAATTATATGTTTAAGGTTGGTCCTGTTATTGAATACCTTGTTAACAGTGCACATTCATTAAAAGATGCTATTATGAATCAAAATCATCAATTCCAAGGAAATGGAGATCAAGAACAACGTACTCGAAGAGTTCGTAGAAATTAATTTTTTTTTGCTGGTATTTTTTCATTTTTCGCTCATGGCTTTTTTATTATTATTATTCTTTTTTTATTTATTATTTTGCACAAAAATTGCATAAATTTATTAAAGACGATCAACTTAACGATAACAAAAAAATTAAATCAAACGTTTCTAACTAAAAAAGAAAAACAATTACATAAAAAACAGGAAATCGTTCAGAGCTGACTATTGAAGATCATTAGATATTTTTTGAAAATAAAATAAAAAGCGCCCGTTAAAATAAATACCACCTTGAATACACAATATTTTTTCACAAAAGGGATTAAAGGAGGCGGACGTTTTGGTACAGTTTCGTAATCTTAGATTTTCGTGATTTTCAGGCAAACTGAGAGTCTCGAAACGAAAATGCATCTTTTTTGATAAAAACAATGTAAAAAAGGGTCATTTTCGTTTCAAGACTCCCAGTTTGCCTGAAAATCACGAAAATCTAAGATTTCGAAACTGTATCAAAACGTCCGCCCCCTTTAAAAAAGAAGGCGTCTCGAAAAAAATGCAGCTTAATTCAGAAAACAAAGAGATGCAAAGAAGGGTTAGGAAAAACTACAAAAAAAAATATCTCAAACTATAAAGTTTAAAAGTATTTGGCAAGTTGCACGCGGAATTTTTCTTTATTGAGCACTGGTATTATTTAAAGTAGTATTAGGCATAGAAGGAAATTCAGAGGCAGAAAGAGAAAGCTCAGGCATTAATTCTGTTTCGTGTACCGATTGAGTTATTGGAGGTGGATGGTTGGGAGAAGCTGTTGGTAGTACAATTACATCAGCTGTAATGATAACTTTTAAAGAATATTATGTTTATAATATGCAACTAACGGTAATATGTTGGCATTAATGGTACTTGATAAGGTTCAGGAATTGTAACAGAAAAACTTAGAATAGGACGATGTTGAGTAACAGTATGAATAGCTGGTTGAAGCCCTTCAGAAGAAGGAACGCTATATCTTTCTTGCTTTGCATAATAAAAACCCTAAATGAAAAACATTTTAAGCGAAAGTAAACGGTAAATCTTACAGCAGGGCTGTAATCTCCAACAGGTCCTACAGTTGGACTTAGATATACAGGTGATGCAAATTTTCCAAATTTAACTGGTGTTGTATTGTGCAATATTACACGCATTTGACGAGTATGTTCACCTTTTTCATTTGTAGCATATATATAAAAAACACCTTCATTTGGTTCTAATCCAAAAGTTTCACGAACAGTTTTTTGAAGTTCAGGAGATAGCGCTAAAAGTTAAACGATAAAGTATTATATAAGCTTCATTGCCTTACTTAAAGTATCAATTGCCCTTGGAAAAGCCGTCGGATGATTGCTTGATGATGGATCAGAATTTGAAGAGCCAGTTGTCGTAGCTGGATGAGACGAAGTTATACTATCAGGTGATCGCGATAATGGAGAATTATTGCTATCTGCCATCCTAACCATTGTGGAATCAGTAACTGAAATTTGTGATACTGAAAGCGGCATCGAAGTTGGAATACCAAAGCTTCTACCCATTCCAGGAGGTGCAGAAAAACCAGGTGGATGGATATGATTATCATAATTGTTTTCAACAAATGGTCGATTTTGAACAAACGAAGATAATGGAGTTTGAATACCAGAAATGGTTGCAGGAATAGATGGAGGACGATGACCGTTATAATCTGCTACAGGTGTTGTAGCTGGGCTCATTTCAACAGTATTTTCTCTTTCACCAGTTTTTTCATTTGCAGATGCTGATGAAGAAGCGCTTACGCTGCTGTAAACAGAAGATCTCGATATACCAGGTATCGGGGCAACATTTGTATGCATTGGGTGTTGTTGGTAAAAAGAAGGTCCTTGAAAGCGTTCTGTCGCTGAAGTAGGGTATGGAAATTGCATTTGCATAGGAAGGAATGTTTGTTGAGGTGTGAATCGTGTAGGTGGATGAGAAGGTAAAGATTGAAGATGTGCATATGCATTATGATAACTGTGATTAGAACCAGACGAATAATACATTGGGTAACCAGAAGGTGTCTGTGTTGGTGAAACATATGGAGGATTCATAGGTGGCTAAAACTTGATTCGAAATTAACAAACATTGTACCAAAAAACTCACATTCATATAACCATAATTATAATAATGTGGAGGAATTCTTGCTCCAATATTTGAATTTAAAATTCGAGGGCGATGATTTGGTTGGCTCTGTGATTGAGATGTAAAATTGTTATGAGAATGCGATCGATGGTTACGACGTTCTTTTTTTCTACCATAGCTTGGACCTGGTTGATATAAATGCTGGCCAGTAACATTTCCTCTGCGTTCCTCATTGCTAATATCATGATGAATGTTATTTATAATTGCTGGTTGTTCACCATCTTCAGTTTCACATTGCATTTCGCTTCGGTGACTTAAATTTTCCATTGCTTCTTCATGTTCTTGTCTCAAATGAGCATCTTCCTTCTTCTCTTTTTCTTTATTTTCATTTGCAACAACAACATAAACTTCATTTGATAAACTTTCGGAAGCCATCGGTGTTCCGTCTTCAATAGATGATGTATTTTCTTCTTCAAAAGCTTTTTTAATATTAGTTGGAGTTGGCAAATCACCATCAGATTTACTAGGGTGAACTTGTAGTTTATCGCTGCTTTGAATCTTTTCTCGACGGTTTGAAGCAGAAACGGGATGAGATCTTAGAGGTGGAAAATCTTGATCCATATCAAACGATGCAGTTGAAATTTTCAAAGGTTTTAACTTTGCATCAGTATTAATCTAAAATTATTTTATTTTCAAAGCAATATAATTTTCTGGTTGTTCCCCAGCAAAAGTAACATGTTTTTCTTTTAATTAATAAACAGCTATGTGAAAACTGATAATCAAAAAAAGAAAGGGTACGGCAATCATCCGAAAAACTAATTTAAATTTCTGGATTTTGATGCTTTTGTAAGTAAGCTTTGAGAAACCTACTTTTTGTCTTTGTTTATCCCATCGTGGAGATTTGCTATCTGGAAGACTTCGAGAATGTGTTGCAGTACCAGGTGTTTGTGAAACATTATTTTTAATTCGATTTCGTCGTTTTTTCTTAACAACTATCATTTCATCCAAATCTTGATTTGTCATTGATGAAGAATCTGTATCGTTACCCTTATCCATATTGTCCTCTTCTTGTCTCAAGACCAAAGAATCTGAACAGTAATCAACACTTTGTGAATCCTCTTTTTGATTACTGCAGCTTTCGTCTGCGCTTTCTGGAGTACTACACTCTTGTTCTTCTTTTGCATCAGGCTAAAATTAATTGTAAGATAACCTGACCGTTAGTGAGTCAGAAAAAAACCGACCATATCTGCGCTTTCATCAGACGGTTTTGATGATGATCTTCGAATGCTTGATGTTTTTTGAACCTTCTTCCTTTTTGCTTTCTTCTTTTTGTCAGCGGCATAGCTTTCACGACCAACGTCTGTATCTGCCTGAAAAAAACGAAATATTTTTTATTAAGAATTTGAACACAGCCACATCTGCCCGTGACTCACCGCTACGGTTATTACAATTACCTGTTCGTCTCTCTTACGTACCTCTTTGTTAATACCAAATTCCCTTGCCAAAAGTAACTAAAATTACAAAATTATTAAATCATCCAAATTAATAGTAATCACTTCTCTTTTTTCTTGAATGGTACTGCTTTCATAACCATCAGATTCAAGCAAATTAAAAATACATAATTTTTTAAAATCTGTAAGTTCATCAATATTTGTATATTTGGCAAGTTTATCAGATGAAGAATTTAAAGATGAACCATTAATCCAGCTATTACTAGCACAAGGTTGATCTATCATATGTCCATTAATGCTATTAAAAAGAGATTGATATGGATTATGCAAATCTGTAAAAGCAAAATATTAGATAAGATAAAAAACTTGAAGATTGCCTTGATGAATTTGATTATTTGGAATATCCGCTTTCCTTAAACCCGTTAAATTATTAGAATTCTGTTTCATACTTTAAATACGTTTTTTAAAGCATATCACAATAAATACTGTGCATCAATATAAAACACTTGGTAAAGTATGCTATGAATACATTGGATAACTACAATTCAGGGGCAATTTATAAATCACAAAGTCTATTTTTATAAAAAAAACATCAGCTGTATTGTGTGTAGTACCAATGCTGACTATGTTCGTCACAAGACCGTTTGATGCTCAAAAGAACTGAAAATTTTTACGAAAAAAAGTCATTGAAAAATGGGTAGGTGCAAATGGACTCCATAATTTGATATATATCCCTTTATGTGGATATTTATCCGTGATAGAAATCATTTTCTGTTTACATCGTTTTTACAACGGAAGCAAAAACTTTTTTTTAAATCAGTTAAAAAATTTTTATTACTGTATGAATTTAGCAAGCAACCCAAATATAAATGTACAAATATTTCTAAAATATTTTTGAATATGCTGCAAATAAAATGACAAATCTAATGTGCACTAAAGCAAATACTTATTCTATTTTTTTATCGTTGACTATTTTTGTGGCACCTGAACCCCTAATAAAATTCGCTTTTCATATGTTGAACATATGCGTATAAAGCTTTTTAAAACCGAGAAAAATTCAAATTTTAATTTGAAGGCTTAATTTTCTGTATTTTCAAATTTAAAAAGTATGGGAAGTTGAACAGCAAACATTTTCTTTAGCAAAGTTCCAATTTGCACCATGGTTCATATTTTAAACGATATTTATGTAATAAACCAAAATACAAAAGCGTGCCCCCACTAAGATGAAAAAACAAACCAAAAAAAACGAATTATTCCTGTCACCTTGTGCGCATAAAATAAAATGAATGAAAAATGACCTTTTGGCTATGTATCACATTCTTTGTTTTTTATAACGTTACAAGGACTCCTTGGTAAAAGTTTGCAAACTGATGAAAATTATTATTTTGATTACCTCTATTAGGTTGTTGAAGTTGTCGCATTCCAGCTGCAGAATAACGTGGAGGTTGTTGTTGTACAACATCAGTATGTCTTTGATGACTATTGTTTGATACTTTATTAGAAATTATTAATCGCTGGGATGCTTTAAAATGGGACAATTCAGGCTCTGATATTTTATCATTTTGTTGCCTTGAAAATTCAAATGAATTCTATAAATTAATTAAATACGAATTATCAATTATTTAATCGCAATATTACTTTAATTACAAGATTTGATAAGGTACAAAATTGTTTTAAGCCTTTTATGATTGATTCGAATTTTTCCATTTTTGGTTCATCATTATTTTTACCACTACTCGAAGCTGTTGAATTTTCATAATCGATAATATGAAGGGAAAGGGTGCTGCTATTTGTGGTGGTATTTGAGCCAACTTTCTTCCAAGACTTTTTAGCTTCTGCTTCTTCAGATTTATCATTTATAATTGAACGATAAGGCATTTCGGTAAACTTATTCCATGAATGTGTTTTTACCTTTTTTTCCCAATCATCAAATGCTTGTGAATCTGGTTAGTTTGAATGGTGTTGCAGTCCAGTATTTTTTGATATTCAACGAATCTTCAAAAACATGGCTTCTGTGCAAAAAATGCAAAACTAACTTTTTTGTAAAGCAAAAAAAAATTACTACTGTAATCATTTCGTATATTAAAACATGAAACTTATAATTTTACAAAAATATTTGTGTTTTTGGGACTGCAGCATCAATTTGTTTACCACAATATTTATTGTAAATTGTTTTGTTAAAAGTTTGTATAGGAATCAAATTGAGATTTTTGCAATTTTGATTCAAATTGAGATTGGAATATTGATTGCCATTATCAGTAGTTTGAGAGCTGGCAGTGGAAAAAGATTTGTGCTTGTCTTTTAAGAGCAAAAAATCATCCTTTGTTGTCATCTAAAATGTTTATTTTATAATTATTAATGGAAAGTTATTTAAACATTTTTCAATACAAATTTTATGCAAAAATAAGGCAAAGAAGCACGACCGTTTTCAAATTTGTCCTTTAAAGGAAACAACGCCGAATTTATAAACATGTTTTCTTTCAGTTATCCATCGGCTGTGAAAAAAAATAAGAATGATGCAACATTCTAGGATGAAAAAGTTTTGCCGTGTGGACGACCCCGAATCTTTCTACTTTTTAATGTATCAAAAAATTTTAATGTTCAAATATCAAATAATTGGTGTGCATCGTCTTTTTGCTGTGTACTGTATAACCTTTGAAATGCGTTGTTTCTTTAATTAAAATTTATTACAAAAAATCATGTTTTAAAACATTAAATTAAAAAAAAGTTTTGAATACAAGGAATATTAATAAAAGGAGAGATTTTTGAATTATTATTCATTCGGGATACTTAAATCGTAAAAGACAGAAAATATCTATGACGACTACGTACTTTGAGATTCTAAATTAAATAAATTACGAAAAAAAAGAAAATTGTTGAGATCAATGTATTTTATTATGAGACATTTTAAATGAAAAATATTACGGGGGAAGAATGATGCACGGGAAAAGATATGATACAATAATAACCTCAGAAGGCTTAAAATTCTTTTTAAATATTTAATGAAGATTATTTTGTGACTTAGTGTGAAAGAGGAAAAAAGAAATGAGAAAAAAGCTTTCAAGAGTTGACAATTTGAAAAGAAAATAAATGCTTATTTTAAATAACAGCAGAATCATTCAAATGAATAGGCAAGTGGTACATCATCAACGACGATTTCTTCTGATTTTGATGTTTCACTTTTCATTTCATTATTATCAAATGGCTCAGAGTCACGCTTTTTTGCTCGTCTGTTATTATCACGATTTTGATTGTAAATTCGTCGCTCTTCCACTGACATTTTTTGATATTTTAATCTGGCTGATTCTGCGCGTTTTAACCGTCGTTGTTGTGCAGCATTAATTGCTTTCATTGTATCATTAGTTAGTTCATTTCCTGCTTTTCTTGCTTCTTCACCAAGACGACATAATTCTTCATCACGTACTCTTGCATTGCGAAGTGACACGGCTCGTTTTGCATTGAATTGTTTTCGCTCTTCTACTGCCATGTTGTGGTATCTCTGTCTCGCTCTTTCGGCTCTTCTTGCCCGTAATATTTCTGATTTTGGAAGATTGAGGGAATCATTTGAAGCCGGCTTTAAAGAGTCAGAAAAAGGTTCTTCTTGAACATAATTTGGAAGAGGTAATGCATTTTGTGCCATTGAGGTAGTTACAAATTGGACCATTGAAGGTTGTGGGGGTTGAATAAATCGATGATTAAGTGGAGGGGGAGGTGCAGTCTGTAATAAGCTTACAGTATGCTTGGTTAGCATTGTGTAGAACTTACATGAATTATTATTGTTTGAGGGCCATTAGGATGTTCTTGCCGAACTTCAATAATAGATCCTTCTGGTAAATTTGCTGGATTACCATGTTGATCAACAATAACTAATGGCAATGTTGATGGTTCAATATAATCTTGTACAGTTTCAACAACCGTATGGTCTTTTGGTTCATTTAACGGCAGAGCAGCACCATATGTAGCCACTTGTTCAATTGTATCATCTATAGTATTAAATGGACGATTTTGTTTTTCTCTTCGCTGCTTCATTAGAGCCATTTGTGCTACCTGTGTTCGTCGAACAACATCTCTTTCAAGCATTGATAATGCTTCTTCATTAACAACATTAGTATTTAATCCATTTTCAAATGTGCGTTGTTGATTAAAAGAGTTACTAGATTGAGATGGATTTTTCAGGGGCTGTTGTTGTGTTCGTTGTTGTTGCTGTTGTCGCCGCCGAGGTTGCTGTTGAGATCGTTGTTGAAGTTGACTGCGGTTTTGCCCCAATGCTGCTGCTTCACGTAAAGCTTGAGATTTTGCTAATCTCCTGGCTTTTTTGGCAACAGTTCTTCTGTGATTATATTCACGACGTTCTTCTACCGTCATTCTTTGATATCTTAGACGAGCCTTTTCAGCACGCTTTGCATTACGAACAGCAATTTCTTGTGCACGCGAAATTCGCCCAGGGGAAGAACATTCCGGAGGGGTTGAAAGTAAAATTTCTTCTTCTTTTCGCCTTTTTCTAAAAGCTGAAGCTCGTTTTTGATTATAAACTTTTCGCTCATCTTCTGTCATTGCATGATATCGGTTACGAGCTCTTTCAGTTCGAGAAGTTTTTTCCTCTTCAATAGGTACTTTCATATCAGCTATTGGTAAAAACTGCGGTGTTGGTGTAATTTTTGTAGTGACTATTTGTTCAGTCTTTGGAACAATAACTTTAACTTCTTGTTGACCTATAATATTTTCAATAGGCTGTGAACCATCGATTAAACTTTCTTCAACAGCTTTTGCTAAAGCATCCTCTTCCATCTTTTTTTTCTTCTTTTCAAGCCTTCTTTGCCGCCTTCTTGCGTTATATCTTTCACGATCAGCTTCACTCATACGGGAATATCTTGATTTTTTGACTGGTGCATCAATAGCATTGAGGTATCCATTTTCAATAGCTAATACTTCTTCTTCATTAAGTTGGGGTTCTTCTTCTTGTTGCCCTGGGGCATGCATGTTTGGCATAACTTCGACATACATTGTTGGCGGAATCCCAGATGGATCAAAATCTCTTTGGTCAATAACATATTCTACGATAGCACCATCAGGTGAAGTGCCAGTAATAACTTGAGCATTAGGAAACAGTTCCTGTGTTGGTTGGAAATTGGTTGTCATGGCATATGATGTGGATGCCTGCTCATTGGCAGAAACAAGACGAACCTTTAAAAAATTATAATTTTTATTACATTTTTTATTTAAAAATTTAATTTAAAAGCTTACATATTTCATATTTGGGTCGTTACGACTTCCGGCGTCATAAGCAATAGCTGTGCCGCCGATCGATGTGGGCACGCGCCGACTTTGCGGCCGTCTTGCATGCATTATGCGGCTGCTGCCTTCGTTTGCTAAAAATGATGCATAATTTTTTTTTCTTTTTTTTTGCATTTTCAGTATAGAAGAACGAGCATACGTCCACAAGAATTTAAAAAGCAACCAAATGTAAAACTAAATTTTATGTTTTTTTTTCTAAAATATAAACTGAAATACATAACAAGAAGTTCAATAATAATATTATAAAACAAATTCTACAAATTTTTCTTTCAAAATACAACGATTAATAATAACAACAGAAATGTGGCATTTTTAAGTATAATCGATTTTTGGATGTTGACCATTAAAAGTCGAAATAATTTGCGGTTGAGGTGGAGCTTGAACAACGATAGTACCATTTTGTGGAAACTGAAGTGCTTGTGAAGCTGAGGTAATAATTGGTTTTCCTTGGGGTTGAAGCACATGAGGTAGGGTTAATGTCAAAGTACGAGAAGTTTCATCAGTAATAGTGGGAGGGACAATTGTTGGAGTTGAAGTTGAAAGGCCACGTTGACGAATTACTTGTTGAGCAGCATTTGTACGTCGAAGAACATCACGCTCAAGATTTCTGAGTACGTCTTCTTCTTGCTTAATTATAGTATTAATTTCTGAATGTTGATCCTTTTTATTTGGAGAATCTCGCCTTCTTTTCGGAGTATATCGTTTTTGATTATAAACTTTTCTTTCATCTGGTGTCATTCTTTGATACCTTAAACGAGCAGCTTCAGCACGCTTTGCATTACGAACAACAATTTGTTGTGCCCTGTCAAGTGCTTCACCATTAATTCGACCAATTGGCATCGCTAATAATGCTTCTTCTTCAAGACGTCGACGACGAAATGCTTCCGTTCTGCGTTGATTATAAAATTTTTTTTCATCAGCTGTCATACGGTGATATCTTGTTCTTGCAGCTAATGCTTTTCTTGAATTTTGTTCTCTAACCTTTTCTTTGACTGCATCATGATCTTGGACAACTTCACCTTTTTCATTTTTAACGGTTAATTGACGCATTCTACGTTTAACATTATGTGCCCGACGCTCTTCAGATGACATCCTTTGATATCTAGATCTTGCAGCTTCAGCCCATCTTGCTCGTATTCTTTTTTCACGAAGTTGTTCTGTGATTTGTGGATCATCAATTATGTCATTTGTTTCTCGTAAAATTGATTCTAATTCTGCCATTTCTTTTTCACGTTGACGTTTACGTTTTTGTGCTTGAGTTCTTTTTAAATTCAATGCTTTCTTTTCCTCTGCATTTAGTCTATGATACCGTAGTCTGGCGGCTTCAGCTTGTTTTGCCTTTTTTACACTTTCTTTTTCTGAATCATGTTCTCTATTCTTTTTTGTAAAACGCAAACTTTTCCTGAAATTTTTGGAAATTTTATAGATAATTTTGTGGAATTGAAAAAGCTCAAGCTTAAGTTTTACAGTAACCAAATTTTTTATGATATGTTATCGAAACTAAGAAATGTTGGAAAGAAAGTTTTTTAAAAATATACATCTCATTCGTCTAAATTTTTTTGCTCAAGTTGCTTTAAAGAGTCCAATAGTATTTGCGTGGGAATAATGGTAGGGATTACAATTTAAGATATACTTTTAAAAAATGCTTACTTCTGAGCACTTGTTGCAGATGGTATAGGAGATGAATTTGAAGGGCCTGCTAGTGGATCTGTTATTTGTGTCATTGAAATGCCTGAACCTTCTGTAATTGTATTTCCTCCCAAATTAATAGCAGCGTTTCCGGTATTATCAGCGGGTACAACATATTGAACATAAAGGGGTTGATCACCATCACGTTGGGGAGTAATTACGATATGACTTCCATTTGGTAGATTGGACGGTTGATTTATAACAACTTGCATGGTTGCTGGTTGAGATACTGTAGATGGAATTGATATCATGGAAGGCGTTGAAACTCTGAGTCCTGATGGTAGAGTGGCGGTCACCGTTGAATTATTTAATAGTGAAGATACTGTACCTGGTTTAATATCAAGGGCCTAAAGAAAATTTCTTTTAAAAAGAATCTTAAAAATAAGGAGGAAAGCATACTGTAGAAAAAGAAGAAATTTGTGTTGGGGCATTTGATACCTGATAAGTTGTGCCGGAATTTGTTGAATAAACATTTGAATCTGTAACAAATTCAGCTGCTGAAAATTCTCCTGAGGTACTGGATGGCCTATGATCGAAATATGGAATACTTTGATTCATGGCAGGCGCCGCCACTTTCATAAATTTTTTATTTTGAAACTAAAATTGCACAAATTTATTCAATATGTTGTTGCTTTATCCACTTTTTTACCACAAAAAAATTCAATTTTTTGGTAAAAAATTATCTGAGAATTCACGATTTATTAAAATTTTCTGTCCATAGGCTTTAAATTGTCTCGAGAAAAACTGTTATTAGACTCTGGTTTAACGGAGTAGAGAGAAAAAAAATGTTAACAGAAAAAAATGGCGCAGAGATACAAAATAGTACATACACTAACCAGAAAAGAAGAGGCAAAAGAAGAAAAAAAAATGTAGGAAGAGAAAGGAAAAATGAGACTTTGATAGTTTAAAGAAAATACTGCTATGCATTGGGGGGAATGCAGAGCAAACGACATAGAATTGTATTGAAAAAAATTTTTGCTATAGAAGAAGGCTGTAGTAAAGAGACGGACAGAACAAGGGAAAAAATGTAGATGGCAGGAGGTTTTAGAAAAAGAAAGGAACTAAAAATGATTGCTTTGCCTCAGTTTCTTTATTGCATAGAGAGTGGAAGGTTATATAGCGAAAAAAAGGAAGAACTATTCGAGAAGAGTGTGGTAGACAAAACAGAAAAAAAAAAACCGATGAATAGAGGGACAGAAAAAAAAATATAGATGGAAGGGAAGGAAGAGAATACTAAACGCAAACGAGAGCGCAGTTTGAAAATAAAAGGGAAGCTGACTTCTTTCTATTTTTTCAAAAAAAGGGGCACGTGAGATGAAAAAAATAAAAGAAATATTGAGCAATGTGGAGCGCCTCCATTGTTATTTGTACCCCCAATTTTTTCCAATGCTTTAATATATTCTTCACCCAATAAAATGTTTAAAAAACCAAGATAAATCACAGATAATAAAATTTTAACATTTATTCAAAACAAAAAATACATATATATATTGAATCATATTATGCTCTACAGTATACAAAATTTCTAATTTATTCAGCTTTTGATTTTTGCACAGGCAAAATTGCTTTGTTATCATTGTAAAAAGGAAAATATAAATCATGACCTAAAACGTAAAAGGGAATTAATATTAATAAGTAAAAATAATATAATAAAAATATACCAAATTTTTGCCTTGCTCGTGTTACTTCATTAAAATGTTCAGCATAAATAGCAAATTCTTCTTTACTCATTGTCATTTTTTTGTAAGCATGACCAATCCAGGTATGGAACATTACAAATGTTGCAAATCCAAGAACTGCGTAAGCTGGTGATTTTGGATACTGTAAAAGGAAACGTCTAAAAATATTTTAAAAAAATCTAAAAGATGACTATAAAGTTTTATCCATACCTAACAAATCGTGGCATCCATGTTCTTTTTGTTTGATGATAAGTTGCTCGTGCACGTTTCGACGTAAATGAATTTATTGAAGAAAGTAGCATCTAAAACATATACTTACACTAAAGCTGAAACCATTAATATAAAGATATTTATGTGAAAGCAAGCGGATATTAACGCATTAAAAAAAGAAGTAATTTTTACTGCTAACATTAATTTATTTGCATCAAAATAAAAAACAAAACAAACAAAAAAATATATCTAATTTGCTAAAAATTTGAGCTACCATCATGTTTTACAATTTCATCCGACTTTTTATAGAGCCATGCTGCATCGATTCCTTCTCCTTCACATTGCAATAATTTCCAACGAGTATTAGATGGCATTGGAAAACGACACATAACAATATGACTATTGACATTCATTTCATCAAGTTTTGGAGCAAGCATTTCAACCTATAAAATTATAGAAATGATTACTGTAAAAGCAAAATTTATAAAAAAAATTTATTACCATTGATTCAGCTCCAAACAATATAGCAGTTCGATAAACAGTTAAATCTGTTTTGAGAATATTTCGACGATAAAATTTAGCATAATTAGATACATTATTTCGACGAGCAGAATATTTGGAATAAATAACTAATGGAAGGTTAAGCTCAACACCGACAGCAGAGATACCGCGTTTGGCACATTCTAAAACCTATAAAAGAAAAGACTCGTATTCAAGACTACAGTATACACAGCTAATATAAAAAAGTTATTGCACAATAAAAAAGGAAGCAAAAAGACAAAAACAAATTACACAATTTTAAAGTATTTACATAAAAAATAAATGAATGACATTAAAGCAGTACATTTAATGACGAGTTTCAACTAAAACATTTGATGCACTTGGGCGACTGGGAAGTACAATTCTAGCAATTCTACTACGTTTAAGAAGTTGACGTTGTTCACGTTTAGCTTTCTTTTGTTTTTTAACTCTTTCACGAAGATCTAATCCGCGATGGGTAATACCATCAGGTTGATCCATTTTTGCTAAAAGTGATTCAAGATCACCTTTTCTAATGGGCTTTACAGAAATATCTCGAACAGCACGGAATTGACCGCAATTATTAACATGTTCATTTTCAAGCCGAAGGTAATTCCAAATAAATCGACGGAATACTTCCAATGGTGACATTAAGCATGTTAACATATCACCATTTAAAAGCCATGCTTCTCCAAGTGAAACGTTCATAACCCATGATAAACGTAAAACAAAATCTTCAATAATACCAAAGTAATAAAACCATTTAGTGCCGTAAATCATTTCTTCACGAAGGAATGGAGCCTCTTTGGGAGCTCGGGGATCAATAAGCCCCCAATCCATGAATACATCCCATAAGAAAGTATAAGTAAAACTAAGAATGTATGATGCAACCCAAAGATAAAAGAATATACTTGTATCTGTTGGATTATTAGAAGTTGCCCATCGATTAAGGGAATGTGTAAGAACAACGAGATAAGTTGTAGAATATTTTCCAGCATTAACTAAATGAGGATGTGCCCGTCGAGTATCACGATAACGGCGTAAACATTGAAAGAAACGCACAGAAGCAGGAACAATTGAAACAAAAGCTCGAATTCCAGCTGTATTCATGCAAGTATCATTTCCAGTTGAAAGGTCAACATAGCCATATGGAATTGGGCCTTCAGTAACATTCATAGTTCGAACATTAAAAGAAAAATTTGAATAATCAACTTCAGTTGTATAAAAACAAATAAAATATTGAAAATCAAGGAATACGGTAGAAAGGGAGTTCATTTGATCTCCAAGCCAGAAATCAGTAAATGTAACAAAGTGAAATGGAGCAGTAAAACATTTAAGACAATGCTTAATTAGCCAAAAACGACTACTACGTTGAAAAATAAATTCGGGCTTTTTAATTGGATTAAAAAGAATTAACATAAAAATGATCATCAAAGCTAATGGAAAGAAAAATGGAGAGAGACCCAGATAATGTGCATACAAATATCCAAGAACGGCAGTTGCCCAAAGCATAAACATGAAAGCAGCAATTTGCATAACAGATTGATATGTTAAATGATGTCGGGGATCAATTTCAAAAATAAGTACATGATTAACACCCGCTGTTGTCCAACCATACATATTAAGGCCGCAAAGAAAAACACTTAATAAAAATAAAAAGAATCCACGAAAAAGTCTGACAGCAACCCATTTAGGTTCATTTGGTCGAACATTAAATCCAAAATATGTTAATATAATTGCAAGGGCAAGCACAATAAAAATACCCAAAAATAAGCCTAATGCAAATGTTGTACCAGCATGTTGCTTTTCACTTAATGGTGGAACTTTTAATCGTTTCATACCAGCTTGTCGATTACCACCTTCAAGATCATTAATAACACTTGTTTCAACATTACTAATTAATGTTTCAATATCACGATTTAAAAAGAATGAAGACTTTTCAACTCTATTAATTCTCCAATCTAATCCTCGTTCATTCATCATCATTTTATCGTGCTTTTTAAGAATTTTTCGAAATCCTGTAGCATTTAACTGTTGAAAATTTTGCACCAGAACCAAACTAAGATAAAATTCACTGAATGCAAGTTTAAGCTGTTGGGCTGTCTTGGTATGCTCCTTTGGAATTTTATTATTAGCAGAAGAATTTCCAGTAAATCGGCTTCGCAATCCTGATACACCGGTTGTAACTGCAGATTGTCGGCTTTCAAGCATTTCTTTAAAAATTTGAAGTTCGCTATTTAATTCATGAAATTTTCCTTGTGCTTCAGCAATTTTTTGTCCAAAAAATAAATTAATTTTAGTCAATTCTTTTTCACTTTCTGCAAAAAATGTTTCATCCATTTGTGAAATATATTGTTCACGGGATTCTTCTTCTGTTGGAGCTTCAAGCATCATGTTATAAAGCATCGATTTTAGCTCCTCATATCGAATGTACTGCTTTCGCCATTCTGGTGTTAAATGACTAGCTAATTGCTCACCAAATTTCATGGTGGCTTAGCCCTAAAACACATCACACAAATTAGTAAATAACTTACAACCCGACCATCGCCACTCCCAAGATCAATTACAGGATCGATAGGTTTTTCTACGCGATTTAAAAGTTGCATAACATTTTTAATTTGTTGACTCGAAGCCGGCACATATGGTATACAAATGCGACGAAAAGCCGGTGTTACAAAGGGAAGAGTCATTACAGAAATTCCTATTGCGCTTCCACCCACGATTCCTGCCGCAATGGCACCACCCAAGCCCATTTGGATCTGAAAGAAAAATATTCAATCAGATTCCAAAATATATTGCGCACAAAAAGAAAGGAAAAAAATAACATACCTTTTGTTATCAATATACAAAAATAGAAAAAGAGGTGAAACGAAGCAACAAAGAACTGATTGATATGGAATGATTAAGGAAAAGCCTAAAAAAAGTGAAATATAGTAGTATTGAAAAGACCAAATCGATCGTCGCACGCATAAATTATAACGTTTAATACAATCATAAGTACAAAAGAGAATAAAAAAGGTCGATAATTCTTTTTAAAATGTCCAGGTCTCACAAAAATCAATATTAACTTATATAAAAAAAGAAAAGCCAACCTATGGTTATTTATACCAAAAATTCCATTAATAGTAAAAAAAAATTTCTTTTGAAAAATCTGTATATAAAAAGATTGTAACAAAAAGGGCATGAATCAAAAATTACGATAAATTTAAAATAGTAAATTAGAAAAGGGTTTAAAATATGGATAAAAATCATGTTAGATAAAAAAGTAAATAAAAACGATATAAAAATTAACAATAATTTAATGGAAGTAATCTACAACAAATTTACTTCAGGACTTAAGTCCTCAAATTTGACTAAAATTCTAGCGTAATGCACCGAATGCCAACTTGCCTTTTTAAATTTTTTAAAGCTAGCTATAATAATTTTTTAATAATTTTTACAGTATGCATTTGTAACTTGACAATTTTTACATTTGGATTGAAGTTTCTTTTTTTAATAAAAAGGTTATCCATCACTGACAAAAATAATCAGTAAATCATCCAAAATTTAAAAATATAAATTTTTCGAAAAATGTTTGAATTTTATGCAAATTTGCTCGAAGAATCATTTTGCATTAAAGCACCTATAAATACAAAATGGGGTAAAATTTGGCGGAGCAGGAATCATCATTCCAGCCACACAACCCAAAAAAAATTTTCTTGAACCACTGAAAATGTGAAATCACGAAAACCTAAACTATTTGAAAGAAGAAGGCAGTGAAGTTTCACCCGAGCGGCAGACAACGATGAAATAATCGAATAATATTAACAAGGTATTTTTTATGTTGGTGTTACCGGATAAAGAAAAGGTGCAGATTGTCTCATCAGTGGGTTAGCAACAAATTTAAGCACTCAAATATACAGAGGAGGTGTTCTCAATGGCACAACGCTACTTAATGGTGCATTATTAAATCAACCACTTTAATTGTACAACATATTACTAATCTCCATTTCCCCGAGTTTATATTTATTTAGTGAAAAACTAACTTTTGTACCATAACCAGGTGCCATTTGAGATTGAACAAATTGTCCATTTTGTTGAGACGATGAGGGTCGATTTGAACTAAGTAATTGTTGAGATGCTTTAAATTGCATAACTTCTGGTTCATTTCTCTGATCTCCATTTTGTTGTCTTGGAAGTTCAAAGGGATTCTGTAAAAACATAAACGAATTACAAATTATCTTTTTTATTTTATGTTACTTGATGTTTAAAAGCATCATTAAAACTTTGTTTAGAAGCTTTGATTGATCTGAATTTCTCTTTTTTTAATCCAAATAAATCCAATGCAGGAACTTCATTTGAATTTTCATAAGCTGCAATATGAGAGAAAGGGTGATTTTATCGGTGGTTTTTACAGTATTTCCATTTTTCCGTCGTTTTTTTAAATCATCATTATATTCATTAATATTTGTAAAAGTAGAAGATTTATCCCATATTGTAATTTTTCCCTTTCTTTATAATTATCAAATGCTATAAAAGCTGTTGCTGCTGTCCTCCACAAAACTTTGAAACATTAACTTCATTTTTAAAGGCTTTTTATCCGAGAAATAAACTGTCAATTTTTTCGATGATCAACGATTACTACCGTAACCTTTTTTTACAAATTTACAAAAAAAATTTAACAAAAGATTAATGGTGCTGGATTTTAATTTTTTTTGAACTGCAGCTGCATTTTTTTAACCACAATATTTATCATTATTTGGTTTGCTATAAGATTGAACAGGAATTAAAAGTGGACATTTTTTGCTATGATTTAAATTCAAGTTGTAATTTTGAGTTTCGGAGGTAGTAAAACTTTGTTCAATAAATAAATATTTATGATTTTTTGTTGACATGTAAAACAAAACTTTTTGGATCTATTAAATTAGAAGAGAGAAAATTTAACGTATGTTACATAACGAAGGACAACAGCAACAAATTTTTCATTATTGTTCATTAATGAAAAAAGAAAACAATCAAAGATAAATCGTCTGTGATTTTATTTTTTCCCTAACAGCCTGCTGCAAAAACCGAAAACGATCTGTCGAAAAAAGAACGTCGGGAATAAAACAAAAGTTTACTTACAAAAATGATGCAACTTTACTCATGAATATTTTCGATAAAGCAGTGTTTTTCAAATGTTACATTATTGTGTTAACTACTGAGATAAATTTTAAACTTCTGTGGAAATATATATCAATTTGCTTTTCTACAATAATATTACAATTTTTATTTAATACAAAAATTAAAATTTTTCAAAAGTACAAATATTTAAAATAAATTTTTCCTCAAAAATTATTTTTCATACTTTAAAAAAATTCAAATTCAACATATTTATAATCATCATTTTCATATTTCAAAATTTCATTTTTGAAAAATATTATAATATTTATAAAATAAGAAAAAATTTTTTTGGTTTTAATATTCAAAACAATGTTCTCCCGCTCACAAAAAAGAGCACCTCGCTCCCAAAGGCAAAAATCCGTCAAATTCTATTTTTTTTATCATAATTTTTTGATAAATGTTTAGTAAACAAGCATTGGAAGGTTGTGGTAAAGTTTTGTTTAGAATAGAATGCTTGTTTACTAAACATTTATCAAAAAGTTATGATTAAAAAAATAGAATTTGACGGATTTTTTTTGCCTTTGGGAGCGAGGTGCTCTTTTTTGGAAGCGGGAGAACGCTGATTCAAAAGATGGTGTTAAAAAAATATCTAAATTTTTACAAATTTCCTATATAAAAAAAATTAATACCACATGTCCGAAATTTCTTCTAAAAATCTTAAACATGCTATATTTTATCCTAAAAACATCACATCTTTCGCTTATGACCAAAATTTGAAGATATTTAAAAAATCCTAAAAATTCAAAAATATCCGGAAATTTCTGTCAATCTGTTGGAAATGGTACAAACCTGTATCGTTGATACAAATTTAAACATTATATGCACTTCAAAAATAAAATCAAAAAATGTTTAAAAAAACTTGTTTTATCTATATACTTCTACTGTATAATAATAATATATTTTTTTAGAACAAAAGAAAAGGTAATTTTATACAACAAAAAAACCAATCAGAAGTCGAAAAATTTTACAGTATAATACGATAAAAAATAAGGCATTTAGAGATAAAGGTTGAGATCAAGAGAAAACCAAGTAAAATAGTTAGTTTTAATAGTTATCCGTAATGAACACCAGTTTGGCGAAGAACTTCATACCAATCATTTCCATGTCCATAAACAAGAAGCATTAAAATTGCAAGCAAGGCATTATGAGTTGGAGGAGTAACAATGGCAGGATATCGAGAAGCATAAAATTTGAATGTTACAGGTTTTGCTTCACTCTAAACATAAAAAAATATTAATCTTAAAGACTATGTAACAACTTACAGTTTCAACATAATAACCAGAAGCGCTTAGTTGAGTATCAGATGGTTTTTTACCTTCTTGAAGAGTATGAAGATGAGTGAATGGTAAATCAGATGGATATGGATAAGTAATTGGATAAAAGCCACATTGAGTATCCATGTAAAAGCAAAAAAGACGGAAAATAAGTTCTGAATCAGTTGGTAAAAGAATTTTAGAAACCGAGAAAAGTGTTGGCCAAGCTATAATATTTTTTTAAACCAAAACTAGTGTATTAAAATAACTTACAAGTTGAAAGTTGAGTAGTAGCATCAGGACAATAATCAAAAATAAAATCACTTCTTGCCCATGTTAAAATACGTTTAACAAAATGAACATAACTTGAATGAAGTCGAAGGAAAGCCAAAACATATGGAAGATTTGCAATTTTGGTATCTTGAATTTGACCAAAAATTTTTTCAATATCAGCAATAGGTGTTTTTCCAATACTCATATTACGAGTTCTGTGATTCGTAAGAAAGAATGCATTAATTTCAGTAATTTCTTTTGCCAAAGGATGAATAATATGACGTGAAATAAATCGACGAACATTTTCTGTCATTGTAATAATCGAATCACCATCAACTCTCCATTGAGAAAATACTTTTGTAATCGGAGTTAAAGTTGGTTTTTGAGTCATTAAAAATTTTGGAGAACGTGTAATAGGTGCATTTTTTGGAACAGTATGCAAATGAAAGCTGCTGCTTAAACGATTGCTACCTTCAGATATTGACGCTGGAGATTTTCCACGTTTAAAACCTGCAAAAATAATGTTAAATAAATAAATGAAATAAACCATTATACCGGCACTTGAATCGCTCAAAGACAATGTTTTACGTTTAGCAGGTTCAAGAGGATGTTCATCTGGATGAGTAGCAAAATGTTCAGAAATATTCAAAAGATCTAAAAAATTAAATTTTCTCGTAAATTTTTGACAACTTTCGTACCCATTTGAGATTTACTAAGACTATTTAAATTTTGATCTTCTTCTTCATCTTCTTCAACATCAGCAGATTGTTGATATTCGTAGTGTTTGTTTTTGTTATATCTTGGTTCAAAGAATGTATATGCATGAGCTAACCTAAAAATATTACAGTTATAATAAAAAATATATTGTATATCAGTAAAATACACACTCAAGACGTGAAAGCATTACAAGTTGTTCATCAGTATAAACATCAATGGAAGATGGAGTCAAAGATCTTCGAACAATTTTTAGATCATTATGTTTTTTGCTAGCATAATAATCTTTAAGAGTTGGTGGAACATAATCAGAATGAACATGAAAGAAAGATTCATTAAGAAGACTTGAAACAATATCAGGCAGATAATCTCTCTTTTGAACAAAGGTTTTTTGATTAGCAATTGATTGGTTCAATGAATTAGAGGTACCAATATTAGTAAAAACATTGAAATCAAACGAAGCAAGAATACAAGTAACAGCATTGAAAGAACTCAAAATAATTAATCCAACAATCATGAAATAACATACATAATATGGAATACAGTAAGCAGTAAAAAATCGAATGAATGTAAAATCAAGTGAGAACTAAAATATATTTATGATTTACAAAATCTTGCATTTATACTTACATCAACAAAGGCGATTAGTGCTGCAAATAGCCATTTAATACCTGCAGATACAAGGTTTCTACGCCTAAAAATAAAATTATTAGTTATTAATTAAAAGAATTTGCCTAAAATATTTTGTAACTTATACATGTACTATATAAGTTACAAAATTATACATAGAAACTTAGTGGCAAATATTTAAATTCTTCTTTTTATTACGAAGGATTAGAATTAAGTAAATTAACATAATGTTACTAGATTCCGTTAAAAAGAAACTTACTGAGGTTCAGAAAGCTGACCAAAAGACAATTGCAAAAGAGATTTATGCTTCATCACTGAAGGATTTAATAATAATAACAAAACAGCAAACAAATAAAATATTTTATTGCAAAAATAAACACTTTAAAAAATACAAGACAAAAATATACGCGCGAAAGCCGAAAATAAAAATTACACACAATGCCAAAGTTTGTAATTTTTATTACAGTATCCTCGTTGTAAAAGTTTATTATTTAAAAAAACTTAATTTTTCGGTTGAGTCTAATCAACACCGTTCTTAAGGGTAATAATTTAATTATAATGTTCAAATTTTGAAAGCTACTGGAGAAAAAAAGACTAATATGCCATCAACGGAAGACGTCAAAGGTATTACCTTTTTTAGCCGGCAAGTAATAAAATTATATTTTTTAAAACTTATAGGATAAAACTCATAACTAAAAAAAACTTTGTAGCCAAAAACAGGCTGCTACCAAAAAAACTTTTTAATTCAATTGTTACAAAGATCTTCAATTTGCAAAAAAATATGCAAAAGCTGAAGGAATAATTTGTAGGCAACAAATAATGGAGCACTTACAAGCATCTCGAAAGACTATGTTAATATAAATTTAAATGGTAAAAAATAATTCGCAAAACTTGAACATGGAAACTATCTCATTGGGATAATGAAATTAAACGACGATTTACAAGCTAGTAACAAAAATGTCATCCTGTAATAAATCATACTGTATATGATTGACGAAAAAAACTGACTTTAATTTAAATAGCAAAAAATAATTACCCCTTTTTTACCATATGTAAATAAGATGAAAATGTTAAAAACTATCAAACCATAATTTTTAATGACATATTAAATGTTATGATTACACAAAGAAAATTACAAAATTACAAAGTTTAAAAAAGACTGCAATTTTCATTTGTTATGCCATCTTCTCAAATCCATTTCATCATGATCGCTAGGAACGATGTGAAGGGTCTATTCATCATCAATTCGAACTTTCATTTTTATCTTTCTGTAAGCCTCCTGCTAATCGTATGCAGCTTTTACATTGATATATTGCCATTTTGAAAACTATTCTGTCTTTGGCGAAGTGTTACCTTTTTACAACGTTGCTTTCAAATTTTTTTGTTGTTGAAATTTTTTACTTTTTTTAATTGAACAAGTGTTATTTTATTTATGAGATGGTATTTTTAAATGCAATAAAATTTATGAAAATAACTCCACCTTCATTAAGCAACAAAACAGGATTTGGACCATATCGTCTTCATCGTAAAGGAATTCATTTTGTTGGTACTGAACCAAGTCCTTTGAAATATCATGTTGTAAGTTTTATTATTCTTATTTTATTGTTTTATTTGCTTTACCAAAATTTTTTAGTTAGCCGATAAAAAGCCTGAACAAAAATATGGACTCCAAGGGATGAATCATCTTCTTCCTGGCAAAGGAAAAGTTCATTCAAAACTTCCAATTCGTGCTTTCCTCAAAAAAGATAAAATTTATGCTTGGTGCAGTTGTGGATATAGTGGCTCTCAACCTCTTTGTGATGGATCTCATAATTCAATACGTGTTCCAGATTTGAAGCTTAAGCCTGTTCGATTTATTCCTGACAAAGATATGGAAGTATGGTTTTGTAATTGTAAACAAACAAAAAATCGACCTTTTTGTGATGGCAGTCATAAAGATCTTATTGAGAAAGATAAACTGGAGGGCATCTTTGATTAATATATAACTTAGTTCTTGTAGAATAGTGTATTTTGTTGTTTTGTGAAATATATATGTTTAAGAAATAAAACTTTCTTGGGATAACCGTTTTATGAAATTGTGTTTTGACTGCCAGACTTCTTTTTTGTTTTAAACGGCTCATCTTTTGCTTTTAGCAATGAAGTTTAGATGGCAACGACCTTATGCTGTTGCTATGTGTTGAAGCAGAAAACGTCTGCGCTTATCGCATTGACACAGCTGCCTCGTAAAAAAAAGAAAGATGAAAAAAAATAAAATATAAGATTGCAACGTAAAGGATCAAGCAAATAAATGAACACAAAAAGCAAGGGGTATAATGAGAGTGTGGGTTGCTTCTTTTATTTTTTACGTATGTGTATTTTTGAAATGTGAAATTTTACGTTTCATTGTTTCAAGATTCGTGAAACCAAAAAATTTATATTTTGCTGAATTGCTAAATGAAGTAAGATGTTTAATTTTGACAAATAACTGCACATATAAAAAAGAAAAGTTTTTAGTTCATTGGAACAGTTCAAATATGTGCGCCCATGTATGTTAAGTAAATTTTGGTTCAATTTAATTTTCGAAGAATTTAGGTTTGATGTCAATTTTGTTTTAGAAAATTATGGACTTAAAGGAGTACTTGTTGAAATTATTTTTATTGAAATTATTAATGCTTTAATTCTTCGAGATGCTATTGCTGACCCATGCCCTTTGGTATTTTTTTTGATTTATTTTAAACAAAAAAAAACAAAGTTTTTTAGATTTTTGGATTTATGAAAGGTGTTGAAAGCGGGGTTCGAGTAATTACAATTTTAGCAGTTCAATTTTCTGCTGGTTATTTTTCATATCTTATTGCTCGAAAATTTTGGTCCCTTGGAATGCATCCCTTTCATTTAGAAGCATTAGAAGAAGAATGTAGCGCTGATTTAACTGTTACCGTAATCTATGGTTCTTTGGTTGAAGCTGGAGGTTGTTTAGCGGCTAAAACAGCGGAAGTTTTCCTTGAAGAAAAGATTATAAATGAAAAACATATTATTGCCATTCAAGCTGTTGTTTCAGGCATTATTACAATTTTAGGTGAGATTTTTTTATTTTGTCCTATGTCCAAATGTGACAATGCCTCAATTTTGAAAAGGAGAAATATACTTTGACGTTTTTAAAAGTTTCAAAAGAAAGCCTTGAAAGAGGTTGAACTTAATTCTAGGTTACTGTAATTCATGACGTTATAAGTTTATCTGACTTTCTATAACTTACAACACTTTGTTAAAAAACTAGAAAAAAAACAAATTTCAAAACTTTTAAATGATTAAATAAGAATAAGCATTTCAATAAATTTTGTGCTACCGTATGCTAAGCAATAAAATTTTGCAGGGATTCATTTAACTGGCATGTATGCAAATCCTATTGTTGCTTGGGCGTGTACCTTTAACTGCGGTCAAGTACCATATCTTGCACATTTCTTTGTATATTGGATGGCACCACTTTTGGCATGGCATATTGCAGATGGATTATATGGAAAAACTGATGAAGAAGCTGATGTTAAAAAGAAAGAATAATAATAAAATAGTTTCATAGGTGAACAGTATAACAGTATTTATAATAATAAATTGAACGTAAGAAACAAGTTATAAAAAAACAATAAAAATATTATGATTCAGTGATACCTTTTTCAGTAATATAAAATTTAATTGCAGCAGAAGTTGGTCCCTAAAAATTAATAAAAAAAAAGACACTACTTTCGTAAAAATATTAAAAGCATACATGTTTTACATCAAAATTTTGCATCAAAAATTCTCGCTTTTGTCTAATAATTAAAATATGATGATAAATTAATGAAGCCCATAATTTTCCCAATGCAGGATTCATTGAAATTTTCCATCCACGAAGATGATTTGTAACAACCACAGGAACAAAATATTCTTTTGAAATTCGTTGAATTGCTTGATAAACTCTTTCTTGTATAAATCTTCCTCTTGCTCTGAAATATGGTAAACTTCGAACAGTTCCACCAAGAATTAAACCAATATTTTCAATAATTAAAAGAGAAACTTTTCGATTCTTTGTGACTTCCTAAAAAATTCCAAAATCATAATTAAAAAATAAATAGATCAAAATTACCTTAAATCTTTGAAGAGCTTCCAGAAATATTTGTTCATCACGAATAATGATTGAAATTACTCTTTTTAAAAGTTCATTCACTTGTTCTTCCTTAAAAAAATATATGTAAAAAAACATAAAAAATTAAAAAAGCTTACAGTTTTTGGACCAAATCGATTCATTAAAATTTCTTTAAATCGTAATGGATTGAATGCTCCAGTATAATCAAAGTAATAAATATAATTATTGTTGTCATGTTTGTTGAAAGTTTCTGCCATCATTGTAAAACAAAATTCTGTTTTTCCACTTCCTCCAGCTCCATTAATCTCAAGAACATATCCAGGACCAAATCCAAATTTCATAAAGTTATCCAATTGTTTTATTCCCGTTGATCGATTAACTCTTTTTGGATCAATTCTTTGAAACCACTGAAACCCTGTTTCATTACATCGTTTTTTCATTTTTGTCTCTTAAAAACTGTTAATTATAAAGCTTATATCAGATTCATTACTCCACATCTCAAATTGTATTTTTAAAAAAAATATATATAAATCATAATTTCAAATATTGTATAAATAGGAATTTAAATACCACGCACACAATCAACGAGAAAAAAAACGAGAGAGAACAATAAAAAGAAAGAGATTTTTTATAGCACAAAAAAATAAAATAAAATTATACATCATCTTTATCTACGGTATTTTCAGGTGGTAAAATTGCTGATGATTCGTTTAAAATTGGAACGATTAAATGTTCAGGAGCCATAAGACTATATTTAATTACAAACATTGTAAATCTGCGGCAAAGGTATGTATTTTCCTAAAGATTTAACTTATTTTTAAAGGGCCTTATATTAGGACAGAAAACAAACTTCAAACGTATCAAAAAGTTTTCGATGATGAAAATATGCATGTGAAAAAATGCGATAAACTCGACGGCAAATTGAACCAATTTTAGCAATTGAAGATTCTTTAATTCGAACACGACTTGGAAAATATCTGTAGCTGTTTAAAAGTGTTGCTGCACTATCAAGAGTATGCCTGGTGTAATCAATAGCAGGACACTAAAATTTCATTTTGAAATATTTAAAAACAATTTTTTTGTTCAAGATATATTTTTTTAAAGGATACTGTAACTTACTTCTTTTGGATTCTTGTGTGCAGCACAAAGAAAAATCCATTGCTCTGTTGCGGTCATTTGTGGGCAACATGTTGGATTACATTCTTCTTGCAAGCCTACAGTAAGCCGATTTAATTCCATACAAAAAATTCTAAGATGCTCATATTTCCAAACTCCTTCTTCAACTCCTTGGGGGCATTTTAAAATTCCGTCAACATCTTTATAATTTTCTCTAATTGTTTGTTGAATCCATTCTTGAATAAAAAGTAAACTTTTTAAATCATCAATTTTTTGTGCTTCCCAATTATACCAATTCTAAAAAAAATTTGATATTTGCAATTAAAAATAGCAATTAATTAAATTACGGCTTTTTTGCATCCTGGATCATTTCTTCTCAATATGCGTTGTTCCATTTTTTTTAAAGTTGTGAGGACTGAAAATTTTCCTACAAGTGTTTGTAGAAATTATTATGTATGCATAGAATTTTTACAATGGCAAAAAACGCGACATAAAAATGCCCAACTATTAATAGCAAAAAGAAGAAGTCGGGAGCAAAATTCAGTTTTTTCAAAAAACAAAAAGGTTAAATAAGAATGCAATCGCATACATTAAGTCGTGTAAGAGGTATTTCTGTTGAAGTTCAACCAACAAAGGTAGTGCAACATATTCCTGACTCAAATGATAAGGTGAGTTAGTTCTTTTTTTAAAGGACAAAGAAAATAATCAATAAAAAAAAGCAGAATGACCAATATCCTCCTACTTTTGACCCAAACTTTCATGACGCAACTTCAGTTAAAAAAATGACATACAAAAAATTAGGAAAAACAAAATTGATTGTATCAAATATTGGCCTTGGTAAGTAAAGATTTAAAAAACACAATTTTAATTATTCTTCGTATAGGGTGTGGTGCATTGGGAGGATTGTATGGTAATTTAAATGAGTTACCAATAAACATTGTTATAACTGCAATAAAAAATGGCATAAATTTTATTGATACTGGATATTGGTATGGACAAAGACGATCAGAAGAAATTTTGGGAAAGGTAAATAAAGGGTTTTTTTGATAGAGGTACTGTAAAAAACTATATAGATTTTACGAAGAATTCCAAGAAAAACGTATTATATTAGCACAAAAGTCGGAAAATATGAATGCGATTACGCTAGGCCATACGATTTTCGAGCTGATAAAATTTTGGATAGTCTAACAAAAAGTTTAAGACGTTTAAAGCTCACATATTTGGACATTTGTTTTCTGCAGGTAAAATTAAAACAATACTGAAAATTTTAAAATATTAAAAAAATTGCAGATTCATGACAATGATTTTGAGCCAAATCAAAGCATTATCATTTATGAAACATTACCAGCTTTGCAACTTGCACAACAAAGTGGAAAAATTCGGTATATTGGAATTACAGGATATTGTACTCAAAAAATTATGTAAGAAAATTTAAAAAGAAATAATAAGAGCAAAAAATGAATTTTTTTAGTGAAGTAATTAAACAATCAACTGTAAAAATTGATGTGTTTATGAGTTATTCAAGAGCTTCATTAAATGATAACTCTTTGGGAGAACATATTCCATTTTTTAAAGTAAGGTAATAGACAAAGATAAAGTCGTTAAAGTGAATCATTATAACAGGCTCGGGATATAGCTATTTTAAATGCTGCACCATTTTCACAAGGTTTACTTACAGAAAAAGGGCCAGCATTATGGCATCCAGCTAGTAAAAGAGTGGTTGAAGTAACAAGAGAAGCAGTAAAATATTGTCAAGTAAAATAAATTTTAAATTCTCATTAAAATTTTATAAATTCAGGAAAAACATATTAGTATCGAAAAATTAGCACTTCATTATGGTTTAAATTTTCCTGGTATTGATGTTTGTGTTGTTGGCGCCGAAAATGCAGAACAAGTTATGATAAATTTACACATTGCTTGGCTAAATTCAGCGTTACAACCTCTTGAAGCTAGAGTTCTTGGAAGACTGATGAGAAGGTTAGCAATAACAAAAAAATATATTTTCGATAGAAAATTATTTTTAGATATTTTGATAAATTAGATAACGAAAATTGGGAAGGCATAAATACAAAAGCATATTGGAAAAGGTTACAACGACTTGGATTACCAACATCATCTACAAATCGCTTTTCTTCACTAGAAAGTCTATCCTCAACTGTTACTTCAATTTCAATAGCATCATCAAAATGTTACTAATAAAATGCAAAAATTTAATAAAATAAAGCACAACTTATAGCACACATTTGAATTTTTTTACACAAGTAACAACTTTAAAAATTTCTCGCGAAAAAAAGAAAAAGATTTGTGTCGCTTGAAAGCTGCGAGCAACAAAAAAGAATGAACGGGATATTTTAAACATCGCGGTTTGTTTTTCCATTCGAGAAATGCTGACAAAGTTTAGCATATGGTAAAAGTTAAGACTATCTTTTGCTCACTCAACTTGCATTTGTCTAACCATCGGCAACTACTTTTCAATGATTTTTTGTTTTTTTTCTTGCGTGTTTTCTGATTTTTGACATTCCTTTGAAAGCATGTTCCCACTTTGGCACAAACTTTGCAAAGTATCAACACATTTTCGGCACTTTTTTTGCACAGCCTTCAAAAATAAATAATATAGTAGATTTTATGCGTGATTATTTTAATATAACATTTGCTTATGAACGCTATAATATTAAACTTTACTTCATTTTAGGATGGCAAGCCGTTCAATAGCTCATTTTGGGTCCAAGACCGCTATTAGATTTTTGCGTATTCAATCTGCAAAATGCCTTGCTAGCGGAGTTTCTGGTAATCCTTTTTTTAAACCTTTTGTTGCTATTTCGAAGCATAGCTAAACAGTTTTGTTTTTCTATGTCAAAAATAGCACAAATTATGTGGCATTGATTTATAGATATTTTGTTAGTAATATATGAACTAACAATTATGAATAATCGATATCCAACATTTATATAACAACATTTTTTAATTTATGAAACTAATTTTTTTCAATTTTCAGGCCGTGAATATTCCACACAAAAAAGCTCTGTTCACACTTCTGCTGTGACTAATGCTGCTCAAGCTGAAGCCAAACAAGCTTCCCCAAAGGCTACTGTTGCTGGTTCAAAAGGTCGCATTGTTGCTGTTATCGGTGCCGTTGTCGATGTTCAATTTGATGAAGCTCTTCCTCCAATTCTTAACGCTCTTCAAGTTACTGGACGTACACCAAAACTTATTCTTGAAGTTTCTCAACATCTTGGTGATAATGTAGTTCGTTGCATTGCTATGGATGGTACTGAAGGTCTTGTTCGTGGTCAAGATGTTGTTGATACTGGTGATCCAATTAAAATTCCTGTTGGTCCTGAAACACTTGGCCGTATTATGAATGTTATTGGTGATCCAATCGATGAACGTGGCCCGATTAATACTAAACATTATGCTCCTATTCACGCTGAAGCTCCTGAATTCGTTGACATGAGTGTCGAACAAGAAATTCTTGTAACTGGTATCAAGGTCGTCGATTTGCTTGCTCCTTATTCCAAAGGTGGTAAAATTGGTAAGTTTTTATTTAAAAAAAATTTTTTTTTAAATAAATTATTTTGCAGGTCTTTTCGGTGGTGCTGGTGTCGGCAAAACTGTACTTATTATGGAACTTATTAATAATGTTGCTAAAGCTCATGGTGGTTTCTCTGTCTTTGCTGGTGTTGGTGAACGTACTCGTGAAGGAAATGATTTATACCATGAAATGATTGAAGGTGGTGTCATTGATCTCAAAGGCAAAAATTCCAAAGTATCTCTTGTCTATGGTCAAATGAATGAACCTCCAGGAGCCCGTGCTCGAGTCTGTCTTACTGGGCTTTCTGTTGCCGAATATTTCCGTGATCAAGAAGGTCAAGATGTACTTCTTTTCATTGATAATATCTTCCGTTTCACTCAAGCTGGTTCTGAAGTATCTGCTCTTCTTGGTCGTATTCCTTCTGCTGTCGGTTATCAACCAACTCTTGCAACTGACATGGGTGGTATGCAAGAACGTATTACAACTACAAAGAAAGGATCTATCACTTCTGTCCAAGCTATTTATGTCCCTGCTGACGATTTGACTGATCCTGCTCCTGCTACCACATTTGCTCACTTGGATGCCACCACTGTCTTGTCACGTGGTATTGCTGAATTGGCTATTTATCCTGCTGTCGATCCTCTTGATTCTACCTCTCGTATTATGGATCCTAATGTTGTTGGTCAACGCCATTATGATGTTGCTCGTGGTGTTCAAAAGATTCTTCAAGATTACAAATCTCTTCAAGATATTATTGCTATCTTGGGTATGGATGAATTGTCTGAAGATGATAAGCTTACTGTCTCTCGTGCTCGTAAGATTCAACGTTTCTTATCTCAACCTTTCCAAGTTGCTGAAGTCTTCACTGGTCATCAAGGCAAATTCGTTTCTCTTGAACAAACTATTGATGGTTTTGAATCTGTCCTTCGTGGTATGTTTTTATTATTTTTAAGTGATTTATACTTAAATATGTTTTACCTTAGGTGAACTTGATCACATCCCTGAAGTTGCTTTCTACATGCAAGGTGCTATTGACGATGTCTACAAGAAGGCAGAGGAACTCGCTAAATCGCAGTAAAGAGCGCAAACATCTAATTTAGATTTTTTTTTTCTCGATGTCTTGTGTTTAGAAGTATATAGGTTTCGGATAAACGTTGTCTTTATTTTTGTTGTTTAATCTGAACGGATTTCCATAGATTATCTTGGGTTATATTAAAAAAATAAATGCGAAATTAATTTTAAATTATACTTTACCAGGAATTGCAAGCATGAATTTATACACAGCAGAATCGAGTGAAATTGTTCGGTCTACTTTGAGAGATGAAGAACATTTGAATGAGCTTGAAAGCAGTTTATCAATGCTTATTCACTTTACACTACGATCCCGACGTCGATTTATATCCCAGCAATGGGTTTCAACTATCGCTCGAGCTTTTTATTATTCCTTTACTACAGTAAGCGGCGTGCAAACAATTGGTGAAGAATATTTAGGTTTAGTCCAAATGCAAGGATCCAATCCTCGCTTTATTGCTTCTGATTCACAAAGATTATTGGGTGCTATGATAGAAACATTCCATCCTATAGTAATTACTAAAATTTTTAATTTATTAGCTTTTTATGGTGACCTATTACGCAAACAAAATTATTTGCATCCAGCTCTTTACAAACTTTCTCAAGAATTGCCATTACTTAGGTATATTCTATTTTTTTATTAGTTTATAATAAATCAGAAAAAAAATTCCAGTACCTCCTTTATTTCTCACTGATCCCTATGAGAAATATTGGCACATTAAAGCAGTGGTGGTGTCGAAAAAAATTTCCAGCCCTTAATATGATGATTTTTGTTGATGCAAATGGAATGATTTGCTTTGTTTGAACAAATTTTGGATCAATATCTTTCCTTACAGAATCATTATCCATATGCTTTTTATCCAAGTAATTTGATTGAGTTTGATCTAATAATTAAAAAACGTTACTGCAGTCCCACTTTTTTAATGTTTAAAACAAAAAACAATTTTCTCTGTTACAGCATGTTTTAGCATTTTTAATCTCCAAAAATACTAAATATTACAATATCTCTTATTTGCCATTTTAATACCACAAAATAATCGCTTTGATGTATTTATGTGGAACTGCAGTATTTATATTTACCATTGTTATAGTAGCTTTTCTTATCACCGAATGGTTTGCTATAAGATTGAACAGGAATTAAAAACGGTTTGTTACAACTTTTGTTTAAATTCAATGAATCATGTTGATCCTTTACATAATTATTATAAAATGTTGAGGGCTTTGATGATGAAGAATTTGTTGCCATCTAAAACATATCCAAATATTTTATTTTTTAGTTAAAACAAACATTTATCCGACAATTTTATAGCAAAGCAAAAAAGTTTAAATATTTGTATGCATATTTCCGTTAAACTCGCAAAACAACATATTTAACATTTACTTTATTAATTAATATACTAAAAATTTAAATTAAAAAATTCAACTTTTACACATTATTTTTATTAAAAAGTTACTTTATTTAATTTAATACAAAAAAAAGTCGATAAAGTCGCAAAAATAATAAAAAATAATTTAGCGACTTTCATTTTCAAAACTCTCGACGCGAAAAAGTCGCAAAAATAATAAAAAATAATTTAGCGACATAAGTGTGAGAGAGACTCATTTATTAAAACTTTTAACATTGCACTATTTTATATTTTTTCGACTCCTTATTATGACTTTTCAAAGGCTGTTGCTGATATTAAATATCGCAGTATACGACCACAAGCAAATTTACAGGTGCTTAAATTTAAGCTTTTATTTAAAAAAAAAAATATTTGTTTTAGTCTCAAAAGTTATATAAAATCATGGGTATTGCATCACTTATTCGTTTATTAATTGTAGCAAAACGTAAAGCTGAAAGTTTTACTGAAGCGGCAGATGAAATTAAAAATGATTATGAAAATAATGAAAATGTATCTCAACATCCTTACAAATTTGAATGTTCATTATGCTTTGATAAAGCTCCACCTGTGAGTACTCCATGTGGGCATTGTTTTTGTTGGAATTGTATTGAGAGAACCAAGGAAAGTTGTGATAGCATTGGTGTTTTACAATGTCCCACTTGTCGCTTTCAGTTTGAAAATAATCGGGTTGTGCCTTTACTAAACTTTTAATTATTTTTTTGTTATGTTTTTAAATGTACAGTATATTATTTTTGAATAATAAATATATTTTGATTTTGTTTTTATCGGCTTTTTTACAAATTGTGTTTTTATCACCAATGTCATGTATCAAAATTTTCTTAATGTTTAGTGTTATTCCAGTTAACTGGAATTCCTTAAAATTGATTAAATAAGTATAAAAACACAATTTGCCCACCTAATATGAGTTTCTAAACAAGAATATGCCAAAATTAGAAGAAAAAATTTTTCCAGTTAACTGGAATAACACTCCAGTTGACTGGAATGGTACTCCAGTTAACTGGAATGGCGAAAAAGAGCCGGAATAAAAAAAATTAAAAGTGGGAATCTTTTTTTAAATACCTAACAAACATTTTTAACAAAAAAAAAAATTTTTTTCAATTCCAGTTAACTGGAGGCCATTCCAGTTAACTGGAGGGATTATTCCAGTAGCTGCGAGGCCTATTTTTTACCTTATTTAATTTTAGATGCTTTTAAAAGTAATAGAGAAAGTTAAATTTCAATCTCTTCGAAAATCTTCATCTCACAGTACTGTATATGTCTCAGGTATTCAACCAACTGGTGTAGCACATCTTGGAAATTATTTTGGCTTTATTAAAACATGATTCAACTTCAAAATGTAAAAAAATTACTATTTTTTTCAAATTTAATAATATATTTTTTCAGAGCAACACAAATGCATCAAAATTTTTAGCTGTTGTTGATTTGCATGCAATTACAACTGGTTTACCTCCTTCAAATACTGTAAGAATTTTTTAATTGAATTAAACCTTTTTTTACTTTATTATTTTTAGTTAAAGGATAATATTATTAAAATGACTGCTAGTCTTCTTGCATGTGGTGTTGATCCTGATAAAACAGTATTATTCCAACAAAGTCAAATACCTGAACATTGTCAACTTTCTTGGATATTAGGATCATTGCAAACTATTACTCAATTACAAAGACTTCCGCAATACAAAGATAAATCAAAAAAGTTAACATTTGCATTAATAAATACCGTATTTATTAACATAAATTTTAGATATACAAAAGGTCAAGTGCCTTTAGGTTTGGTTTCTTATCCTGTTCTTCAATCAGCTGATGTATTGCTTTACAAAGGTACACATGTCCCAGTTGGAGAAGATCAAAGTCAACATATGAATTTACTTTCTGATATTGCTGAAAGATTTAATTTTGAATATAAAATTAATCATTTTCCTGTACCTCAAATGGTTTGATTTTTTATCTTTGCTGCTATTTGAAAATGTATAATATTTTAGGTTAAATCACATGCTCCAAGAATCAAAAGTTTAAAAGATCCCTCTCAAAAAATGAGTAAGTCAGATCCAAGTGAATTTTCCCGAATTGATTTATCAGATGACTCGGATCTTTTGTTATCAAAAATTAAACGTGGCTTGACTGATACAACTTCAACAATAAGTTATGATTGGGAGAATAGACCTGGAGTATCAAATTTGGTATTTTTTGTATTATAATTTTTCGAATAAAATTAATTTTTAGATTTCAATTTATTCTGCTTTTACTAATATTTCGCATGAAGATATTGTCAAAAATTCACGTGATTTGGATACATTGGGATTTAAGAAAAAGTTATATGAAATTGCTGAAGAAACTCTTGCTCCTATTCGAAAACGGTACAATGAGATTTGTAATGATGAAGCATATATTTGGGAAGTTTTAAATAATGGATCGGATAAAGCTCGAAATGTTGCACAAAAAAATTTGGATGAAATTAAAAAACTTGTAGGATTTCGTTGATTTTTTTCTTTTTTTTTGTTGATATTTATTATTAGGAATAAATTTAGTTTATTTAATTTAACATAAACAAAGCCATAATCAAAATGAAAAAATTTGAAATAGCTTTCACTGCATTGTTACAGTAATCTTTGTCATTGCAATAACACCAATTTACTGTACGTATAACTCCTCCTTCAAACATTGTTTTTGCATCAGCACTTGAATTATAACATTTATCATTTGATACTTCAGTTTTTGTATCATTTTTTACACAAGCTTTGTAAAATGTATGATAAAAAAATTTAATACCATTTAAATTTATTTTATATTCAGCTCAAAATTTATTCAAAAGATTTGATATCTAAATTCATAAAAAATATTCTACCTGTTTTTTTGATACACCATGTTGCATTTGAGCATATATCATCTCGTGATTTGCAATTACCCTTTAGTTGAATTGTATCAATGTCATAAAATGAAATATTTAAATTATTTAGTTGTGTTTGAACGTTTGCAGGAAGATAATCATATCCAGAGCAATAATGACATTTTAAACCTTAAAAAGAGATTATTGTTCGATTTTCTAATAAAAACATACTTGTAGAATGTGAAATCAAAGAAGAGATAAATATGACGAAAAAGAGGAACTGTATTACCATTTTTTCTGTTCTTTTGAATCAATTTTTTCTTCTATTTTAAAAAGCTCCTCTTTATTATTCAGAACTCATCTATTATGAAATTTTGTAGCCTTGGAAATGTTAAAAAAAGGGTTGTTAACGAAATAAATATTCGTTTGAATTTTCTTTTGTTATAACATAGTTTTCGATGCTGTCTTTTTTTAAATATTTGTCTTTTTTTTCTTTTTATGATCTTGTTGCTAGCATGATGAAGAAGAAATTTATAATACTGATGAAAACAATTTTTAAATATGCAAAAAAATTACAAAAACGAACTGTAATTAAAGATTAGTTTTTTAAGGCCAAAAACAAAGTACAATCAGTATAAATATACATGATAAATTCGAACAATATATGTTCGAATTTATCGTGTGAAGAAGCCAAATAATCGCAGACTTTAACAACAAAGCCTTTTTTTCGACATTTTTACAAAAAGTTGTAAATATATTCTTAAAATGTGAGAAATTAATAATGCTATATAATGTATATTAAAACAAAGAAGAATGTTCAAAATTAAAAAAACGGCGGTATAATTGCCGAATAGTGGGCCAGCTTTTTTCTTAGCTATAAATGCGGGTTAGCACTTTTTTATCACTTTCGAGTACATGCCCTCAGATAAAAATTGCATTCTATAGTTCTTCGACCTAGAAATTCCAATCTTAAAAAGCTTGAAACATCAACTTTTTCACATCAGTTATTAAAATAGATTCACTAATTGGCACATGTTCCTGATTCGAGGCAAAAATGAATACCGCAATTTGAGAAAAAAAATCGTTTATAAAAAAATTCTTCAATAAAACACACAAAATAACAAAGACCGAAAATTTAACAGCCACAAATATAAATTACATAAAAAAATAAATATTGCTATTACAATAATAATAATAATTATTTTCTCAATCTTGATATCTTGAATTGGCTTTACGAACACGCTTTGGTCTTCCTTCAGTAAGTGAGAAAGGTGCCTTAGCTTCAACTTTTGCTTGACATTCAGGTGAAAGTTTAGCTGATCGGATTGCTGATAATCCAGGAATCGCAAAAGCATCTAAAAAGATTTGATTTTAATTTTTTCATATATGTATAAATATATGTGCCTACTTATAGTTGCAGCTTGTTCTTTAATCAATTTAACGAGATCATCAGAAGCCTTTGGAGCTTCCATAAATTCATTATCAGAATTCAAGTCAAGATCAGAATCAGAATCAGCATCAATATCTGCAAGAACATCTGCCAATGCATTAATAGCTGATAATTTACATTCTGAAGGAAGAAAAAAATGAAAATTTTAAAAAATGCAAATAAAACGAACCAATATCATCTACATCTTTATCATTAACACATCCATCATCTGGTGGATCAAGGGTACCAAGGCAAATTACATCATCATCAAAACGAAGTTTATGTTGTTCAGAAACCTTTTGGGCAAAATTCAAATCTTCTGTAGCACTTGCAACTAAATCAACTGCATGAGCATGAAAAAGATGAGCTTCATGACTCATTTTTAATGCTGCTGCATAACTTGATCGAAAAAGTTTATCTTTGTTTCTTACTGGGGTTTTTTGCTTTGGAGGAGCAAAGCACATATATTCTGGAGTTTCTTCATCAGACATTTGAGTTTCTGGAATAACCTCTTCAGACATATGTGGAATTTGATCATGATGTGGAATTAATTCTAAACTTTTAAAACTATTTTTTTCTGCAAAACTCTAAAAAATGATGGTATTAAAGAATAGAACAAAAAATTTTTTTCAATTATACTTCTAAAACATTTTCATATCGTTTAAAAAGTTTGGAGAATGTTTCACAATCAATTCCAACCATAAAAAGTTGATTTGGACGAAAGAAAAAATCATGAACAGATCGACTTCCATGTGTAAAAAATCGTTTAAGTTGAAATTTATTGATATTTTCAATTTCACAAAATTTTCTGTCACTATCATCCAAAGAATACATGCTTGTTAAAACTTCATGATATGCAGGATCTTAAAAAATATATACATATTAGATATAAAGAAACGATTTCAAATCTAACTTTTTCTGAAAAGACGTTTGCAATTTTCAATTGGAACTTCAAAATCATCTGTAATTGGAGGAATCTTCAATAATGGATGATTTTCTTTTGGTTGCTAAAGTTAAAAAAAGGAGATACAAATTTAAAAAATCTTAAAATAAGTTTTGTACCTCTTCAGTATCAACATAAATTTTAAGAGCACTATTCTTCAATTCTTCATCTTTCCACCATTGATATTTGCATGGTTCTTCAATTTTAGCTTTCTTTGAAGGACGTTTTGGCTTCTAAAAAAATTTTTTAAGAAATAAATAAAGGAATCAGCTGTTTTGCAATTTTTTTGGAAAAAACGACAAGAAATTTTGACAATGTTAGAAGTTCCGTCATTCTAATTTCTGTTAATTTTTGAAATCAAAGATGTTTTGTTTTCATTTTAATGCTTAAATTATAAAAGTCCTTTTCAAAATGAAAGGAACCCATTGAAATCAGAATGAATAAAAGATGAAAGCACTCACCATTGATTGAAAAAGTTTATCAAATTTCTTTTTTTAGCAGGAAGTGAATAATTTCGAGGTTTTGCAGATCGAACAGATTTTGCAGTTTTCTTTGTGCTCTTCTTTCCTGTAAATTAAGAAAAATGGAAGAGCATATGAATCAAAAAACTCTATTGATAAAATATTAAACTAATATATCGTGCAAAAAACGTTTTCAGTTAAAGTAATTTGGTCAATGGCCGATAAGTACTATTGGTGCCTTAAATCTTACATTCATAAAAATTAAGATCAGGGCTGGCGGTGCGGACCGAAAAAAAAAATTCAGTTTTTTTATTTTAACTTTTTAACTATTTGTTTTAATTAAATTTCTTATTTTTCCATTGATAACCTATAGTTGATAGGGGATTTTAGTGGTTACAACTTTTAGACTTATGAAAAAATAAAAAAGATAGCTTAAAAACACCGAGACGGACGGGACTGATTTCGAAATTTCGGTGTTTTTAAGCTATCTTTTTTATTTTTTTATATTTCTAAAAGTTGTAAGCACTAAAATCCCCTATCAACTATAGGTTATCAATTTTTTTAATTAAAACAAATAGTTAAAAAGTTAAAATAAAAAAACTGAATTTTTTTTTCGGTCCGCACCGCCAGCAATGATTAAGATAATTATTACTAAACACCAAAAAAGATGTGAACACCAATTTTCATACTGGTTACCTTTTTTAAGCATTTGTTTACGTTTACGTCCACGAGGTCTCATTCCATTTACAGGATTATGACGAGGTAATTCTTCTGGAAAATGAACACGGCGCTGAGAACGATCATTTGATGCTTTGTTAGGTGTTGCTGCAACTCTGTCATTGCCAGTGCTGGGAGCAAAGAGACAAAAGTGTCTCTTATAAGAGACAGTAGTCTCTTTTAAGAGACAAAAGTTTTTTGATAAATTTTGATATATTTGATGCTAGTGATCACATTTATGTTATTTTTACCCAAAAATAATATAGATTACGCTTGTCTCCCAAAAGAGACACATGTCTCCCAAAAGAGACACATGTCTCTTTTGGGAGACACGTGTCTCTTTTAATAGACAATCATTATTTTGTTGAAAATAAAGTTGCAAAATTGCATATTTTTATATTTTTGAACATTTTAATCATTTTTTAGTATATTTAAAGCTGTTTTACATGGTTTGTGTAAACTGGATATCACTTTTTTATGCATTCTTGTATGTGTTATATTGGTTTAAATACAAAATAAAATTGTTTTACTGCAAGTAATATGTCATTCGACGCGTCTTGACGAGATACAACTTTTTTAAAAATGGCTCACAAGTCTAGGATAACTTTTTACATGTCAAAAATGCATTTAAAGTTGGAGCATTTTAGTTGACCCTATTAAAACTTTTTTTTGAGTATTACTGGTGGCTATATGGAACACTGCACATTGTTTCCCATTTAATTCTACATCATATATGTCAATTTCATGAATTTTAATAGCCCCGAATATTTTCAAAAATCACTTTGAACTCAAAAAAGTACATCTATAGCATCATCTCAAGGTTAAAACTCAACGGATATTTAAGATATTGACATGTAGTGACTTTTGTCATGTAACTCTATGCTGCTTGAGTTATTATGGCAAGTTTCAGAACTTCCGGACCATATTTCGCAATTTCGCGTCATGATACAATTTCAAAAATTATCAACATTGGGTTTAGTATGAAAATTGTCTTAAAATTCGGGTTTTTCAAACAAAATAAATATTTCTGCATTATAAAAATGTTTAACACATGCTAAAATAGTAAAATAAATTAAAGAACATAATATTTATGGTTATTTCAATTTTTTAGGAATACTTTTGAAATAATCTATTTTTTTAATATTAGCACTACTTTTCAAAGATTGACAAAAAAAGACATTTTTTTTGTTTGTTACATTTTTTCATGCCAATTTTCTTTGGTTGTTAAACTCATATATTTCTCCCTTTCTGTCATAATTATAATTTTTATTTTTTTTAGTTGCTCCGTGTGCCATTGACTATACATTACTCAAACCTATGGATATTGGGTATCGTGATCCAACGGCAGATGAATTAGTTCAGAGAAGTCGAATTACATCAACTGCGTCAGCGCCTTCGTCATCACCTAAACGGCCGCCATTATCGGTTTGGGCATTTTTTTCTAATTTTGTTTTGCAAAACAAAAAATTATTTAGGTTATGAAAAGAGGAAATAGTATGATAAAAAGTGCTGAAACAAATCCAGTTGCAACATCATTTAATCGAGATTATGTTTTTTCGTTACATCAAAATATGAGATCTTCTTTACTTTATGGAAAAAATAATGTTTGTGTTTCAAGCAGTGAAAAGAATGATCTTTTAAAAGGTTATTTATCTTTGCATCGTGAAAATACTGGACTTTTAACAGTTAAATGGACACCAAATCAATTAATGCATTCAAGGTTAGAATTTTTTTAAATAAGCTGTTATTCTTGCAAAATATTATTTAATTTATAGTTCGGAGCCATCACCTGCTCCAAAAAATGATAATAATAAATTATGGAAATATGTTGTAAATATTAATATGCAAACAATTATTTATTTGCATCTTCATCAAAATGGTGAAGAGCATCCTGTTTCATTAGTATTTGTTGATGCTGAAGGAGTTCAATATGCACCATTTCAATTTCCACCCGGACAACATTGCCTTTCATTTTTGGCATGCCTTGAAACAGGACTTTCACCCTTTTCCCGTCTTGATCCTCCTTTATGGAATCATGAAGGAAAAGGTTAGCAAAAATACATTTCTTTTTTAGAATATTAATTTAAAAAATGAATATTTATTTATTTTAGGAAAAATTCTTCCTCGTTTAAAACGAAAAACAAGCACAGTTGTTGCATCTTTAGTTAATATGATTCCAAAAGAAAATGGAAGCATTAACACAGAAACAAGCGCAAATGGGGACTTGCAAAATAATAATTCTTCCATTGAAATAAATGATTATGTTTTTCGAATAATTAATACAACATGCCCAAATGGGCCACCATTAACGGCACCAATATCAAATTCAAATTCAAAAAATATTACAGATCAATTAAGTGAAATATCATTTGAAGAAATTGAAACACCCGAAAGTGGTTCAGCGTCTGATAAACCTTCATGGTATCAATTTTTTAATGACTTTAAATATTTATGATAAGCTTTTAGTCATTCTGTGCCAGCTTCCCCATACGTTAATATTGATACTTCTGAAAACTCTGTTGACAAACTTGTTAGGTATCAGATATCTTTTTTCATTTACAGTATCCAAATTATTATTTTTTAGACATAGTTTAGGAAATGCATGCGAATCAATGCGTTTACAAATTTTATCTCGAGCATTTTATGGCTGGCTGGCATATTGCCGACATTTAAAAACAATTCGAACACATTTGTCTGGACTTGTTAATACAAAATCAATTTATCCTGAAGCCGTTGAAGGACCAGTGAATACAGAATTTTGGAAAAAATGTCGTAAAGAAAAAACTCAAAAACTTTTTAATGAATTCATTAAAAGAACATACATTTATGGCATTGAACCAGAATTGCGTGTTGAAGCATGGCCATACATAATTAAATTAGTGAATTGGTCCGAAGAATTACCTGAATATTTAACCGTTATGGAAGAGAAATATACACAAGATTTACAAAGATGGGGAACAATTGAAGAAAAGGTTATTTTACGTGATCAGGAGGCTTTTAAAGCTGCAAGATTGCGGCAAAGTTCAGTAAATGGTGATATGAGTTTTCCACCAATTCGAGAACAATCATTTGCAAGTGATGTATTTGAAGAAGAACCCCCACAAAAAGAAAATGGTGAAGAAATTGATGATGTTGTTGTAAGTTTTAAAAAAGGGGAAGGAATTAAGCTAACAATAACTAATTTAAGGATATTGTTGAAGAATTTGGTTCAAATCTTCATAGAATAGAAAAAGATGTAGATAGATGTGATAGAAATACAGAATATTTTTCAAAAACTGAAAATTTGCAACGCCTTAAACGTATCATGTGCACATATGTTTGGAGGCATATCAGTGATGGATATGTTCAAGGAATGTGTGATATTGCAGCACCTTTACTTGTCATATTTGAAAATGGTTTGAAATTGATTTGTAAATTCTATTACTTACAATTAAAAATTTTTCAGAAGTTGTAGCTTTAGAATGTTTTGAAAAAATTATGGAAAGAATGCGTGTTAATTTTCCACATTACCATGGAATTGAAGAGAATCTTGGAAATTTGCGTTCAATTGTTCAAGTAATGGATCCAGAATTATTTGAGCTTATGATGAGTAATGCTGATTTTACACATTTATATTTTGCATATCGTTGGTTTTTATTAGATTTTAAAAGAGGTAAATTAAATTTAATATTTTCAAAAAAATTTATCAATTAATTTTTTATAGAACTTACATATGAAAATGTATTCAAATTATGGGAGGTTATAATGGCTGCCGAACATTCTGTATCACCACATTTTCAATTATTTTTTGCATTAGCTATGTTAACACAATACCGGCATATTGTTATTGAAAATAATATGGATTTTACTGATATCATTAAATTTTATAATGGTAAGTAAAACTTTAATAAACCAAAGTTCTTTATATGTTCATAAATTTATTTTAATAACTTTATTTTATTTTATTTTAGAAATGGCAGAAAAGCATGATGTCAATGATCTTTTAACAATTGCAAGAGATAAATTGTTGTGTTTACAAACATTAATTAAAGAAATGAATTAAAAGAAAATATGATTTATGATTTGCAAGAATTTGGCTCTTTTTATGTCTGGTAAAAATACAGTATTTTTAACGGTGTTTTTTGTTTTAAAAAAAGATTTAAAATTATATTTATTTATTTTATTTATTTTGCATATCTTTTATGACATACATTTCTGAGAAAATTATACATATATATATAAATTATTTTTGTTTAATCTGCGTCATTAACTTCTTTTACAAATCTTTGAATTGTTCGACAATGTTCACTTTGAGACCTGTTTCGTAATTTTGCTAAACGCTTTTCTCGTTCAAGACGTTCGTGTTCAAGTCCTCGACGGCATAATTCACACTGCTCATCATCATGAAGTGGATCTTCAAAAAAATGTTCACGTCTATGATGATGATGATGATTTTGTTTTTGAAGGTCTTCATCAGAATCCCATTTATAGTAACGAGAATTTGAAAAACGTTTATATTCATTTTTTGGAAATACATAAGTGCCTTTTGCATTTGACAAGTTTCGAGAACTTTTTCTTTCTTCCTTAAAAAGCAATGATTTTGAACTATCTTGTTTTATTTAAAAAAAAACAAACCTCTAAATGTTTTAATTGTTCTTTTAAATGTGCTTCATTTTCATTTTTTCTTAATTGATATTCACGTTCTTCATCAGCAAGAATTTTATTAATTTGAAGACGGCGCTCAATCGTTGTAGGCCGAAATGGAATTACTTTTTGAACGGGTGGAGTAGCAACTCTTAGAGGAGTTAAAAGTCTTGTCGGAGTTGGTGTCCTTTTTGGAGTTGATGTTCTTGGAGGAGTTTCACTTTGGATGGGAGAAGAATTTTGTTGTTCATTATACGGTGATTGCCGAGATTTAACTGAACGCAAATCATCTTCCGTAAAAGTCATATTAAAAGGTTTAAGAGACGACATTTTTGTAAAAAACAAAAAATATCAAAATGAAATCTATCTGCTATTCTCCTAGTGACAGAGATTTTTTAGTGCCTTGACAACAAACTTTTATGCTATGTTTTTATATTGAAAGAAGTTTGAGATGTCATTTATTATTTGGAAATAATAAATAATATTTTTTTAACAATACAATAGCAAAACAAAAATATACAACTTGTAAAAAATGTGATTTTTTGCTTATCATTTAAAATGAACAAACAATCAATCAGCTTTTTTATGTCCAACCTTGTGAGCCATTATTACTATTATTTTGAATTTGAATAAATGGAACAAACTAAAACATGCAAAAAAAAATTTTAATTTGTATGATTGTTAATAAAATTCAATAAAGGTCTTAAAAGAAACTAAAAGTCAAAACTTTAAAAAACCCAGAAAATCCGCTCTAAAATTTTACCTTTACAACTTTGATAACTTTAAATTTATTATTTGTTCCAGCATCAATTAAACAAGCAATTGCAATTGCTAATATTAATAATGCGATAAAACATATTCCAAAATATACCCAAAGAAAAGCTGTCCAAGGCCAAATCATTTAATGCAAATAAATAGAATGCTTAAAGTTTCTTCATTTTAAAAATTATTGAGGGTTGTAAATTTTCATTTTCGTTTAAAAAACAGGTGTCTTTTTTTAAAATGCAATTTACTTTTTTTCAGCTATTTTAAGAGAGAAAAAAGAGTTATCTCTCTCTTTCTTTCACCGCCCCTACGGATTTTATCCCAAATAAAAATAATGGGTCATCGGTTTAAAAAAACTTGCGCATAGTTTTATCTCTTTGATCATCATCACGTTTTTGTGGATAATTGAATAAAAAATGATTCTTCAACTGTTTTTAACATGTATCACAGTTTTATTGATTTTACCGGTATTTGTTTTATGTGATTTTGCTTCATCTGGATTTAAGCCATCAGATAGTGCTTCACAAAGTTTGTTTTAATTTTTATTTATAATTTTATGCTTCGAATGTACCTTTTTTAAGTTACACCAATTCGAGGAGTTGCAACATTTTTTAATTCTTCAACCTTTGGATTTTGGACTGGTACCGCTGAAGGCACTGTAGCATTCTTTCAAGCAAATTTCCCCAATCAGCAGCCATCAATTATTGATATAAATTTAAATTTTCCACCTGCAGATTATTCAAGAATTTATGAAATTGAAGTATTATTTAATGGTGATACAAATTTACGTTATTGTGTTGATGGAAAACGTTTAATTTCATTGCATAAATTTAAAGTAGACATTTAAAAGAGATTTAAAAAAAAGTTAAAAACTATATAATTCTTTTAGATATTAGCAGACGATACATTCTATTATACATCCTTGAAAAGATATGATGTAAGTGTTACAAATGAAATTGAATCAGTTGTTGGAAGACTATTACGTATAAAATGTTTAAATTGTAAAAGACGAGCAGAAACTATGGCTGGATGTGCTGTGATTGGGCGATCAGGTTTGTTAAATCCCCTTTTTTAGGTATATTTCATTTTTTCTAATTTCAGAAGACGAAGTCTACGTTGATCCTGAAGAAAGAAACAATTTTCCAACAGATTTCCTTCATCGCCTTTAAATCTGATTTTTTTGTTTATAAGTTTTTTTTTCTTTAAATGTAACTTTTTATTAGACTAATAAAAAATACGTAAACATTTTTTACAACAATAGAAGAAAAAAATTACACACAGACACAAAAATTTTATACAAAGCTTCCACCTAATCGTCCAATAATGCCACAGGCGACAGGCCTTCCAACGCTTCCAATTTGTTGACTTTCACGTGTACTAAATTCTCCACCATCATCCCGATTTTCAAAAAGTACAATTCCTCTTCCAATAACGCTATTCCGTCCAAAAAGTGAAACTTTGTGATTGTTATGATTATCATACTAAAAAAATGGTTTCGAAATTATTTATCCCCAAAATTTTGTCTTTTTTTAGAATTTACTTTTCCATTTTTAACATTCCCTAGAGTTCCAACCCAATGGTTTGAATCGTGAGCATCAACACGTTTCTTAAAACCATCGGGATTAAATTCTCGTCCCATACTGAGACAGCCATTTGTCATGTTGCCATATTCAAGAATTTTTATGCCAAATTCATCTTCTTCTGGCAATCCTTAAAACAAATGAATTATAGAAGACGCGGTTTTTGATGTTTAAACTTTCTTTCTTAAAAAAAAAGAGGATAAGAAAAAAAGAGAGTACCTTTAAAAGTCCCATTAATATGTGTTGGAGCACCAGCATGAAAAGGTTGTGTAAATTCGATAAAACCTTTAACATCACCATCAGGACTTTGAAGTCTAGCAACGGCTTTCATAATTGCTACAAAGTAAAGAAAAAAAACTAAAAATACAAAGGAAAAGAAAAAAAAACAAACTAATAGTTTTATCTAAAATTCCTCCACCAACATGTGGTATAAATCCTTCAAATCCATAACAAACAGTTATTAAAAAGCATAAACATATTACAGCTATATTTTGCATATTTTTACAGAATTGCAAATATAAAAGATGTTTTAGAGAAAGTTCACGGACAAAGATGTTGTTTCGATTCGGATAAAATGTGTGGTGATTGCATAAAGATCTTTTTTTTCTCTTTCAATTAGGTCAGGTTTTTCATTTTATGGATGAGATTTTGTGACGTTGGTCTCTTATTGCGGTTGTTATCAACCTTTCTTTCGGTTTTATTTTATTTTTGATTCATTTTTTATGCGCAACGAAAGAAAAAATAAAAAAGCATACAAAAAAACGTGAAAAAATAGACATAGCTTTGTTTGTTTCGAAGGAAAAAAAACAACATATAATAAATCGTTGCTAAGCATTGCAATCGTTTTTTTTCTAAAAAAGATGACTTTAAAGCTGTTTTTCTTCAACTTCCTTGTTTTACTGTTTTCAACAAATTTGCAATGGTTTCATGCCTTCCGGCGTTTGTGTTAATTACCTTTTTGGTTCATTCAAGTTTAACATTTTCTTCATATGATTTATCCACATTTTTGACAACCGATTCATGGACATCTTTAATGTCAAAATATTTGGGACCAAATCAGTCTACTGCAATGTTTTCCGATATTTTAAAAGCTTTTCAAAGTGGAAATCATGGGATTATAATAAATGCAGTAAATAAAACAATGAATAAGCTTCAAAATCTTGGAATAGTAAACGAATATGAAGCAACACAAAGTTATATCAATTTAGGAATTCTTAATATTAGCGCTTTAAATTCAACATTAAATGGAAAAGTTAGTTCAAGTATTTTAAATCATGTTATTACGAAATTGAATTCAACAAAATTTATAACCGGTGTGCAACCTCTCGGAACAAATTATAATTTGGGAAGAATTGATCTTTCTAATTTTACAATCCCAACTTTTGCAACACCCATTTATCCAACAATTAGTTATTATTTGGATGCAAATAATTTAACAAATATTCCTGCTAAAATTCCACCAATTAATCCTATTTTAACTTTTATTGGACCTTTAAAGGGTGTTAGCAATAATAGCTCAAATATGACAAAAAGTGAAAAATTATCGGTAAACAATTATTTCAACCTTTTAAAAAGGGTAACCATTTTTAAAGTTTACAGGTTTACAGACAATGGTATGAAGATACAATAAATGCTTTAAAAGCATCAGGGAATGCTTTAAGTGTAGGCGATTATCGAAAAGCTTTTTTCTGTTATCCAGGGAATAGTCCATTAGAGGAGGATACAAATAATAGCAATAATTTAACAACTTCTGTTGTACTTTGTAGTCAACTCAATTCCACGTATACTTCAACGATTCAAGAAACAAGTGATTTATTAAATCTTATCCGGACACCAGAAGTAAAATTCTTTTAAAATCATCCATAACAAAAACATTTCATTTTTTTTAGGCTGCAGCATCTTTTCTTAAAAATGCCACAAATTTAACAACCATTAAATCAATCATTTCAAATCTTCGAAGCCGTCTCGGTTATCTTTCAACAATTTTGAGTGAAACTTCCGCGTCTGATGCCGTCAATTCACAAACTCAACTTATTCGAGAACTTATCATTGCATTGCCACAAAATTCTTCTTCCTTAAACACAAATTCTGTGCTTCCATCTTCTTTAAAAGACTACATGACAAAATATTTTCAATGGAGTTCAAAAGATTTTGCAAAACTTCAAACTGAACTTTTCTCATAAAATACTTTTTTTTGTTCCATTTCATGTACCAATTTCCTGTTTGTAAAGAAATATGGGACTTTTAAAAAATAAAAAAAACAAAAAAGCTTGCATTTCTCACGAAACAAAAGCATTTAAATTCCCATAGGAGAGGTTTAGTTTTAGGCTTTACATAAGAATAACCACTTTAAAAAAAAAAGAAAGATAAGAAAGTGTTCGATAAAGTCTTTGTACTACTAGAAAAAAAAGAGAGAAGCCAACCAAGTATAGAAGAAGACGACATAAACTTCTCAGAGCTACTGCTGGTTGCTGTTTGTAAATCCAATTTCAATTGATGACTTCCTTTTAAGTGCTAAACCCATTTTCTTTTTTCTTCCTTTTAGCACACATTAAAATTTTATTTTGGGTACTGGTTAGGTGACCAAAAGTTGGGTTTCTTGGTTTTATTTAAGCAGTAAAAATGAGTCATACATTTAATTTTTCATCTTTTGAAAATCAAAGTAAATCAGGTAAGACGAAATAATACTGTAATACTGTAAAAGTTTGGTTTTTTTTAGATTTTATTAGAGAAATGCATCAATCTCGTGAAAATATAGAAATTGTTCTTCAAGAAGTATGTGTACAACATAGAAATGTTGATTCAATTAAGAATGAACTATCACAAGATCGTCGGCATAGTGAATGTGTAAATACGGCAAAAGTTGAACCACCACCAAAGGTTTTACAACGTGTATGAATGACATCAACATTATATTACGTTTTATTTTTCTATAATTAAATTTTCTCTATCAAAATTAAGTTAAACTTTTTTTATTTTTGTTTACATTTGCTGGTCTGCTTTAATTCTTTCGTTTCTCTTTTAAATGTTTCTTAGTAAAACAAATTTTTTTTCTCCATAGTATTGTTATTATTACATTTATTTTTATTGTAAATCTCAAAAATTATGACATATTTTTTTAAATATTATACTTTTAACTTTCACCAAGCTTTATAAATACGTATAATAAAACAAAAAAGTCAAAACAACTTTTAACTATAGTAATTGCCCAAAGCTGAAGAAAAATTTGTCCTGCGAAACACATGACCTGAAAATGAAAAAAGGGATGAGAAAGAGGATGTATGTACTTTTGAAAAGAAATTGCTGGTACTTGAGTCATACCATTAAAATATTAACAAATGACCAAGTTTCTGGCCCTTGGGAGCTAACACCAAGTAAAAAAAATATAAAAGCAAATACATTAAAGCCCAAAGCAAAAAAGTCAAATCTCCAATGACGTTTAACAAGTAGCCGATCAAAAAGGAATAACCCCCGCAATAAAATTAATACCATAATCGTTGTAATAATATCAAAAATAATGATAATATATAAAAAAAGGCGATGTGTAACAACAGCATTAAAATTTGGTTCAATTTCTTCCCAAAATTTCCATCTTCCACCATCATAAAATTTAATGGAGCATGCAAAAAGTGTTAAAATAACATAAATAATTTCAAATACAACTACCGTAGTACATCCACCTCGAACTAAACATGATGAAAGACAACAAAGTGGTTCAAGTTCTAAATGTCTTTCACGAACTCTAAATTTTAAATTCCTTTAAAAGATTATATATATTGCATAATTTTTTACTTATGTGCAATTGGTATTGTTGTTGCTTTTCCCATTCCAACATAAGTTAGCAAATGTCCGATTTGTGTTGAACCTCGTGTAAGCATATTACGAGCTCGGCCAATTGTTTCATTATTTTCAATACCATTTGCGATATTTATTTTTATGACTATAATAAAAATAAAATGAAGCCTAAAACACATGGAGATAGATAAAAAAAATTTGACATACCAGAAGCTCTTGAAAGTGTTCTATCAAAAACTGCAGAATTTAACCGCATCTTTTCTTTCATTTTGTTCATCATTGGACCAAATGCTTTTCCATTTTCATTAAATCCGTTTGGGGGATATGAAATTGTTTTAATATTTGGATCTAAATTCCAAGTTCTATCATATCTATCAGCTAAATCTTCAAGAATATTATTTGACATTTTTATTCTTTCAAAACTCAAAAGAAAAAAATAAAGTTTTTACACCAAAAAATTTGTCTTTTAAACACTTTTATCAGAGCTGCTGTAATCATTTAACCGTAATAAACTTGCCTTTTGAAGTTGAATTCTTTTTAACGGGTGGTGGTGGTTTTGTGCTATACATTTTTCGATGACTTTCATATGACCATACAGCCATATCCGCCATGTTAACTCGACCATTCTTTCTTGACATTCTAGCATAATTCTAAAAAAAGAAGGAAACGCTTTTTTAAAATGCGTTCAAAAACCAAATCAATCATACTTTTAAACTTTTATGTTGAACCGGTGCAGCCATTATTGTAAATTAAGAAGTTTCAAGATTTTTTATTTAAAAAAAGTAAGAAGTTTTTTCGAGAATTTTTTTTTTATGACCACCTGTGGAGACAATTCTGTTTTTTTTAAAGAAGCCGGCATTGTTCTTTTTATTTTGAAATAAATGTTTCCTGTTTCAAAAAAACGACTTTTTTTTCCTATATTTTTGGGATGTGATTTAACAGGATTTTTATGAACTTGGCTCATAATTTATTTGCAATATAAACAAACAATAAAAAATATAATTTATTTATTTTCCTGGCATTCGAATAAGCCAATACATATTATCTTCTTTTGATGGGCGATGTCTTTTAGGGGTTGAAAAAATTGGAAGAAAACGTTTTGTTCGACTTGAACGCTCTAAAGGATGTTCAGATTCATTTTCAATATCAGGAATAATATTATCAATTGGCTCATCATTTTCTGAAAGATCAAATTTTAAAAGGAAATTCGGTGTTAGTTTTAAAATACCTGAACTAAAAAGTTGCTGATATGCATGCATTTGTTCCATTGCTTTATTCCAAGCATTTGCTTTCTACAAAAAAAAATTAAATTACTTTAAACATAAAAAATAAAAAGGATTACTGTAGTCCAAGCAGGCATCAGTCTTGGATCACGAAGAACACTTATTATCACTAAAAAAATAATTAAAATTATCAAAACTTTTTATTGTTATACTAATTCTTACTTGAGCAATGTCCATCACGTCCACAAGCATATTTTGGAAATTCATCAACAGATTGTTTATCACTTAAGAAAAAACTATTACCAATAATAACCATACTGCTAAAAATCCCAAGTAAAAATAATTTCATTCTTTTCTTTTGTTCCAATTATATTTTTATATAAAAAAAGTAATATAATAAAATTGGCTTAAATTCAAACTGGTGTCTATGAAATTTCGTCTGACAATTTAATGAGCTACTTTTTTGGGGCATATATAATAGACATGAGAGATGGGCAAGGCTTATACAACAACATTCTTTTTTTGCGCATTATAGCACTTGTCTCCTGAGAACAAATTTCTCCGCCCGCATTAGTAGTAATAGTAATAGTAGTAAAAAAATTTGTTGTTCAAAAAAAAAACGTCACAACCTTAAATGCGTTGGTTGCGGTTGATTCAGGAGAGGCACAAAAAAATTTTTTCGGCAATCCCCTTTTCTGTACCATCTTTGATAATCCTTTTGTTTTGTGTTTCTAAGAAGTTAATTTTATTCAGAAAAAAATTCAAAATATTTTATTTTAATTTTAAAATGATGCCAAGAGTTGTTTATTTAAATACTATCATTTCCAACAGACATGTCTTTATTTTTATCAAATATGCTATTTTTGATAAACAGAAGTAAGTTTTTTTTAAGTTTAAATATATTTTTAGAAATTTTTCTTGAATATTGTATTTTTTTTCTTCTCATTTTTTAACCATGAATAAAGTATTAAATTGCTGCAAAAAATATTGTTTCCCAAGAAATTTACTGTAAATTATATTAATATTTAATATTTACTTTTTAAAAACGTAATCAATGTAATATATATAATTAAAGATTAATTCTATTTGATAATAAACTTGCTTTTTCTGTTTATTCATGTAATATTACGAATTTTTTTTTTGCTGTCACTTTTTTCTTCGCCCCTTATTTTTTTATTGCTTAATTAATCTCTGTTCTTGTTTTATTTATTATTTCATTTTTTTTGTTCAATCTATTTTTTTTTGCTTGCAATCTTATTTCTATCTTTTTTGAAGAATAAAAAAATAGAAATGCAAAAAAACCTACAACATAATCCACTAACATTTTAAGCTTCTATTTTTAAACCAAAAATGAAAAAAAGAAAAAGACGGAGAAAAAGGGAGGGATACATCATTGACGCCTATGGCTTTACTTTAAGACGCGGATTAAGTCGCCAAAAAAAGCGCTGTCCCATCTCCATTTTTTTTTCATGCAACAAACAAAAGACAAATCAAACAAAAAAATGAAAATGAAATTTTAATAAAAAGAAATAGCAACATAAAAAAAAGTATAACCCAAGTTTAGCTCTTTTTTTTCACAGTACTCGTTAAAAATTAATGGAAAAAAATTTTGTTTTTGAAATTAAAATTTTATTTTTTTCTGTTGCTTTCTCACAATAATTTTTTAAAGCTTTTTTTATTATTAGACAAAAAAGGAAACTTGATGATCCATATTTAGAATTTCATTTTTTTTTCCATTCAAAGGAAAGCAATTTTTAACAGCCTTTTTTAATGCTGCAGCAACTTTTTTTGATCGTTTTGTTCTTCTTTCTTTTCATGATGAAGGAAGGAAGAAGAAAGAAAGAAGAAGGTCTAGCCCTGAAGCAATCTCCTTTCTTTTTTTTCTTTTTTTACATCCGCCTTCCGCTAAATCTAACAAGGCTAGAAGAAGAAAAAAAGAGCTAGTAGTAAGCCCGGGCATTTGACAAGCTTCAAGTGTGAAACTCTGAGTTTGTTTGGCTAGTGTTGTTTTTTTTTCGTGCGTCCGACCAAAAAAAGAAGAAGAATATGAGGGAAAGCTTGTTTCAGCGGACATAGCAAAAAAAAAGGAAAGAAGAGGAGAAAGGAACAAGTCCATCATTGCTGGCATAGCTGGTTGGTAGTGCTGCCAAAATGGACAGCCTAAAAATGTATGCAATATTAGAACCAATGGCGTTTTGCCGTGCTAAGGCTATGCAATACAAGTAAAAAAAAGGAGTACATATGAATAGCTTGGCCCCAATGAATAAAAAAAAGAGAACGCGCTGCAGACTTATTCAGCGATAGTGACAAGCGTTTTTTTCTTAACTAAAAACTCGTGCACGCTAAAATGATATCAAAATTTAAGATTTAAAAAAAAGAAGGAATTCATTTTGTTGATTAAAAGTATCGCGAATAAATACGTATCTTTTTACATTTTTTTTTTCTATTTTTTTAAAAAAAGAAACAATTTTTTTTTTTTGATTTTTATAAAAAATATTTTTTGGCGAGTTTACAGTGCTGCTGTTGCTGTTGCAATGACGATGGGTGTATTGCAAATGCAATGAGGAGAACTGCCTGAGCCTCACCGCAAAAACAACACACGCAAGCCGGACATAAACACTTGCGCGTGAAATTTGCGCATTGTTTGGTAAAACGTTTTTGGATGCGTTTACATCCCGCATTCTCAGATATGAATAATCCAGATGATGATATGCCAGATGAAGCAGCAGGAATGTTAGCACATGAAGCACAAAATGCTGGACATTTAGCTAATGGATCAAGTGGACATACCCTTGCAGAACAGGTTTGTAAAAAAATAATTTTTTTTCGATTGATTTATATTAATTTTTTAAGGCAAGGGCACATTCATCAAGTCCAAGGAGGATACCATTATTTGAAAGAGCTTCAGCAAGATGGTGGAATCCACAATTTGCATCAGCAATCCTTGAAACACAATATTGGAAATGTAGTTTTCCACTTTTACGGGATCGATTTCGATCTGGACTTATTTATATTATGTTAACATGTGGACTTTGGATGCTTTATGTTTTAATTTTTGATGTTGCAGCTTTACATCATTGGGTATAAAAAAATATTTTTTGAAGTATCCCTTTACTTTTATCAATTTAATTTTTTAAGGTTGCATCAACTGCTTTAATTGCTTTATGCTGTTGTATGATATGGTTTACATCCCTTTCAGTTCATTATCAAAGATTTTATATGCCAACATCATTTTTATGTACCTTTTTAATATGTTTATTAACATTATTAATATTTTCAAGTACACGCTCATTTATGGGTCCGGTTGCAACTATGGCGACAAGTATACAAGTATTGTTTTTTTTAAAAAATTAATAAAAAAAATTTATACATAAATATAAATTTGTTTTAACATTATTTTTTATATTGCAGGTGGTTCTTCTAGTTTATACAGTTATTCCATTACCACTTTATCTTTGCATATTAATTGGAATTATTTATTCAGGGTTATTTGAATTGCTCAGTGGTTCAAGATTAGATCCATTTACAGTGCCTTCGGGGGTTAAATTAGCTTTACATTTTTGTATTCATCTTTTGGGTGTACATCTTTTTATATTAACACAAGTACGACAACGAAAAACATTTTTAAAAGTTGGGCAATCATTATTAGCTAGAAAAGATTTAGAATTAGAAACACAATTTAAAGATCATATGATTCAATCAGTAATGCCGAAAAAAGTGAGTCACATTTTCTTCTTCTTCTTCTTTTTGGTACAATCATTTTTGTCTGATTGAGAAACGTCTGCAACAAAAAAAAGCGAATCATCATGTTTTAGGTTGCTGATGAGCTATTAAAAGAAAATAGTGAATTGCGTCGACCTTCTGCAAGTATTGAATCAAATTGTCGAACATCAAATGCAACAACAGCCGGCCGATCATCCGCGGCTGAATCCACTGCAGGAATAATAAATCCACATCCAAATCATAATTCAATTCCAACAGATAATTCAGTTCGAAAATTCCGTCCTTTTACAATGAATTTAATGAAGGATGTATCAATTTTATTTGCGGATATTGCAGGATTTACAAAAATGTCTTCAAATAAATCTGCAGATGAACTTGTAAATTTGCTAAATGATTTATTTGGAAGATTTGATTATTTATGTGGTCGATGTAATTTAGAAAAGATCAGTACATTAGGTGATTGTTACTATTGTGTTGCGGGATGTCCAGAGCCAAGGCCGGATCATGCAAAATGTTGTGTTGAAATGGGACTTGCAATGATAATTGCAATTAGACAATTTGATATGGATCGTGGACAAAATGTTAATATGCGGGTTGGAATTCATACAGGAAAAGTTTGTTTTATCAGTAATTTTACTCTTATTTCAAAAATAAATGACGCTTTAGGTAATGTGTGGTATGGTTGGAACAAAAAGATTTAAATTTGATGTATTTTCAAATGATGTAAATTTTGCAAATGAAATGGAATCTACAGGTGTTGCCGGTCGTGTGCATGTTTCAGAAGTTACCGCCTCATTTCTCGATAATCAATATGTTTTGGAAGAAGGTCCAATTCATAAAAGTATGTTTTGATTCTTAAATTTTGGCAAAAACTCAAAAAAAAACGTCCTTTAATTTTGGGACAAAAAAAAACTAATTTCAAGAAAGTACTAAAAATGCAATCAAGTGATACGCTTAAAATTGAAAGAAAAAAACAGCAATGTTTTTGGGTTGAAAAAAAAAAACGGAAGCAAAAGCTTTTTTTTTCCTTTTCTTTTTTTCTAAACAGCCCAACAACAACCGAAATGGCTATCTTTTCTCAATGTCATTGTCACTTCCAATATATATATTTGCAATAAACAATCTTCTTCTTTTGAGCATGTTTACCGAGTTGTTAAGTTAAGAAGAAAAAATGGGAAAGAAAAAAAAGCAAGAGAAAGAGTGACGACTTTATGAAAAGTTAATGAGATTTTTGTTCAAAGATTCTATGTTTTGAAAAAAAAAACATATCAGCATTTATTTATTTTTGCTAAAATTAAAAAACAAAAAAAGAATAAGATAACGCCTGGTTTTTTTTTGTGAAAAGATGAAAACAGAGCATTGAAATTTGAAGCCTTTTGAAATCCATACAAGCGAGTTAATCACATTCTTTTCTTGGATAAAAAATCTTTTAAGTTCTTTTTAAAATGAAGAAGCAAAAAAAGTGTAAAATTACAGATATGAAAACATATTTTATCGCTGGAAGATCAAAAGAATTTGAATCTGTCAGTAATCAATTTGCAAATGTATCAGATTCTGAATCAAGCCGAGAACCAACTGAAGCAATACATAATAATTCACAAATGAGCTTTCGAAAGGTTAATATTTAATTTTTACTGTGAAAAAAAATATCATTTTTATTTTTTTTTTGAAAACTAACGCTTATTAATCTCTAGAAACTTGCTGGAAAACTGCGTACAATTCAATCAACATCTTTGCCAATAAGTCGGGCAACAACAAATTCAATTGGTGGTGGAAGTTTAAGAATGAAATTAATTGATCGTACAAAAGCTCAAGCAACATCTGCACAAGTGCTTGATCAAGCCGGTCCACAGGTGCAAAGATCGGCAACTCTCAAAGTTCGCGCTTTTTATTTTTTATTTTGCGTCTCCTTCTACTTTTCCTTTGTTTCCTTTTTTAAAAATGCCCTTTAATTAATTAATTTTTGTTTGATAATCAATTTGCTTAACTTTTTTTGACTTTTATTAACATTTGAAACAAAGAGCTTTAAAAGGCATTACTTACCAAAATTTTTGTTTTAGTCTCAATCAATGTGTGCAATTCTTCCTGCAACAGATCCCCGAAAATCAGCATCTCTTCAAGCTTTAACAAATAATTATTCTGGCAACAATTCAGTTGCTGCAGCGACACCACCTGCTCCAGTTATGACACCTGTAACAACAATGGCACCGGATCGTGGAACATGGCATCACGTGGAACAAATTGGTGGAAAAATTTCTGTTGATTTAGCAAATGGAAGCAGTGCAAATAATAGTGGAAGAGGATCAAGAAGTTCTGGATTACAAGATGCTGGATCTGAAGTTCCGTCAGTTGGTGGATTAGATACTGCAATCTCTCACCATCATAATGCAGCATCTTTAACACGATTTGATACTGAAAATCGAGATTTTGATCAAAGATTAGCACAAATTATGCAAGTATGCGCGTTTAAAAAGCTAAAATAATAATTTTTTACAAATTCAAATTTAGAGCTCTGATGGCTCATTTGCACGTGGATTTTGGATGCATCAAGATTCTTTGAGTCGATGGACATTAAGATTCCTTGAAAAGGATATCGAAAATGAATATCGTGCACATTTTGGAGATTCATGTGATAAAAATAATTTGAGCAAAAATCCACTTGTTCGTCATCATCAATTAGATGTTAGAAATTGTGAAAATCAACAATCTTTGATTCATCGTCCACGATACAGATATTCGGGGGTATTTATTGATATTCTTGTATCAGCTTTAATTTTTGGTGTTGTCGCAACAATAATGTTTGTTGCAATTCAGCCTCCAAGATTTTCATACATCATTTTTTGCATTTTTGGAGGATTATTTCTTTTAACAGTATTAATACTTATTGGGTTTCCTTTATTAAGTCGAAAATCCATTTTGCCATGCGTTCATCGATGGGCTCCAAGACATATATTAGGTATGATGTTTTTTTTTTTTTAAATTCCTTCTTAGAAAAATGGAGAATAATCTATTTTTAGGCTGCTTTTTAATTGGTTTACCCGTTGGTGTTGCAGTTTTTAATATGGTTTTATGTACTGAAACTGATCCACCTCATATGTTTTGTATTGCAAATTCACAAATAAATAAACGGCTTTTATATAGCTATGTCTTTTTGATATCCATTTATGCACATTGCAACTTTAGTCAACTTGGAGCATGGCCAAAAACTCTTCAAGCTATTTTTGTTGCATTCTTCTTTCTTGCATCTACTTAGTAAGCCTTTTAAAATTCATGTTTTTATTAAGAATTTTAGCATTCCTTTTTTTCTATTTTTAGTTTATGTCAATTAAACCTTGACAAAATTCGTTCATTCCATCATTTATCTGCAAATTCAAATTTAAATGATACTTCTGTATACTTTGGAAAAGTTACAGCCAAACTTCCATGCAATCATTCATTACCTGTTTGGAGTTATGGCGTTATGCATACACCATTATTTGTATGGGAATTAGCGGTTGACGTATTTTTAGCTGTTGTACTTGTTGCATTTTTAAATTATCAGGTATTGCTCTAAACCTATAATTTATAAAAATCTTTAATCTTTTAGTTTGAAACATCTTTTCGAATGTCATTTTTTGGAGATGTTCAAGCTCGACGAGATACAGAAAAGATGCAAAAAGTTCGAGATCAAGCTGATTGGCTTTTAACAAATATTATTCCACAACATGCTGTAGAATCTTTAAAAACAAATACAAAATATTCTGAAAATCATAATCTTACTGCTGTCCTTTTTGCTTCAATAACAAATTGGAATGAAATGTATGAAGAAAATTTTGAAGGTGGTCGAGAATTTTTGAGAGTTTTAAATGAAGTTATTGCTGATTTTGATGATCTCTTGGAGCTTCCAGAATTTACACATGTTGAAAAAATTAAAACTATTGGTGCCACTTATATGGCTGCTTCAGGGTTAAATCCTGACCGTCGAAGGCTTTCTTTACATCCATATGAACATTTGTATCAGGTAAAAAATTAAATTAAATAATTTTTTGTGAAAAAGCATACTATATACAAATATAGTTAATTGTTTTTATTATATTTTAGCTTATTGAATTTGCGTTGGCATTACAAAATGTATTAGATATTTTTAACCAAGATTTGCTAAACTTTGAATTTGTTTGTAAACTTGGATTAAATATTGGACCTGTGACAGCTGGTGTTATTGGTACAACAAAATTATATTATGATATATGGGGTGATACTGTAAATATTGCATCACGAATGTATAGTACAGGGGTGGAAAATCGAATTCAAGTAAATTTTTTATTCAATAAAAAAATTTTAAAAATAAAATGGCTTTTTCTTTTAGGTATCACAATATACTCGTGATCTTTTAATTGATCGATATGATTTTGAATATCGTGATCATATTGAAGTTAAAGGTGTTGATGGTGGAATGGATACATATTTATTGGTTGGAAGAAAAGGAGAGCCACCACTTTTTCCTTTAACTGAACCAGCTCCACATCCATAAAAGATACATAATTTAAAAGCTTTAAACGTCAAAAAAAGATATAATTTTAAAATTTCTTGCCAAATATTTTCTTTTAAATTTTATACCAAATGAGTACAGTTATATATTTTTCATAGCATTTACCATTATTCTTCCTGGTGATTTCTTTTGCTTTCTTTAAAATTGTTAAAATCCTCAAAAGTACACACGTTTTTCATTGCTGCCAGTTTTTATCTTTTCGGCTTTTTTTTAAATGCATTTATTATTCTTTTTCATCAACGATCTTTTTTTAACTGCAAATTTTTCTTTTTCTTATGGTCAGTATATATTTTTAGGTCATTATTTTTTACTTTTTTCTTTGTGCATCTATTATTATTACAGGTGAAATATTTTTATGCTTCTCAAGGTTCCCACAGCATTGAATTTTTTAATTTTTTTTCTTATTGTTCTTTGTTGTAACGCTGCCTTTCATTTGTTTTTATTTTCTTTCTTTAAAAAATATGTCGTTTTAAAAATTTTCGGTTAGAGTATCCCAGACAGACATAATAATAAAGCTTTACCTTTTATTTATTTATCAAAATCAAAGAAAATGATCATAAAAAATAACTGGATTTGTTACACCTGAAAAGTAATGGAAAGAAAAAAAAACAAAAAAAAACTGCAAAAATTGAAAAAAAAAATTTATGGAGTAACCAATCATATAATCTGCAGTAGTTATCATCAAAGAGTATCTAACATAGTAAAGAAATATTTTGCCTGCTTGAATTTATGATAAATACTTTAAAACTTTTTTTACAAGGGTAATTCGTAAAGTGTTTTTCGATTTTTGACTTCAAAATAAGTTTGAATAAAAGATTTGAGGCCGAAAACGAATTTGTGAAAGTATTAGCGGCCAATGGCTATCCAAAATGTCAAATTAAAGATCAAAGGAATTCCGCCGACAACAAACAGCGGCAACAGACATCAAAGGGATTCCTTTGATCTTTTATTTGAGATTATAATTTTTTGGATAGCCATTGGCCGCTAATGCTTTCGAAAATTCGTTTTTAGTCCCATATCTTTGATTTAAACCTATTTTGAAGTCAAAAATCGGAAAACACTTCGCGTACTTCCCTTGTTAGCCATTTTCGGTTTTTGTAAAAAGAACAATTTCCTGATACCTGTTAAATATGTTGATTATTAAATGACAATTAGTTTTACCACCTTTTTTACGTCGAAAAAATTAAAATGTTGTTTGTAAAAAAGTTTTCCTTAAAAATTTTATAAACGTCAAAGAACTTAATTTCTCAATTAATATAATTTGTGCCGCAAAATCTCTTGATAATTTTAAAGCCAAGAAGAACATTGATCCCTATTAAAGCTTATAAACAAATATACATTGTAAACAATAAAATTTTAAAAAAGATTTTTTCATTATTAAACTTCAAAGGAATTTTTTGTACTCTGTAAAAAAATGTTAAACATAGAAAGAAAAGGGCACAAAAGAGATTGGGAGAATTTAATTTGTTTGTTTTCTTTCTTTCTTTCATACGCGTTTTTTGTCATTCAAAATTCGAAGCTTTATTTAAAAAATGATAAATGTTATTTTTTTAAATAATTCTAATACAAAGGATGATGTATGTATGATATGGATTAACTTTAAAACTCTCTCATATTTGCATTACAATGAATTTTAATATTTGGAATTTTATTAAATCTCCTAGACACCACCAGTCACAAGGTGTGAAGAACATTGACCATGTTTTTTGTTTCCTTCTCATATTATTTTTTTATAAGTAAAAATAACCCTAATATTCTAAATTTAAATATAATTTACAACATGATCAATTTTGTTTGAGATCTTTTTAATTCTTCTGTTGTTAAAATATTTTTTTATGAAAAACAACCTTTGCTTTTTTTTAAATTTTGCAAAAAAATAAACATTTATTTCAGTGTTTATAAAGCCTTTCCTTACAGAACTCTTATTTTTTCGAGGAACGATAATGCCTGTTAGTTTTAAGGGAGAAGCAAAAAGTTTATTATGTGTGAAAAACAATTTTTAAAGTCCCTGCATAAATTCACTTTTTTATAAAAAAAGATAGTTGTTTATTCCAAAAAGTTTATGAGCTTTTTGCTTTTCATTTTTATAGTTTAATTTAGGATTTTTTACATCTATTAGTTTGCAGCTATCCCCCCCCTCCCTCCCATTTTTCTATTTTTTTTATGTAATTTTGAACTTATATTTTTTGAAGAAAAAATATTAATTTTAAATTATGTACTTTAATGTAGCAATCCCTTTTAAGGCACCTGCGTTTATTTACAGTTTTAATCTTTACCCGTGATGGGAGTTTTTGTAAAAAAGAGAGAATGTTAAAAACTACATTCTTCAAAAAATAAAAAATGCCAAAGAATTATTAGAATTGAGTCATTGGTCTTGAAAAATTTGTTTCTTTTTTATTTACAACTTCCAAGTTTTTATTTATTTTTAGAAAGTCAACGTAAAAGGATAAAAAAGACGTTTAAAAAGATTTTTCCTTGCAGCTTTTTAAACGTTTTAGACCTCAAAAGTTTCTATTTTTATGTCTTTATCCCCGCAACAATGCATTCCTTTCCTTTTTCAAAATGTTTAAAAAAAAGAGTGGCATAACAAAAGATAAATGGGAAAAAAAGTCAAAGCCACTAAATCCTTTTGTCTTTATCGGTTATTCTATCTTGGGAAAATTTGATCGACGGCATCTTTGATGTTGTGATTGCTTTTTTATTTTCTTTTTTTTTTAAAAGATTGGTGCAGCTCCCGTGAGGCTTTAATATACGCTTGGTGAATTTGAATGGTACCAAAAAGTTTCTTCTACTGTTTTTCAAAGATGATGATAAAGAAGAAGAAAAACCAGAAGAAGGGCATTTGCTTTTAAAAAATATTTTTATAAATGAAGTACCACTTTTAGAACACTGAAAAAAAAGATTGAATACAAAACATTTTTTGGATTGGAACAAACACGGAATTTTTTTTAGCTTTAAGAAGTTACATTTTTTATGACATAATTTTGTTGTTTTTTAAATTTAAATTGAATTTTCATGTTTTGCAATATTTCTCTATATTGGTACACCTGCGAAAAAAATAAAACATGAAAAAAAAAAAGATTTTGCCTTTTATTTTTTGCTCATTCAAATATTTTTTGTGACGTTTAATTCCTTTCTTTTAAGAACATCAGAAGTTTAGCAGCAGCACTTAAATCTCCCTCGCTATTTTTTCTTGTGATTCTTTAAAAGTAAAACAAAGAAATATTTTGCAAAAAAAAAACTAAAATAAAATTATATTACGTCTTTGATTTTTTCAAAAATTTCTTCCATAAAATTGTTGTCATATTTTTTTAACGTAGGCTATAATCGGTAGGTAGATTTTAAATGTAAAAAGAATGTAACAACATTGAAACTTAAATAGGCATGTTTTTAAAGGCACGAAGAAGAAAAAATAGAGCTTTTTTGACGTAAATGATATTTTATTTTTTCCTTCCCTTGGTTTTATTTGGATGTGTGTGTATTTGTTTTTTTGCTTTGAATACTATTGTTTTTTTAAACGAAAAAAAAAGAAAGGCAAAAAGAATCAAACCAATTTTAGAAATACCCAAATTTGTTGTTTTAAAGCGTCAAAGTTCGTTAAGTTTATCGCTGTGTTTTTTAACTCCCCAAAAAAATATGTTAAATTAAGTTTTTTTTCTCTTTTTGCTCTTTTTTTGTTCTTCCATAAAAAAGGCTTTCTTTACTGATGAGATTTTACGGTATTTGCTTTTTTTTTCATTTGTTCAATGATTTTACTTTTTTTTTGTTTTTTAGCTTTAGTTTAAATGTAAGCATTTTTTTCTTAGAATGGAACATCTTTTTTTCTTGATTTTAATGTTTTTTGTCTTTAAATTTTTTTATTAAACTAATTACCGGAAGGATTTTTCAAAATATTTTTCTTTAATACGCGCTTTTCACCTGTTTCAGTCATTCATTTTTATACAAAGTTCTCTTATTTTTATTACTCAAAAATTTTTACAATTTTAATGTTCGAAATTTTAATATCTTTTTTGAAATTTTTTATTTTTTTGTTATTACGATATTCAAGGGGTTTGAATTATTTTTGTATTTTTTTGAGATAAAATATCAAATTTTGAAAACTGAAATAATATCAATTATTTGGACTCGGAACTCTTTCTTACATTTTTAAATCCAAATCCTTTTTATCTTCAGATGACTCAATGGCAAAGGTAGATATTTCAATTGCTTTTTTCATTCAATATTATATTATTATGCATATTTTAAATACCTTAATCGAAATTTTTTTCCTATTATTTTTTAGTAGATTTAAAGGAGGGATTGATGTCATCAATGAAAAGCAGTTTTAAGTTTATTACTCTCTCTTTTTATTCTGCAATTATTCAATGAAAGTTTCTTGTTTCGCTTTTTATTTCAAGTATCAGATGCATTCTTCCATGCAAAAAAAATAAAAAAAAGTTGGAAGAAAAATAAAAAAAGTGTAGTAAATTTATCCCCCATTTTTTTAAAAAAGTTGGCACCCAATTAGCTAAAAATTTTGACGTATCCTATATTTTTTTAATTCCTGGTAGTCAAACAACCTCTAAGAAAAAAAAATATGAAACTTTTTATTATTTAATTTGATAACAAAATTGTTTAAGGTGAGAAAGTTAAAAAATTAATTAATGTTACTACTTTTCTTTTATATTTCTTTACTGAAATAATTACTCACATTTACGTGTAATAAAAAAGTATGCCGGTAGATTTTTTTCTTTTTCCATTTTTTTTCTCAAATCCTAAAATTATTTTTAATGAAAAATTTTATTGCATTTTCTATTATTAAGTTTTTTTATGTCTGATATGTGGCAAAAATTGCTATGATACCCCCGCCTTTTTTTATCCAACCTGGTATTTATTTCTTTTTACCTCATAAGGAACTCATATAATTTTAGAAAGCAGCATTAAGAAGGATACCGTTTGATCAAATATTTATGCTTTCATTTGAATGCCCGTTTCATTCTTTCTGGTTTCTATTCTTCATTCTTAAAAACGTTTTAAGGTTTCCTTAATCTTATTAGATTGTTTTAAAATTCAAAACAGATTCACAATTTTTTTGTGACCTTTATTGACAGCTCTTTCTTTTTCTTGTTCTTACTTCTTCTGTAAAGCAATGAAAGATAAAACTTTCTGTGTTTTTTTTTAAACTTTACCCAACTGACTTAATTGACAGGGTAGATATGAGAGTAGAAAGTTCTTCTTTTTTTCTTGTCAATGGCATCAAGTTTCATCAAAAAAGGCAATTATTGCCGAAGCGTGAATGCTCCCTCATTTTCTTATTTACTATTTTTTTTATTCCGTGGCGTTTTCCGTTATCTCCTAAAAAAAGTTATTTAAACATTTTTATACTTACTTACTTAATTTTTTATGTTATTTTTGTTTTATAGTAGCCGGTGCTAACAATTGTTTTCTTATTCTTGTTTTTGTAGCAAACAAAAAAAGAAAACACAAAAAAAAATAGAAAAATGCAACGATTGGTATCAGTGCCTTCTTCAACATTTTTTGGCTCACTTTTTGTTATTCTTACAACTATGGGTTTAATTGGAAATATAATTGTTATAATTGCCATATCAACTGACCGAAAAATGCGAAAAAGTGTTATGAATATGCTATTATTAAATTTGGTAAATTTAATAATTTTTTTTGGAAAAAAATGTTTGTATACATATTTCTTTGTAGGCGGTTGCTGATGCATTGAATTTAATTACAACAATTGTTGAATGGACGCCTACGATAATATATGGATATCCAGCATGGATATTTCCAACAATTTTATGTCCAATTGCAAGATATTTAGAATGTGTATTTTTATTTACATCTATTTTAACACAATTAATTGTATGCATTGAAAGGTAAAAAAAACAATACAATAAAAAACTTTATTTAAATCATTTTTTAAAGGTATATTGCAATTGTTTATCCAATGCATGCTCGAAGATTGTGTTCTCGAAATAATATTCTTATTTTAATAATTTGTACTTGGGGCTTTACTGCAGCCTTTGCATTCCCATATGCCCTTTTTAACCAAAAGCGCCCAACTTGTAAGTTTAATAAATTTTTAATTATCTATTTTTCATAATCTTTGAAATTGTAAAATTCTAGCTCGTGTATGCGCAAATCGTGATATGCATAAAATGTTTTGGACAAATTATAAATGGATAGAATTCGCAAGCTTTTATTTTTTGCCTTGTATTATTTTTTGCTTACTTTACAGTAAAGTTTGTTGTGTTCTTTGGTCAAAGAATAGACAACTCTATGAAGGTAAAATTTGAAATATAAAATTTGCATAATTTTTGTTTTTGTTATAGAAACCACATCATTGGGGGATGCAAGTGCAAGATCAGAAGCCCTTATTATGCGACGAAATGTTGTTAAAATGCTTGTTGCATGTGTATGTGTATATTTTATTTGTTATTCACCAATACAAGGAATATTTTTATCAAAGTATGAATCACAAATAAATTGATCCCTGTAAATTCCGATTATTATTTTTTTTCAGAGGCCTTTTTAATGTTACCATGCATATACCATATGAAGTCGTCCTTATTATGAATGCACTTGCAATGACGTGTAGCGCATGTAATCCACTTCTTTATACATTATTCTCAAAAAAATTCAGAGCAAAGATTACATCATTGCTTGCATGTGAGAAAACAAAAAAAAGAACGGTAACTGCAAGAACCTGCGAAATAACATACAGCTTTTCAAAAGTAAGTTTAATAATAAAATTTTTGGGAACATTCTAAGAGCACTTTTATATTGCTTCTTTTGATTATTATTATTTTCCCGCTATATTTCACGCTTTTTTCTCATATGTTTTATTATTAAAGGGTAATTGGATGCAACGAATATTTTCAAAACCTCAATATGATGTTGATCATTTGGTTGTGGCTAATAAAGAAAATTACTCATCAATTCAACAACGGTCATCCATTTTTAGTCAAAGAGGAGCTACAATTGTTTAATTGTTTTTGTTCCTTGTGTTTGTCAGTTTTTTTTTTATTTTCCTTTTATTACCCCCCGCTTAAACAGGAACTATTTTAGCTAATTTTTTAAGTACTTTTGTTTTGTTTTTTGCGTTTTGGGGGTTAATAATATATTACTTTAAAAAAAAAACAAAAGAAAACACAATTTTAGTTTTAAATGCTATTTATAAATATTTTTTTAAAAAAATGTTTGTGGGATTCTTGCGTAGGCTAATTAAAGGCAAGGATTATAAAATAAGATATTACTTTATATTTTTATATAAATATGCTTTTTTTGTTGCAAAATCTATAGATGTTCCCACTCCCTATTATATTACTAGACAGGTTTCTTATTATTTTGTCAATTGCTTTAAAAATTTATCCCTTTTGCTTGCTATTATTTTGCTTTTAATCTTCTCTTCCCTGCTGCTTTCATTAAAAGAAACAAACATTCTTAAATTGTGTTTATAGAAATACAAATGTTTAAATATTGCACAAGGCACCCAAAAAAGATTAGCTGAAACTTCTTATTAGGTTTCGCACTTTTATGCATCATTTTTTTTTATAATTAAAATTTTTTTCTTTCTTTAGAATGGACCAAATTCAAATGCCAAAAGTGCAATTTATGAAGAAATATCACATGCATGATCTTTTCTATTTTTGTGGATCTCATTTTCTTGGATCCTCAACGTTAACAGCAATATATCGCCAACTTCAATGATTTTTTTTTTCAAAATTTCTTTACCGGTCTCTTTTTATTTTTCTAGTTTCTCTTTTTCTTGCCTATTTTTTTGATCTTGTTTTTTGCTCAAAAATCAAAATAAAATATTTTTATCCAAATTATAATTGAAATTGAATTTGCATACATAACATTTACATAAGCATTCTTCAAAAATGTATATAAAGCAAAAGACGACAATGCACGTTACTCATTATCGTTTGAATTTCGCGGTGCGTGTGTTGCGGTCGCTGCTTTCTTTGGATACGGTACGCTCATCAAAATGGCTCAAGAATTGGTTCAATTACAACCTGGTACTCAAGTTGAACGTTGGACAATTGAAAAGAAATTGGGTGAAGGTGGTTTCGGTGCTGTTTACAAAGTCTCAGATCCAACTGGTCAATATGCTTTAAAAGTTGAAGGTGTCAATGAACAAATTCAGGTTGGTTATTTTTTATATTTATTTCTATTAATTTTGTTCTATTTTTAGGTTTTGAAAATGGAAGTTTTCGTATTGACTGAATTGACAAAGAGAGGTAGTCGTCATTTTTGTAAAATTGAAGATAAAGGTCGCTTTGGAACTTTCAATTATGTTGTTATGACACTTGTTGGAAAATCTCTTCAAGACTTACGTAAAGAAGGTCCTGGTCAACATATGAGTATGGGAACTGCAATCTCTTCGGGAATTCAATGTTTGGAAGCACTTGAAGATCTTCATAGTAAGTTATCATTTTTATGGGATAATTCTAGTGAAAAGTTTTTTTCAAAGGTAAAATTTTCATAAAATAAAAATCCTTCCACTATTATGGAATTATACCATTTTTATATAACTATTTTTGGGATATATCGTTATTGATATTTTACTTTATAGGTATTGGCTATTTACATCGTGATGTCAAACCTGGTAATTATACAATTGGTCGTGTTGAACTTCAAGAACAGCGCAAAATTTATATTCTTGATTTTGGTATGTGCCGTAAATTCACAAATGAACAAGGTATTATTCGTAAACCTCGTGCTGCTGCTGGTTTTCGTGGTACTGTTCGTTATGCACCAATTTCATGTCATATGCAACGTGAATTATGCCGTAAAGATGATGTTGAAACTTGGGTTTATATGTGTGTTGAATTGACAACTGGTAATTTGCCATGGAAGAATGTTCAAGATATGAATGCTGTTGGAGAATATAAACGTCGATGCCGCAATGAACCTTTTGTTAAGGAACTCTTTGGTGGATGCCCTCGTGAATATGTTGAAATTCTTCAATATGTTGATGGCTTAAAATATTATGATGCACCAAATTATCAAATGTGTTATCAACTTATGCGTAAAGCTCTTATCTCAATGAATGCTCAAGAATTTCCATATGATTGGGAAAAGGCTGGTGGCATGTTTTAGTTTTTTTACTATTACTGTATCGTTTATAATATTGACATTATATGAGTTTTCATGTATAAATAATTAATTGGCTTTATTTGAAATAAAAATAAGTAGAAAAATATGATTTTTTTTAAATTTTTGGGGGATTTTGGATATTATGACTTTTGATTGAAAGGGGGTCATAGCACCGATGTGACAAATGGCTTAGGACACTTCATAGTTGTATATCGTCTTTTTCTGAGAAATAATAATATTTAATGAAGCTTGAATCTTCCAGTTGGTTGTACAATCTTTTCAACATAATTTGCAGGAAGCATTCCCCATGTTAAAGTTCTTTGCACAGTTCCAGTCATCCATCCTTCATCAACTTTTTGACAATTTACAATTACATCACCTTCCAAAAAGCTAACTTCATCTTTATCTGCTGCTGTATAATCATATAAGGCTCGAACAGTAAAACCCGTACTTTTTTCTTCTCGTATTGAACCCTTTGAAGCTGAAGATGGTGATAATGGAGTTGCGTGAGCCGGTGCAGCAGTCGAAACACTGCTTTCACTATCATCTTCTGCCTTTTCTTTCTTTGTTGTGGTTTTTGTCTTTTTTGGACCACCGCTGCTAAGAGCTGCTTCTTAAAAAAATTTTATTAAAGAAATATAAAAAAAAAAGTTTTCACTAACCAATTTTTTCTGCAGTTTTGCTATTATTGATTGATCCCCAATTACCATTTAATGGATCATAATCCGCAATACTTCCAACATTTTTTGATGTTGTATTTACTAAAAATCCAAAAAAACGGTCACATAAATGTAGTTAATTGTTTAAAGAAAAAAATAGTTTAGAAAAAGTTATCGAAAAAAGCACACCACACATAAACTATTATTATTTTTGTTTTACAAATATCAAAAGAAAAAAAAATACATGGATGGTTTACCTTTTCCGCCTTTTTCTGTTGAATAAATAAGTGTACCTGATTGTGTAGAAGGAGATAGCGATGTTTCAGGATTATAAGAAGAAGGATCAGATGATTTGTTAGAATATTGATCAACATTATTGTAACTAGATGTTTGGTAAGAAGCTAAAAGTCAAAAGCTTTGTTAATAAGAAAAAAAAGCGAAAGTTAGTGAAAAAAAAAGAAGAAACGGTTTTGTTTGTGCTAACTTTTTTTTTGGAAATTTGAAAGTGAAAGAAGAAAAAAAAGAAGAAACAGCTTTTATTAAAACTTTTTTGTATTTTTTTTTTGAAAGTCAATGAAGTAGAAAAAAAGTAAAAGCAAAAAAGCTCGTTGAAAAATAGATTTTGTAAAAAAAATGTTATTAAAAAAATTAAAGCGGCATTTTATTATCATAAATTGTAACTTTAATTGGATGAAAATACTCACTTGAAGTTGGTTGTGGATTATTGATAACTTCTTCAGATGGCCTTTGAGCTTCTTGTTGCTTTTTCTTTTCAATTTCACCATGATATTGCACATTTGATTGAACTTTTGTATTTTGTTTATGTCGAGTCATTTCAGGATCATCAACAATATCAATTTTTTGACCTTTCATCCTTTCATAATCTGCATGATATTTAACCTGTAATTTTAAAAAAGAGCATAAAATTAATCTCTTTTTTGCTTTTATGTTTTTTTTTCTTTCAAAAACTGCTTTTGAATCAATATTTAATTTGGATAAATAAAGTTTTTAAAGAAGTTTGTATCAAAAATGTGGGTGTAAAAATGTGATAAATAAAAAAAAGCAGGGATAACTTTGTTGTTCAAGTATTTTTAATTTCATTTTCGTTTTTCTTGCTATTAAACTTTTTTTTTCTTCAGCACCTGGCAATAAAAATGAATAAAAATTTTAATGCTAAAAAGATGTGCTCTTTGAAAGAGAGAACGGCTGTCCAGTGAAAATATCTTTTGTGGGGATATCAGTTGTAATAGGATTAAAATTTCGGAAAACAAAGCGAAAAAAAAGAATGTCCATTGGCAATGGCATTAATAACAGAGAGGAAGAAAAAAAACGATTTCAAAAATCCCTTTTGTTTTTGAAATGACACAAAATAGAAAGAGAAAAATACAAACCTGACTTTGAAATTTGCTATTTTCTTGCAATCTTCTCATTTCTGGTGTATCCGCAACAACAGAAGCAACGGTTTTAGGATAATGCGGATCACAATATGGCTTCTTTTCGTATCCTTTGTAATTTTTCATATTTAATGTCATTCCACATACGGTACATTTAAAGCACTGTTTATGCCAAACCTGTAAAAAGGCATCAAAATACAAAAAATATAAATTTTTAATTATTTTAAAAGGGAATTTTTAAAGGATAAAAAAATTTTTATTATAAAATAATTGTCTACCTTATCAAGGCATTTGAGCTCTTCCAATGGATAAACCGTTTTCCCCGCATTCTTCTCTTGCACATTTTTTTGCATTCATGATGACACTAAAAAAAGAAGAAACGTTTTTCTTGTAAAAAAGAAAATAGCGCAATCAAAATAAAAACGCAACAAATAACTGTTCGTTCCAAAGGAATTCCAAAATAAAATATTATAAGGTTGTTCCATAAGTTTTGGCCGCGCTTTCAACAGCTGGCATTTTCGACTGTGTTTACCAAAAAATCTGAAATTTGGCATGAAGGTGGCCCAATATGTTATATAAAAGGTGTGATATTGGTTTTTGTGATATCTGGAATTTTCATGGAATTCTGGGGAATTTTCGTGTCGGGACCCGGATTTTTGGAAACTTTTATGAATTATGGTCTGGGAAAAATAGAAAACGCAAGTTTCTGGAGTGAATATCGTTTGTATGGATAGCCAAGATGTAGATATAACAGATTTTTGAGGATTTGGAATTTTCTGGAATTTTCTGGAATTTTCAGGGATTTTCAAATTCGACGTGTCGAAAATCAAACAAATTTCATTCTTTTGGAAGAATTCTTGTCCCAAAATTCATATAAGACAGGTTGCCATAAAACGAGAATCATGTTTGTAGAATTTTCATGGAATTTTCAGGAATTTTAGTGGTATTTCCTGGAATTTTCAGGCGTTTTTCACTTAAATCTAGTTGAAAATAATGAGCTAAACGTAAGAATACCATTTTCCAGATAGGTTACAACAGAAAAAAATTTATTTGAGGATTTTTGTGGAATTTTGAGGAATTTTTGTGGAATTTTTATGGAATTTTCAGGGATTTTTTGTAGTTTTTTTACAGTTTTTCGACAATATTAGGTTCTTAGAATATCGTTAATGCCTCATGATGCTTTGTACGGAATTTTGATGGAATTGAGGGGAATTTTATAAAATTTTATGGTCCCGCATAAGCTTACCGTTTTTAATATGATGAATAGAATGCAAATTGCTGCATCTCTTTTAAACCGCCATAGAGAAGGTGATCTTCCTCTTGATCAAATCGTCACTGGTGATGAAAAATGGTGTCTCTACGAGAATGTTGTCAGGAAGGGACAATGGGTACTTGAAGGGTCTTCAGCTGCACCGATTCCCAAGCGTGATCTTCATCCCAAGAAACGCATGTTATCTCTCTTCTGGGATACGGAAGGTGCGTAGTATGTGTTACTTTGCACAAAAAAAGCTTTATTTTTAGGAGTTATTCATTGGGAAATCCTTCCACCAAATCAAACCATTACTGCCAAATATTATTGTAAACAACTCGAACGTTTGCAAGCTGCAATGGTTGAAAAAAGACCACATCGTCAACGAGTTATATTTCTCCATGACAACGCCCGTCCCCATACCGCTGTCATCACCAAGAACAAACTTCGAGACCTTAATTATGAAGTATTGCCCCATCCTCCTTACGCACCTGATTTGGCGCCAACAGATTTCCAGGCATTTCTTTCACTTCAAAATTTCTTAAATGATAAATTTTTTGAAACTGAAGATCAACTCAAAAACGGTATTGCCGAATGGATTAATAGCCGTCCTTCAGGATTTTGGGTAAGAGGATTTACGAGACTTCCTGAACGTTGGGAAAAGACAATTGCTGCCAAAGGCGATTATTTTTCTGTTGATTGATGTCTTTATAAATAACTTTCTTTTAAAAAAGTTTCTGAAATAAAAAATTGTAAAAAACTCGTCTTTGAAAAGTGATTTTTTTATTCATTTGTATTAAAACCATTTTTAATAAAAGTATTGCCGTTCAAAATATAAACTGTTTGTTTGAATTTCTTAGCAAGCTTTAACACGCTTTATCGGTGACTATTATGTCAAAAGTAAACATTGTGCTTTAAAAAGCATTTCTCATGCTTTACGAATTCAGTTTTCGCAAAAAACGGTGAGAAACATTCAAAGAATGGACAAAAATTCCATAAAATTTCATAAAATTCCCTCAATTCCATCAAAATTCCGTACAAAGCATCATGAGGCAAGCAGTGGTATCAACGCAGAGTACTTGTCGAAAAACTGTAAAAAAACTACAAAAAATCCCTGAAAATTCCATAAAAATTCCACAAAAATTCCTCAAAATTCCACAAAAATCCTCAAATAAATTTTTTTCTGTTGTAACCTATCTGGAAAATGGTATTCTTACGTTTAGCTCATTATTTTCAACTAGATTTAAGTGAAAAACGCCTGAAAATTCCAGGAAATACCACTAAAATTCCTGAAAATTCCATGAAAATTCTACAAACATGATTCTCGTTTTATGGCAACCTGTCTTATATGAATTTTGGGACAAGAATTCTTCCAAAAGAATGAAATTTGTTTGATTTTCGACACGTCGAATTTGAAAATCCCTGAAAATTCCAGAAAATTCCAGAAAATTCCAAATCCTCAAAAATCTGTTATATCTACATCTTGGCTATCCATACAAACGATATTCACTCCAGAAACTTGCGTTTTCTATTTTTCCCAGACCATAATTCATAAAAGTTTCCAAAAATCCGGGTCCCGACACGAAAATTCCTCAGAATTCCATGAAAATTCCAGATATCACAAAAACCAATATCACACCTTTTATATAACATATTGGGCCACCTTCATGCCAAATTTCAGATTTTTTGGTAAACACAGTCGAAAATGCCAGCTGTTGAAAGCGCGGCCAAAACTTATGGAACAACCTTATAAACTGCTTCCAGAATTTACATCATCTAATGACTTTAAAAATGCTGCTAATCTGACAAATGCATTAACATCAACATTTCCACATTCAAATCCCTATGAAAGAAAAATTTATTATTGACTTTTAATTAAGCGTTTTAACAATGTTTTTTTTTAAAGCAGTGGTATCAACGCAGAGTACTTTCTTTGTTAAGCTTATTAACTTCTTAACGGGGGCTTTTCTTTTTTTCTTCCAAAAATGAGTTTTTTTTTTAAAAAATTGCGTAAATCGAATTGACACTTGTACAAAAGCGTTCAAAGCTTTTAAGTAAATAAAACAGTAGCAACTATTTTCGAGAAAAAGTTGAAAATTTTTAGTTGCGTTGAAACATTTGTTTGACAGATTAGGACGGAAGTAATAATTTAAATGAAAAACCTGTGAATTTGAAGATTCATGAATTGGGATAATTGCTAAAATGTAAAGTCTTCGAGATGAAGGAATTACAAGAATATCATTTAAAAGTCGATAACTTGGAACGGAAATATGTGCATTTGATTTTAAAGCAGAATATTCAATTTGTTGAAGGGGTTCCTTCTAAATTTGGAAGTGACTTTAATGATTATGAAGTAATTCGACTAAGTTTGAAAGTTTTGCTTGTGGACGATTATGCGAAATTGATGGCTGTCGAGTAATTTTTACTGGTGTTGGTGAAGTTGCAGTAGAATAAAATTTTGAAGTATTTAATGTTGATGGTTTTGAGCGGAGAGTTGTTGTTGAAGAGGGAAAAGTTTCTTGACTATGATAAAAGTATGCTGGAATTGCTGCAGTTGAAGGCTGCTGCTGCTGTTGTTGTTGTTGTTGAGGAAAATTTGAAGTTGGAAAAGCAGCAAATTGTTGTCCAACATAACTCATTGATGGAATAATATATGATGGTTGATTAATATTTTGATATGTATCTGAAAGTAATTGCTTATATGGATTTACATTTAAAAATTGTGAAATTTCTTCCATTGTTGTTGGATATCCTTTTGTTGCACCAATTTCATGTTGAGTATTTTGTGAACGAAAATCAATTCCATATATAACTGAAGGAAATAAAAATATAATTAATAAACAAAGAAATTTTGGCATGTTGGGAAATATGAAGCAATTAATGAGTCGAATCATCCCTAACGATGCTTTACAATAACCATTCTACTTTTTTTAAGTTTTTTTTTTTTCTGCTACACATTTTTTTCTTCTTCTGCTTTTTCCCATATAAGGCGGAGTCGCCCAAAAGGAAAAAAATTCAGAAGCAAAAATCCTTTTTTGTTCCTTTTTCGCTAACCAAAATAAGTATGAAAGTATTGCACCTGTCAGCGGTAACTCAGTTCTATTTTATTTTTCTTTCGGTTTTTTTTATAATCTGTATCGCAGTTTCCAATCGCTCTAGGCAAACTTCGCACTTTCATAAAAAGCTTCAGAAAATAAATAAAATAAATGAACTGTAAGCCACGCACATTGTTAGAATTAGGATTAACAGAATTCGAAAGTTGAAGATTAGTGTTTGACAAAAATAGTATTTTTTTTAAAATGGAGGAATAAGAGTTTAAAAACATGGAACATTCTTTTTTTTGCTACCTCTAAGGACATTCTTGAAAATGAAGTATCTTACAAAAGTTAGGTCAAAAATCATGAAACATCAAAAAACAATTGAAAGTTTTCTCAGTATAAAGCTTTTACAAAAAAGTATACACTAAATAAAAATCACGGCAAATGGCTGCCAGACGCGCAAGAAAAAAAAACATGCGGCATCTGCTTTATTTTTTTGATGCAATAAAGTTGTTCTTCTCCCATCCCCCTTTCTTCAATCAATGCTTTAATCAACATCATCAACCTCTGCTATCCCATTTCTGCCTGCTATGTATTTTTTTCTTCATATTTTTTTATTTTCCCTCTTCAGAATTATGATGAACATTCGACACTTTTTTTTCCATCATGATTTTGATTTTAATAAAAAAAAGCAATGCCTTCTATTTTGTTCCTTTTTTTTCAGCAATATGACGGTCATTTTCCCGAATTATAATTGCTGTAACTGTTTTTTATTTGTTTTATTTTTGCAAAATTTATTTTTTTTATTTGATTCAAACGTGTCAATTTTAGAGGGTATTTGAAAGGCCATTGGAACTCTCTTTTTTTGACACAAAATTTGTAAATTTTGCGGAAGTGCTTTTTTTTGGAATTTTAAAAAAAGTATTGGTTTCTATATGTACCTTTTTAAGAGAAAACAAATCTTCACAAAAACGAAAGAAAGATGCCATAAAATGACAGTGCCCCTCTTTTTTTTCTTCTTTTGCAGCATCTTTGGCTCATTGGGCATTCTGAAATGCATGGAGCATTTTTTAAGCTTTGACGAGTTAACTAAACTCAGCTAATGAGCTAAAGAAAAAAGAATGGAAGACCCCCTTAAGGGAGAGAATTTGTCTTTTTAAATCGGCACTGTTTCCTTTTCCTTTCTTTTAAAACATGAAAAGTCAGTGCGCGACTTCTTCTTTTTTTTACTGCTTCTTTCTTCTTTCTTTTTTTGCTATCTCTCATCGCGATCAAAAAAAAAATATTATTGTAATTCTATTTTCATGACCACAATTTGTGCGTATTGTTTTTTTTTTAAATTTTTATTTCGTCTCCTTGAGCGATAACCATCAAAAAAGAAAAAGAGAGAGAAATGTAAACGAGCTTACAAAAAATAAGATTAATTGTTGCAAGTAGTATATTTTTTTTCTGAGGACAACATTCGTTGGACATTGAATCAATTCTTTTTCATGACAAAGTCAATTTTTTTAACCTTTGCGCAGTCTCTTTATTTTTTTGTTATTTTTTTTCAATAAAGTTATTCCATGTTAAAATAATAAAAAAAAGCTTTAAGCAAATGTTGAGGTGTTTTTGATGAAAAAAAATGAGAAGGGAATGACTCAAAAGCATTGTTGTTTAACTTCAGGGGCCTCTGCTTGCCTTTTTCACCCTTTCCATCAGACATTGAGAAATATTTTTTTAAAAAGGCGTTTCAGAAGTTTCAGAGAAAACAAAAAAAAGAAGAATTACAATTTTTTAAATAAATAGATAGTTTTTTCTTTACTTTTGATTTTTAATGATTTTAAAACAAGAAAAAGTGAAAAGTGAAAAAAGGTTCAAAATACGCTTGTGTGTGAGAGAGTGTGTCACATTTCTTAAGGTGTCGATGGATTGGTCAACAAATTTTTGTTTACTTTTTCCCCTAAAAAATCGGATTTCTCCTCGTATTTTAAATAAAAAATTATTTTAAGTGACCTACTCGTCTTGACTTTTTTATTCCTTAAATCAATTAAATCCAGTTAAAAAAATAAACTTAATTTTTTTATGAAGATGATAATATTCCATAAATTTGTGTTTTAGTTTTTTATGTAAAAAAAGCCTTTCTCCTTCTTTTGTCCTTGTTCGTTTTATTCGTTTTTTCCTTAGGGAAAGAAAAGAATAAAAGGAAGCTGTCAATACATCAGTGAAGGAGGACAACAACGGATGAATGCCTTATAGGAATAAGTTGTTAGTTTTTGCTTTTTTAAAGAAAAAAATGGCCCTCTTTTTTTGACCAACAATAAATATGCCATCCCTGCGGCCTCCTTTCTTATGTTTTTCTCAATGTTTCTAACAAATGTTTCGCAAGTCTCAGTTATTTTTTTCTTCAAACATTATTAATCTCCGTGTTTTTTTTTATTCTACTTTTTATAAGTTTAAAAAAACAGCTTCCGGTAAAGAAACTTGGACTGCCATGAGTAATAGTAGTAACAGTCAGCAAATTAAACTTGTCAATGTCCATTTGAGCTATAGATCATCAATTTGAGCGGCCAAGCGTTTTTCCTTTCTATATCTACTTTTTTTTGCTCTCCTGCAAACTACTACTACCAAAGCTTTATGGATTTGAACGACTAGTTAGCCATCCAGAAACTTTTTTTTTTGCTCTTCTTCCTTCAACTTTTGACAGGATTTATTTCTCTTTCGGGGGCGAAAAACTTGTGGGCGGGGGTATATGAACAAGCAACGGATGCCATCATTTATATGCACCTCAAAGAAATGCTTTTAAAGATACTCACTAAAGAATTTTGTCTAGCTGACTGATCTCTCAATGAAAGGCAGCTGTTTATAGCAGTGATCGGGATATATTCCCCCCTTTTTTCAATGTTGATCTGTCCGCTTAAAAAATTTGTAGCTTTTTTTAATACCAAAAAATACTAAAAATGCGTGTCGTCTTTGTTTAAAATCTTGGCAGAAAATAAAAACTGGAAAAAGAAAAGTTAGATCAAGCTTCCCATTTTGTCGAGATCGGACAAACCGCGAGCCATTGACGACGGACAAACTCCCTGCGGCGATTTGTTTCTGGTGGCAAAAAAAAGGAGAAAGAAAAGAATAAAAAAAATGCCGGGGCTGTAATATGCAAACATTTTTTCTTGCATTTTTAAACATTTTGTACAAATTTTTTTGTTGTTTGTTTAATCGAAAAATATTTTGAGGTGATTAGTTTTTTTTATTGAAACTCCTGGAGACTTTTTTCATTTTTTCAAATTTAATTTTTTGCTCACCTTTTTTTCTTGATGAAGTCATTCTCTCCCTTTTCCTTTTGTTTTTAATACGCCTTTTAAAGAAACATTACAAAAACATTTATTTTTTTATGCAAAATCGTTAAATTTCCATAGAATGTACAATAAAAAAAACGGAATCCCGAACAATTGAGAGATAAAAGGAGTGGCGGACCCTCCATTTTAAAAGTTAAAAAAAAAGAAGGAAAACTTTTTGCGGTTGTTGAGCCTTTTGGGCATTGATTGGACAGCAGTAGCAGTTGGTGGTGGCGATCGCAAAACTAATTAACTAACTACTGAAGGCTGTCGTCCAATATTATATTGAATTAACCCCCCTCTCTTTTCTTGTCATCACCTTTATAATGCTTTTCTTACATTCAATTTTTTTTTCTGTTAAAAAAGTTAAATCGCGTTACGTTAAGTGTTTATAATTTACTTTTTATAAATATTTTAATTGAAAAATAAAATTTGTTTTAAGGTCTCCCCCCCACCACTACATCATGAATTGGGCGCCTCTTTGGGCGAGGCCGCCAGGGTTATTATTTTTTATGCCTTTTTATTATTTCCCAAATTACATGTTTTAATGTTGATGTTAAAAAGCCACTCGTGCATAGGTCGAGTGGTGGAGGATCATTTGGTTATTCTATTGACTTTTATCATTCGGATATTAATAATAATAATCTGTAAGTTGACCCTTTTGAAAAACTAGTTTTTTCTTTCTTTTCAAAATTGCAATTTTCCTTTTAAAGATTGTTAGTTGGTGCACCATTTGGACAATCAAATCAACGTGGGATTACAAAGGGTGGAGTTGTATATGCTTGTGATGTTCGTAGTCATAGATGTTCACAGCTGCATTTTGATCAGACAGGTATGTATCATTTATGAAGAAAAAACTAAATAAATATTGCAAACCAGCTGACAATAAAAAATTTCTTTTTCATTTTTTTTCAAAGAAAAGAGAAACTTTTTTTTTCTAAATTTAACAACCTTGAAACACAAAAAATGAGAATTTGTCAGCTTTTTTATTTGCCGATTTATTACAATTTAATTATCCACAATTCCGTTTTCTTTCTTTAATTTAAAAATTTAAAAAAGACTGAAAAGAAAAAATTTGCATTTAATCAAGGACACTTTTTTAAAGGGAATGAACAACGCCTTAATGGATCCACAAGACTTAACATTGAAGAAAAATCTCATCAAATGTTTGGTGCTACCGTTGTTGCATCGAAAAAAGGCAATGCTGCACTTGTAAGTGACTAATAAAGTTTTAATTGCAAAAAAGAAAAGAAAAATTCAGGCATGTGCACCACATTACAAATATTTTTTTTCTAAATTTGAAGTAATTGAACCCGTTGGAACATGCTATTATGCAACAGATAACTTCCAAAAAATTGATGAATTTGCTCCATGCAGACAAGAACCAGCTCGTCATGGTCATCACAGATTTGGGTATGGTATGTGTGGATTTAGTGCTGCAATTCCAGATGATGGAGATTCTCTATTATTTATTTCTGCCCCTGGTACATGGTATTGGCAAGGTGCTACTTTCTCACAAAATATTAATAATAAAACTGATCGCCCAAATACCAAAGATGGCCCAGCACATACTGATCATCATCAAATGGGTAAATTTTTTGAATTCAAATAAATTCCTTCACCAAATTCTTTTTTCAGGTTATGCAACCGCTGCAGGAGATTTTGATGGTGATGGACTTGATGATATTGTTGCTGGTGTACCTCGTGGAAATGAACTTATTGGCATGGTAATTCAAAACAAAAAACATTGTTTATTTTTCTTTTTGAACATTTTTTTAGGTGTCAATTTACACAAGAGACCTTCGTTCAATTGTAAATTTAACAGATGAAAAAGGACAAAGAGGTCAATATTTTGGAGGCAGCCTTGCAGTCACTGATTTAAACAAAGATGGCCTTGATGATTTAATTGTTGGTTCACCCTTTTATACAAATTATAAAACTGCATTTGATGCTAAAACACAAGAGCATAAGCCACAATATGATATTGGTAAAGTTACTGTATACATTCAAACGGCACCTGGTACTTTCCGTGAACCCATTCATCTTATTGGTCATTCACAATGGTCAAGATTTGGGATATTCTATTGCTGCAGCAGGAGATTTTAAATGGTGATGGATATAATGATTTTATTGTTGGTGCACCATATGATGGTGAAAATAAGCGCGGTGCAGTTTATATCTATCATGGATCAGAAGATGGCGTCCGTCAAGAACATACTCAACGAATTGGTGCAGATAATTTACATCCAGATTAAAAACTTTTGGTTTTTCTGTTGCTGGTTCACGAGATATTGATGATAATGGATATCCCGATATTGCCGTTGGTGCAACCGAAAGTAATCAAGCAGTTATTTTAAGAACAAAACCTGTTATGCAAATTACTGGATCTGTTAAAACTAATAAGAAAACCATTAATTTGGAAGATAAACTTTGTTCAAGTGAATTTGGTAGAATGCCTTGGTTTGTTTTTTTAGAAGATTAAAATGTTTTTAAATGACAACCTATTTTTTTAGCGAAAAAGTTAAATTTTGTGTAAAATACAATGGTAAACTTCGTCCAGAACATAATAATCTTGATGTAAAAGTACAAATAAAACTTGATAACAAAAAATTGGGAGAACCTCGAGCATTTTTTTCACCAAAAGAACTTGTAAGAACCATTATTCTTCTCTTTTTTTTTATACAACAACAATGATTCATTTCATTTATTTTAGGCTCGAAAACGTAATGTTAAAATTTCATCTCAATCTGTTTCAAAGAACCAACCTGATGTAATTGAACAAACTTTAACGATGACTAAGAATCGTGAAATTTGTGAAACTCATGACGTATATGTTCCTGATACAATTCGAGATAAAATTTCACCAATTATTGTTAGCGTTAATTATACATATGTTGAAAGACGTTCAAGTGGGGATTTATTGGAGCCTGCTGTTGATACAACATTACCACAAGCATTTACAACTGAATTAGTCATTGAAAAAGATTGTGGTGAAGATAATGTATGTATTCCAGATTTAAAAATGACAGCAAAACCAACTCGTGAAAAGTTTACCCTTGGTACAACAGATAATTCATTGTTGACAAATGTAAGTATTCAAAATTCTGGTGAAGCATCATATTTAACTCAACTCTTCATTACAATTCCTCCTGGATTTGAATATGGTGGAATTGAAAAATACGGTACAAAACAATCAATTTCATGTTCACCATCAGAAAATAATTCAAATAAAAAGGATGAACCATATGATTTTGTTTGTGATATTGGAAATCCATTACCAGCAAATGAAAAAGTTGATTTTGGTGTTCGACTTACTGGAACCAATGTTGATACATCAAAAGAAAATGTTGAAATTAAAATGCGAGTTAATAGTACAAATGAAGAAGAGGCTGGACATGGTGATGATAATGCATTTACCGTAAATATTCCACTTGAAATTAAAGCTCAACTTTCACTCACTGCTCGAAGTAATCCTGATCAAGTTGATTATTCTGTTAAAAATCGAACAGATCTTGATAAAGCTGTTTTTGATTTTGAAGTTGGTCCACTTGTTAGTCATCTCTATCAAGTTATTAATCGTGGTCCATCTTCTGTTAAAAAAGCAAGATTTGATTTATTCTTTCCAAGTTTCTCTGAAGAAGGAAAGGATTTACTTTATCTTCTTGATCTTCCACGTGTTAGTGATCCAGAAAAAGCAGTGTGTAAAGTTTTACAAGGACAAAATATTAATCCTCGAAGTCTTACAATTTCCAATGAACATATTCCTACAGCTCCAACGGCACCATTAGAAGATGAAGATTTAAATGAAGAAGGCGATGAAAATGATGATGAAGATGGACATCATGAAGATGATGATGAAGAATTTGAAACTGAACATGAAAGATATGGAGATGATGGGGAAGATGATGTAAATCGTAGAAGACGGGATATACAGAGACAAAGAAGACAAATGAAAAAAGGTGAAGCAAAACAATTGCGACAACAAAAAGAAGCCATGAAACAAGCAGTTAAACTTGTAAAAGATTCTGGACATCAAGCTGTTGAATATCGTGGAAAACTTAATCCAGCAGCAGTAAATTGTGATGCATTAAATTGTACACAAATTACTTGTGATATCTATGATTTGAATGAAGGCGAATTTGTTCTTATTGAAGTATTTTCACGTGTTTGGGTTAATACTCTTATTGAAGATAATATTTATGAAGCTGATATTTCATCACTTGGTTTTGTACAAGTTACTGAATTACCACATTCAACCACTTATCGACCATTACCACAAGTGGCTGCGGTATGCTTACAAAAAGGAAATAAAAAAATGCTAATATTTACACTTTTTTTAAGGTGACAACAGACGTTAATCCTACCGATACTGAAGCTGATCAAAGTATACCATGGTGGCTTATTTTGCTTGCAATTCTTATTGCATTGTTGATTCTTGGTTTGATTATTCTTTGCTGTTGGAAGGTATGTTTATATTTTTCATCAAAGAAAAAATAAATAAATTCTGGTTTTTTTCCATTTTCAGTGTGGTTTCTTTAAACGTGATCGTCCACATTATGAGAAAGCTGAATTAAATAAAGGTGCAACAAATGGTGATTATTATGCTGATAATTCTGCACGATATGCTCAACCTCATACATATTCACCAGATCGACATGGTACTCATGTATAAAAATTCATGGGAAAATTTTCAAAAAAAAACGTGTTAAAAATTAAAAATCTTTTTGCCATTGTTGCCTTAAATTGTTATTTTTTTTATCTATTGTTTTCTGTTTTCTTTTTTCTCTTTTTTTTATTCTTGCATTTAGCTCTCTAATTCTTTTTTTTTTGTTTATTCCATTTTTTAAAACAGAATTTTGGTGAGCGCTTTTTTCTATATTTCACTGTAAAAAAACCAAAAATTTTATCTCAAATAAGCAAAATTGTATTTTTTTGCTAGCTTTCACTGCCTTGTGCCAAACCATGATAATAGGTGCCTTACTGTTTTATCCCTCTTTTTTTAAATTCTTTGTATTTGTACTTAAATGAGATCCTCCACTTTCTTTCGTATTTGTCTATTTTTTTTTAAAAAAAACCTTTCTTAACTGCCCAAAGACAAAATTTTAAATGCTCAACTTTTGCAATATTGTTGTCTGTTGTTTAACAAAAAAGAAAAATGTCACAAAAAAGCTTTAAGTTCTTTCTCTCCTTCTTCTTTTTTTTGTATCTTTTAAAAAGTAATTCGATGCAGCAGTTTTTAAACGACGATGACAGCTTTTTTTTATTTTTAAAAAAGTATTATTTTTATTATTACTAAAAAACTATTACTTGCCATTTTTTTCAAAAAAAGAAAAAATTTTCAATAAAAATTTTGTTTATTATTATGTAAATTACATAAGCACTACTACCAATACAAAAAAAGCAGCTTTTTTTCTTTCATTCCAAGACAACGTTGACCACAAAGTCTTTGACATATTTTTTTTCGTCTTCTTCTTCGTGAGTGTGTGAAACTAAAACGAGTATAAGCAAAGAGAGATGGAGAGCAACAACGGCATGCTGCCATTGATGGCGTAACCCCGGCCCTTTTGCACAAAAACAAAAAAGAATGGAAGGAGGCAAAAAAGAAGAAATCGCAACTCTGCGCACAATACTTTTTTTTGCAGGTTTAATTTTAAACGACAAATGTTTTTTTTTATTGTTTTTCAACCGGAAGAACAATTACAAAAGCCCATTTGCCAGATTGCGCCAATCCAATTTAAAAACTTTTTTTGCGCAATTATCGTTTCTTTTCTATCTCTCTCTTTTGATATTTAATTGAATCTATTCTTTTTTTTCTCTCCTATATTCGCCGGGTAAATTTCAAAAGTTACCCTTGATGATTCAACATTTTTTTTCTATTTTCAAGTTCGACATAATCAAACTTGACGGAGCAAAGAAAAACAAAAGAGAAAAAATGTTACTCAATAGCCACAAATCCAAAAAAGGAAATTGTCCAAGTTCCAAACAAAAACTTGCTTGGTTCTTTTTTTTTTATTATTTTTTAAGGCTTTGTTTTTTTTTATTGGCGGGTATACTACTTTTTGAGATGGCTCCTTTAGTAATATCCCATTTCTTTTTGTCGCTTTTTCAATAATCGAACCAAAAAAACTTTTTTTTTGCTCAAAAGAGGACTGCCATCGGTTAGGCGTTTTGGTTGCTTCCTTGTCCCCCTTGTTCATTTATTTTGAGCATTGGCGACTCGGCAGAGTTCAACGAAGTTCTTCTTATAAATATATATATTCCCTTACACATTTTATTTTTCTCCTTTATTTTTTTTTTCTTTATTCCTCTCTCGGTGACGATCGACCAATGGACGTACCCGCGCCTGACTGACAGACAACAAAAACAACAGCAGCATATTTTTTTTTTCTTTGCTGGTTCGCAGTTAGTGGATATTACTGAGCTCATCCTTATCCGCTCTGCTCAAACTTTTACGCTTTTTTTTATCGCTTCGGTATTTACTCGTTCTTTTTTTGTTTTTATCGACAATTGAATTTTTTTTGTCTTTTTAAAAAAATTTATTATTCAACCTTTATTACTATAAGGTTGTTCCATAAGTTTTGGCCGCGCTTTCAACAGCTGGCATTTTCGACTGTGTTTACCAAAAAATCTGAAATTTGGCATGAAGGTGGCCCAATATGTTATATAAAAGGTGTGATATTGGTTTTTTGTGATATCTGGAATTTTCATGGAATTCTGAGGAATTTTCGTGTCGGGACCCGGATTTTTGGAAACTTTTATGAATTATGGTCTGGGAAAAATAGAAAACGCAAGTTTCTGGAGTGAATATCGTTTGTATGGATAGCCAAGATGTAGATATAACAGATTTTTGAGGATTTGGAATTTTCTGGAATTTTCTGGAATTTTCAGGGATTTTCAAATTCGACGTGTCGAAAATCAAACAAATTTCATTCTTTTGGAAGAATTCTTGTCCCAAAATTCATATAAGACAGGTTGCCATAAAACGAGAATCATGTTTGTAGAATTTTCATGGAATTTTCAGGAATTTTAGTGGTATTTCCTGGAATTTTCAGGCGTTTTTTCACTTAAATCTAGTTGAAAATAATGAGCTAAACGTAAGAATACCATTTTCCAGATAGGTTACAACAGAAAAAAATTTATTTGAGGATTTTTGTGGAATTTTGAGGAATTTTTGTGGAATTTTTATGGAATTTTCAGGGATTTTTTGTAGTTTTTTTACAGTTTTTCGACAATATTAGGTTCTTAGAATATCGTTAATGCCTCATGATGCTTTGTACGGAATTTTGATGGAATTGAGGGGAATTTTAGAAAATTTATGGTCCCGCATAAGCTTACCGTTTTTAATATGATGAATAGAATGCAAATTGCTGCATCTCTTTTAAACCGCCATAGAGAAGGTGATCTTCCTCTTGATCAAATCGTCACTGGTGATGAAAAATGGTGTCTCTACGAGAATGTTGTCAGGAAGGGACAATGGGTACTTGAAGGGTCTTCAGCTGCACCGATTCCCAAGCGTGATCTTCATCCCAAGAAACGCATGTTATCTCTCTTCTGGGATACGGAAGGTGCGTAGTATGTGTTACTTTGCACAAAAAAAGCTTTATTTTTAGGAGTTATTCATTGGGAAATCCTTCCACCAAATCAAACCATTACTGCCAAATATTATTGTAAACAACTCGAACGTTTGCAAGCTGCAATGGTTGAAAAAAGACCACATCGTCAACGAGTTATATTTCTCCATGACAACGCCCGTCCCCATACCGCTGTCATCACCAAGAACAAACTTCGAGACCTTAATTATGAAGTATTGCCCCATCCTCCTTACGCACCTGATTTGGCGCCAACAGATTTCCAGGCATTTCTTTCACTTCAAAATTTCTTAAATGATAAATTTTTTGAAACTGAAGATCAACTCAAAAACGGTATTGCCGAATGGATTAATAGCCGTCCTTCAGGATTTTGGGTAAGAGGATTTACGAGACTTCCTGAACGTTGGGAAAAGACAATTGCTGCCAAAGGCGATTATTTTTCTGTTGATTGATGTCTTTATAAATAACTTTCTTTTAAAAAAGTTTCTGAAATAAAAAATTGTAAAAAACTCGTCTTTGAAAAGTGATTTTTTTATTCATTTGTATTAAAACCATTTTTAATAAAAGTATTGCCGTTCAAAATATAAACTGTTTGTTTGAATTTCTTAGCAAGCTTTAACACGCTTTATCGGTGACTATTATGTCAAAAGTAAACATTGTGCTTTAAAAAGCATTTCTCATGCTTTACGAATTCAGTTTTCGCAAAAAACGGTGAGAAACATTCAAAGAATGGACAAAAATTCCATAAAATTTCATAAAATTCCCCTCAATTCCATCAAAATTCCGTACAAAGCATCATGAGGCATTAACGATATTCTAAGAACCTAATATTGTCGAAAAACTGTAAAAAAACTACAAAAAATCCCTGAAAATTCCATAAAAATTCCACAAAAATTCCTCAAAATTCCACAAAAATCCTCAAATAAATTTTTTTCTGTTGTAACCTATCTGGAAAATGGTATTCTTACGTTTAGCTCATTATTTTCAACTAGATTTAAGTGAAAAACGCCTGAAAATTCCAGGAAATACCACT